>JBBGZY010002335.1:0-130000 GCA_037952925.1 Lithobates clamitans
AGCCATTACATCTAATGCCGTGTACACACGGGCGGGCTTTACAGCATCAAACGTCCGACGGTCTTTCCGTCGGACTTTCGCCGGAGTTACGACGAAGGATATTCCAATTAAGGATGTGAATGAGCAGATTGTGGGTCAGGTTGTGGATCCGGGTATGTGTTTTCTTAATAGCTCGACATGTTGCGCCTATGAAAACGCTTCCTCAGGAGCCTAGGAGATTCTAGTAATATACATAAGAAAAATACACCAGTAAATGTATGGTATAACAATATATAAACACAAAAATACCTGAAAGAAAAAAGAATGTAACATTTGCTCATATGCATTAATCGTTCCCCCCTTTTTTATGGAAGATATACCTAAATAAAACAATTTTATCTTTTATACACAACATACTTGTGCGCCATCAAAGTCCATTTTTTAGTTGTCTAGGTCTCCAATGTCTAATATCGGGACGTTGGCACCCTGCTACATGTGTACCTACAGTGTCACCCTGTCTTAGGTACACATCTATTTGGGAATCGCTTAATTAAAAAATTAGGATTGGTAAGCTGTAATATAATAAATGTTTGTTTTTGGGTTTAATACTGCTTGAACCTCCCTGGCGGTATGATTTTGTCAGATTTTTGCGTCTCAAAGCGGTACAATGTTTCACATGGAAATTTGGCGTTTTATATTGTAGGCCTGTAATTCTTAAAAAATAACACACTTAAAGCGGGGGTCCATCTAAACAGCCTAAAAAAAAAAATATTAAAAGCCAGCAGCTACAAATACTGCAGCTGCTGACTTTTAATAAATGGCCACTTACCTGTCCCAGGGTCCAGCGATGTTGGCAGCCGACGCCGAGAACCCGCTCGGTTCTCGGCAGCTGCCGCCGCCATCCTGGGTGAGGGAATCAGGAAGTGAAGCGTTGCGGCTTCACTTCCCCGTTCCCTACTGCGCATGCGCGAGTCGCGCTGCGCGTCGTAACTGGTCCCCGCTATCTCCTGGGAGCTGTGTGTTTCCCAGGAGACAGCGCGGAGGGACAGGAAGAGGCATAGACTCCCATGGGAGTCTATGCCGGAAGTGGGTGTAAATACCTGTCTTAGACAGGTATCTGCACCCCCCTCCCCCCTGAAAGGTGCCAAATGTGACACCGGAGGGGGGGAGGGTTCCGAAAAGCGGAAGTTCCATTTTTGTGTGGAACTCCGCTTTAAATCTGTCCAAACAAGAGTCTAGTAGACACGATCTAATAAAGTTTGAAACACGAAATCATAAATTATATTATAATAAATAACTATAAATAATTATAACAAATAATAATATAATAATAATACATTTTATTCAATAATGTAATCAAATCAAAAACACTGAAATTTTTTCAGTTGCAGAATTGTCGCTGTCGTTACTTTCAGTGTTTGATGATGAATTTCCTCAGCAATCACTATCTCTCAATTCTGCAAGTGTTCTAATTTACTATCACTGTTTTCTAGGTGGTCTAACACCGCTTTTGACGTAAAGGGACACTTTTTGGTTGCTATGGACAATCTCCAGTTTCCAGGCAGAAAGAACAGTATATATAATGTAAAATGACATGCAGGGCACTGGACAAAGCATTAGGGACAAAGGGGAGGTGAAATGATTTGATACAGTAATGTAATCTGTAAGATCACAGTGTACTGTATGTGTTTTTTTTTTTTTTTTTGCACTTTTTGAATTTGCCGCCGGGCTCCGACCAATGCGTTGCGACGCTCGCAGGGAACGGAGCCCGGCACAGTGATGAATCGGGCGGAGTACACAGCCCGCGGACACAGCGGGAGGACATCACAGGATCCTGGGGACAAGGTAAGTAACTTTCCCAGGATCCTGCGATGCGATCCCGAGTTTGGCTCGGGGTTACCGCTTTTGGTCATAAAAATTCACCCCGAGCCACGCTCGGGAATACTGCTAGGGAGGTTAAAGCTGAACTCCTTGCATGTTTTTTTTTTTTTTTTTTTTTTTTTATTCAGCTTGGCACAATGTAAGTACACATATCTCATGTATGAAGGAAAAAACTAGGGTTGTCACTTTTTTTTCTAGCCAAACCCCAACACTTCAGTTTTTTCGTATACACTATAGGATTGTGACAGACCTGGGACACCTTTGGGCAGGGCCGGACTTACCATTGGGCTTGACCCACTCATACGCTTATATATTATCTACTTTTGTGAGTAGCCATTTGGCTGTTTTATCCAATTAAACAGAAGTTCTTTAATATTGCACTGTGTCTGGTGCACCTTGTCCTTTTCTATTTCTGTTTTATAGAGCTGTGCACATGTATAGAAGGGTAGGGCCCGAAGGTGACTCAAACCCAGGGGCCCCCACCACCCTGCCCTGCCTTTGGGCACTTCAAAGAGAATAGTAATGCGGCGCACATAGTGCCCCCCCCCCCCTCCTGTCAAGTCCTTGTCTGAGCCACATTCCTGTCTGAATGTTGTGTAGGTGAACTGAAACCCGGACACATGATTCAAAACCCAGACTGTCCGGGTGAATCCCGGATAGATGCCCACCCTAGAAAAAAACCTTATGTGTGTAGCAGCTCGTGCAGATCCAGTCAAGTTCCTCCACCCCAAACTCGCTCATCCATGTCTTTATGGACGTTGCTTTGTGCACTGGTCCAAATCATTTGGTGGAGGGGGGATTATGGTGTGAGGTTGTTTTTCAGGGGTTGGGCTTGGCCCCTTAGTTCCAGTGAAGGGAAGTCTTAAGGCGCCAGCATTCCAAAACATTTTGGACAATTTCATGCCCCCAACTTTATGGGAACAGTTTGGGGATGGCCCCTTCCTGTTCCAACATGACTGCACACCAGTGCACAAAGCAAGGTCCATAAAGACATGGATGAGCGAGTTTGGGGTGGAGGAACTTGACTGGCCTGCACAGAGTCCTGACCTGATAGAACACCTCTGGGATGAATTAGGCTCGGTTTCCATTATTGCGACTTGTGACTGCAAAGTTGCAAGACAAGTCATACCCCCTGATTGCCAATGAGTACCGTTCATATCTGTGCGACTTCAAAGCAGTCCCTGCACTACTTTGGTCCCATTTTGATGCGACTTGAGGTCCATAGACCTCAAGAATACACAGGCATTGCTTCAAGTCGCGGCAAAAAATCGCGGTAAAATCGCGCGACTTTGGGGTTGCCATACTGGAAACCGAGCCTTAGAGTGGGAGACTGCGAGCCAGGCCTTCTCATCCAACATCAGTGGCTGACCTCACAAATGCGCTTCTGGAAGAATGGTCAAACATTCCCATAGACACACTCCTAAACCTTGTGGACACCCTTCCCAGAAGAGTTGAAGCTGTTATAGCTGTAAAGGGTGGGGCCAACCCAATATTGAACCCTACGGACTAAGACTGGGATGCATGTGTGTGTAAAGGCAGGCGTCCCAATACTTTTGGCAATAAATTGTAGATGCATTCTTGGAGCTCCGCTGTCGTGTGTCAAGAGGGCGCTCAGGGGGCGTTCCCAGCACAGTGACTGAGCTGTCAGGCCCCCGGTGCTTACAATCAGGAGCTGGTGGGAGGGGCTCCCGATCCTGTGATCGCTGGAATAGCCATTCACAGTGGTCACATCATCAGGAACAACGCCCTCGGCAAGTCATTAAATAAAAAGGACAGGGGGATTTATTCTTAGATTGGTTTGCTGTATCTTTTTCGGGTGTGGTTACATTTTCGCACCGATATGAGAAAAAGAAAAAAAGTAATAATTGGTTGCTGTGGGCTTCTACGTTTTTTTTTTTTTTTTTTCAATCGGCGGGGCCCCAGAAGTATCCAGAACATGCAGCGTGATCACAGAACACGTAATATGTAGGTGAACAGGCGCACAGAACAGGTTTTTTTGGCCAGACGCATTCCTCTCTCCGGTTTTGGACGGACGTACTTTTCTATGTTTAGGGCTGGCAGTGACGGCAGAAGGCGAGAAATGAAACCAGGAAATTCTCAAAATAAAATTCTCTTCACTTATTTCCTGGTTCAGATTGGAATCTGCAGACCGGGAAAAAGTTCTGAAAGGTCAAAGCAAAAACCCACCTGCCGTGCCAGGCGCGAGATTACACATTACCCCAAAGGTTTAATATAAACCCTGAATGGGCGACTTTTAGTCTGCTGAAGCCTCGAGTGTCATTGGAAAAAAGTAAAAATTTTCCATAAAATCACTCGCACTCACTTTTTTTTTTTTTCATCTCACTGCTGCTGATCACCTGCAGCCTCTTTCGGCCACTTCATGTCTATAGGCATCAGCTGCCCATTTCTTGCTGTGGACCGGCTTCCTACCTGCGCAATGTCTGGTCACTCCACCGCGGCACATATGAGAGAGCGACAATGCAGAAGCACAATTGGGAGACAGTTGTCACCCCATAACTGGGGCAGCACAGTGCCTTAGTGGTCTAACCTTGCAGCACCGGGGTTCATGGTTCACATTCCAACCAAGACGCTACCTGTGTAGAGTTTGCATGTTCTCCTTGTTCCTGTGCAGGTTTCCTCCGCCACTTCTAAAAACATGCTGATAGGCAGTGGCGTCGCTAGGGGGGTGGCTTTTGGGGCTATAGCCCTGAATCTGGGGCGAGTCTCTGCAGGGGTCCCCAAGGGGAGGGGGGGGGCTCTCTGGGGGCCCTGATGTAAGGGGGGCTCTCTGGGGATATGTATATATACACACTCACACACACACGTATATTATATATATGTGTATGCCCGCCCAAGCGTATAACTTTCTTTACTATGCTGCTAATGGGCTCTAGCCCCAGATCTTTTGTAGACCTACCCTGTTTCCCCCAAAATAAGACCTAGCGTGATTGTCGGTGATGGCTGCAATATAAGCCCTACCCCCCAAATAAGCCCTAGTTAAAGTCCTTGTAGGTCTTCTTTTCAGGGTAGGGCTCATTTTCGGGGAAACAGGGTAGGGCTTATTTGGGGGGTAGGGCTTATATTGCAGCCATCACTGACAATCACGCTAGGTCTTATTTTCGGGGAAACAGGGTAGGGCTTATTTGGGGTGTAGGGCTTATATTGCAGCCATCACTGACAATCATGCTAGGTCTTATTTTGGGGGAAACAGGGTAGCAACGCCCCTGCTGGTAGGTCAACTGGCTCCTGTCTAATGCCGCGTACACACGGTCGGACTTTTCGACAACAAGGTCGAACGGTCTTTCCGACGGACTTTCGACGGACTTTCGACGGACTTTCTAACGAACGGACTTGCCTACACGCGATCACACCAAAGTCCGACGGATTCGTAACGTGATGACGTACGACCGGACTAAAATAAGGAAGTTGATAGCCAGTAGCCAATAGCTGCCCTAGCGTCGGGTTTTTGTCCGTCGGACTAGCATACAGACGAACGGATTTTTTGACCGGACTCGAGTCCGCCGGAAAGATTTGAAGCATGTTCCAAACCTAAAGTCCGTCAGATTTTCGACCGAAAAAGTCAGCTGCAGGTCCGATGGAGCCCACACACGGTCGAATTGTCCGCCGGAACTCGGTCCATCGGACCAGTCCGGTCGAAAAGTCCGCTCGTGTGTACGCGGCATAAATAGGCCTTTGTACACTATATTGCCAAAAGTATTGGGACGCATGTCTTTACACGCACATGAACTTTAATGGCATCCCAGTCTTATGCCCCGTACACACGATCGCACATTCCGACAACAAAATCCATCGGATTGTTTTCCGACGGATGTTGGCTCAAACTTGTCTTGCATGCACACGGTCACACAAAGTTGGTCGGAAATTCCGAGCGTAAAGAACGCGGTGACGTACAACGCGTTACGGCGAGCCAAGAAAAATTAAGTTCAATAGCCAGCGCTGCTCTTCTGCTTGATTCCAGGCATGCGTGGCACTTTGTGTGTCAGAAGTATCTACACGTGATCGGAAATTACGCGAACGGGTTTTGTTGTCGGAAAATTTTATAGCCTGCTCTCAAACTTTGTGTGTCGGAAATTCCGATGGAAAAGTCCGATGGAGCCCACACACGGTCGGAATTTCCGACAACAAGGTCCGATCGCACATTTTCCATCAGAAAGTCTGATCGTGTGTACAGGGCATAGGTCTGTAGGGTTCAACATTGGAAGTCTATGAAGACACGGAACTTATAGCAGTTATTCAGTCCCTATCTACACTATATTACCAAAAGTATTGGGACACCTGCCTTTACACGCACATGAACTTTAATAGTATCCCAGTCTTAGTCCGTAGGGTTCATGGTTGAGTTGGCCCACCCTTTGCAGCTATAACAGCTTCAACTCTTCTGTGAAGGCCGTCCACAAGGTTTAGGAGTGTGTCTATGGGAATGTTGGACCATTCTTCCAGAAGGCTTGGCTCGCAGTCTCCGCTCTAATTCATCCCAAAGGTGTTCTATCGGGTTGGGATCAGGACTCTGTGCAGGTCAGTCAAGTTCCTCCACCTCAAAGTTGCTCATCCATGTCTTTATGGACCTTGCTTTGTGTACTGGTGTGCAGTCATGTTGGAACAGGAAGGGGCCATCCCCAAACTGTTCCCACAAAGTTGGGAACATGAAATTGTCCAAAATGTCTTGGTATGCTGACGCCTTAAGAGTTCCCTTCACTGGAACTAAGGGGCCAAACCCAACCCCTGAAAAACAACCCCCCACCATAATCCCCCCTCCACCAAATGATTTGGACCAGTGCACAAAGCAAGGCCCATAAAGATATGGATGAGCGAGTTTGGGGTGGAGGAACTTGACTGGCCTGCACAGAGTCCTCACCTCAACCCGATAGAACACCTTTGGGATGAATTTGAGCGAAAACTGCGAACCAGGCCTTCTCGTCCAACAACAGTGCCTGAGTTTACAAATGCGGTTCTGGAAGATTGGTCAAACATTCCCATAGACACACTCCTAAACCTTGTGGACAGCCTTCCTGCTTTTCAGGGGAGTGGCAGACTTTTCCACACATCTGCCCTAAAGTAATACCTGGTGATCCTGCAATGAAGGCCAACCATTTGTGCTGCACTTTACAATCTAAGGCCCCTATCTCTCCTATATACACATATAATTAACCATAAATCGGACAGCACAGGGGCTAAGTGGTTAGCACTTCCACCTATCAGCACTAGGGTCTTCAGTTCAAATCCCAATCACAGCACTACCTTCCTTGGAGTTTGCATGTTCACCCTGTGCTTGTGTGGGGTACTCCGGTTTCCTCCTAACACCCAAAAGACATACTGGGTGGAGGAACTTGACTGGCCTGCAACGAGTCCTGACCTCAACCCGATAGACCACCTTTGGGATGAACTAGAGGGGTGACTGCCAGCCAGGCCTTCTCACCCAACATCAGTGCCTGACCTCACAAATGCTATTCTGGAAGAATGGTCAAACATTCCCATAGACACACTCCTAAACCTTGTGGACAGCCTTCCCAGAGGAGTTGAAGCTGTTATAGCTGCAAAGGGTGGGCCAACTCAATACTGAACCCTACGGACTAAGACTGGGATGCCATTAAAGTTCATGTGTGTGTAAAGGCAGGCGTCCCAATACTTTTGACATGTATGTACGTTACATTACATATGCCAGGATGATCCAGGCTCCATTCAAGTGGCCGGAGGTGGGTGGATCCAGTGGCACATCATCGGGGGGGGGGGACCCGGCTGCCTGAACCGGAAAGAAGCACCCGCCACCTGGTGACGTCAGCAACCAAGATAGCGGTCTGGGACTTAGTGCATCACAGCAGGCAGAATGCTGGATTCACTGGCTGGGGGAATATGTGAAGAGGGCGGAAAAGAAAAAAGAAAAAAACCTTGTTGGTGAGGTTCCTTTTCAATGTGTAATAGAATCATTGATTCATTTGGCCGATAATGAAAAGCTGAAGCAGGAAGTTAGGTGAAAATTTAGTCTGAGAATTTCCCGAATTCTGTCCCCAGAGAGAACTAATCCTAATTATAGGAAGTAAACTGGAACTTTTATTATACTCTTTATAGAAGCAGCAGCAAGGGGGAGGTTAGGGGAAGGTTAGGTCTCTCACGTACCACCCGGTGACGAAGGCGCTTCTCTTGCACCTTCTGTCCAACACCCCTGGAAGTGCCAACAGGGGACGTGAGGACATTTTTACAAGATTCCCCGTGCCTTTAGAGCTCGCAGAAACCATCAGTGAGCCACCACCATGCTTCACAGTGGGGATATTATTCTTGTCACTAGCGGCCCTGTTGACCCCTCTCCAAACATAGCGCTTATGGTTGTGACTATAAAGCTCTATTTTGATCTCATCGCTCCAGGTTACAGTGTGCCAGAAGCTGTGAGGCGTGTCAAGGTGCTGTCAGGCATATTATAACCAGACTTTTTTTCTGGCATTTGTGCAATAAAAGCTTCTTTCTAGCAACTCGACCAAAAAAAAAACACATTGTCTTTTTCCAGAAGCAGTCTCTATTTCTTCTGAGGTTGCCTGTGGGTTTTTCTTTGTATCCTGAACAATTCTTCTGGCAGTTGTGGCGGCAATCTTTCTTGGTCTACCTGATTTTGGCTTGGTATCAAGAAATCCCCAAATTTTCCACTTCTTAATAAGTGATTGAACAGTACTGACTGGCATAGTCAAGGTTTTGGATATCTTTTTATATCCTTTTAGAATTTTATAAAGTTGTATTACCTTGTTACCTTTACGCAGGTCTTTTGACAGTTCTTTACTGCTCTCCTGTACAAAAGCCAAACATTCCAGGGGATGGAAACTTTTGATTAGGGCCAATCTGCAGATTTCCGGTATTATTATGATTTACAAAGGAGCCAAACAACTATGTGATAATAAATGGCTTCATATTATCACCATCCTTAAATAAAAGAGTGTTTTTGGCACGCTCAGTCATATTTTCATTATCAATGCCAAATTCTCACCATTTCTGCCAGGGGATGCAAACTTTTGAGTGCAACTATAAATAGATAGATAGATAGATAGATAGATAGATAGATAGATAGATAGATAGATAGATAGATAGATAATGGTGTCAGGGCTGAAAATAACCTGTTGCTATAAAATGCATTCCACAGAAAAGGACTGCAGGACCAACTGACACTTCAAGGTCAGCTAGTGAAAAATGACCTCATGTGTTCCATTAGAGAAAACAGAAGAATGAGTATTTACAGGTGTGTGTGAGAGAGAAATGTGGAGAGTGAGGGTGGGGGATAAAGAGAGAGAACAGACAGAGAAAGGAAGATGGGAGAAGGGAGAGAGAGAAAAAGGGGGGAGAGAGGGGAGGAAAGGGAGAGAGAGAGAGGGGGGGGGGAGAGGGGAGGAAAGGGAGAGGGGGGGAGAGAGAGAGAGAGAGGGGGAGAGATGGGGGAGAGGGAGAGAGGGAGGAGAGGCAGAGAGGGGGGAGAGGGGAGGAGAGGGAGAGAGGACGTGGGAGAGAGAGAGAGGGGGGGGAGAGAGAGGGAGGAGAGGGGGAGGGGGGAGAGAGGGAAAAGAGGGATCGAGAGAGAGAGAGAGGAGGGGGAGAGATGGGGGAGAGGGAGAGAGAGGGGGGAGAGGGGGAGAGGGAGGAGAGGGAGAGAGATGGAGGAGAGGGAGAGAGATGGGGGAGAGGGAGAGGGATGGAGGAGAGGGAGACATGGAAGCAGAGAGAAGGGAGGGAGAGGGAGAGAGAGAAGGGAGAGAGAGAGAGGGAGGGGAGAGGGAGAGAGGGGGAGAGGGAGAGAGAGATGCTGAGAGACGGGGAGAGAGAGAGGGGATGGGGAGAGGGAGAGAGAGGGAGAGAGAGAAGCTGAGAGAAGGGAGAGAAAAAGGGGGAGAGGGAGAGAGGGAGGAGAGATGGGGAAGAGCAGAGAGAGGGGGGAGAGGGAGAGAGGGAGAGAAGCTGAGAGAAGGGGGAGAGGGGGAGGGAGAGAGAGAAGCTGAGAGAAAGGAGAGAGAGGGGGGGAGGGGGAGAGAGAGGGGGAGAGAGAGAGAGAGAAGCTGAGAGAAGGGAGAGAAGGGGAGGGAGGGAGAGAAGCTAAGAGAAGGGAGAGAGTGGGGGGGGAGAGGGGGAGAGGGAGAGAGGGGGAGAAGGAGAGAGAGAAAGGGGGAGAGGGAGAGAGGGGAGGAGAGGGAGAGAAAGATGCTGAGAGATGGGAGAGAGAGAGAGAGAGAGAGGGGGGGGTGGGGAGAGGGAGAGAGAGAAGCTGAGAGAAGGGAGAGAAAAGGGGGAGAGGGAGAGAGGGAAGGAGAGGGAGGAGAGATGGGGAAGAGCAGAGAGAGGGGGAAGAGGGAGAGAGGGAGAGAAGCTGAGAGAAGGGGGAGTGGGGGAGGGAGAGAGAGAAGCTGAGAGAAAGGAGAGAGAGAGAGTGGGGAGGGGGAGAGAGGGGGAGAGAGAGATGGGGGAGGGAGAGAGAGAGCTGAGAGAATGGAGAGAAGAGGATGGAGAGAGATAAGCTAAGAGAAGGGAGAGAGAGGGGGAGAGGGGGAGAGGGAGAGAGGGGGAGAAGGAGAGAGAGAAGCTGAGAGAAGGGAGAGAGAAAGGGGGAGAGGGAGAGAGGGGAGGAGAGGGAGAGAGGGAAGGAAATGGAGAGGGAGGAGAGATGGGGGAGAGCGAGAGGGAGAGAGGGGGAGAAGAAGAGAAGCTGAGAGAAGGGAGAGAGTGGAGAGGGAAAGAGAGAAGCTAAGAGAAAGAAGAGGGGGAGGGTGGAGAGAGGAGGAGAGAGAAATGGGGGAGAGGGAGAAGCTGAGAGAAGGGGGAGAGGGAGAGAGGGGGGGAGACGAGGACAGCGAGAGAGAGGGGGGAGAGGGAGAGAGAGAAGCTAAGAGAAGGGAGAGAGAGGGTGAGGGGGAGAGAGGGAGAGAGGGGGTGGAGAGGGGGAGAGGTAGAGAGAGAAAGAGAGAAGGGAGAGAGAAAGGGGGAGAGGGAGAGAGGGGAGGAGAGAGAGAGAGGGGGAGGAGAGGGAGAGGGAGGAGAGATGGGGAGAGTGAGAGAGAGAGAGAGAGAGAGAGAGAGAGAGAGAGAGAGGGGGAGAGTGAGAGAAGCTAAGAGAAGGGAGAGAGGGGGAGGGAGAGAGAGAAGCTGAGAGAAAGGAGAGAGAGAGGGGGAGAGAGAGAGAGAGGGGAGAGACAGAGATGGGGGAGAGGCAAAGAGAGAAGCTGAGAGAAGGGAGAGAGAGAGGGGGAGGGGGAGAGAGGGGGAGTGACGGGGAGAGGGAGAGAGAGAAGCTAAGAGAAGGGAGAGAGAGGGGGGAGAGGGAAAGAGGGAGAGAGAGAAAGAGAGAAGGGAGAAAGAAATGGGGAGAGGGGGAGAGGGGGGGGGGAGAGGAAGAGGGAGGAGAGATGGGGAAAGTGAGAGAGAGAGGGGGTGAGGGATAGAGGGGGAGAGGGAGAGAAGCTGAGAGAAGGGAGAGAGGGGAGAGGGAGAGAGAGAAGATGAGAGAAAAGGGAGAGAGAGGGGGAGGGGGAGAGAGAGGGGGGAGAGGGAGAGAGAGAAGCTGAGAGAAGGGAGAGAGGGAGAGACAGGGAGAGCGAGAGAGAGGTGGGAGAGGGAGTGAGAGAAGCTAAGAGAAGGGAGAGAGAGGGTGAGATGGAGAGAGTGGAGAGAGAGAGAGGGGGAGGAGAGGGAGAGGGAGGAGAGATGGGGAGAGTGAGAGAGAGAGAGAGAGAGAGAGGGGGAGAGTGAGAGAAGCTAAGAGAAGGGAGAGAGGGGGAGGGAGAGAGAGAAGCTGAGAGAAAGGAGAGAGAGAGGGGGAGAGAGAGAGAGAGAGAAAGAGATGGGGGGAGAGGGAGAGAGAGGGAGAGAGAGAGAAGGGGAGAGAGAGAGAGAAAGAGATGGGGGAGAGGGAGAGAGAGAAGCTGAGAGAAGGGAGAGAGAGGGGGAGAGAGTATGGGAGAGACGGGGGAGAGCGAGAGAGAGGGGGAGGGACAGAGAGAAGCTAAGAAGGCAGAGAGAGGGGGGAGAGGGAGAGTGGAAGAGACAGGGGGAGAGTAAGAGAGAGGGGGGAGAGGGGAGAGAGAGAAGAGGACAGAAGGAGAGAGAGAGAGGGGCGGAGAGGGAGAGAGATGGGGAGAGGGGGAGAGAGAGGAGGGAGAGAGATGGGGGCGAGGGAGAGAGGGGGAGGGGGAGGGGGAGAGAGGGGGGAGAGAGAGGAGGGGATAGAGAGAAGCTGAGAGAGGGTAGAGAGAGGGGGAGGGAGAGAGAGAAGCTGAGAAAAAGGAGAGAGGGAGGGGGGAAGGGAGAAAGGAGGGGGAGAGAGAGAAGCTGAGAAAAAGAAAAGCAATCTGTTGTGGAGAGAGAGAGAGATAAAGAGAGAAATGGAGAGAAACAGAGAGATCAATGAAGAGAAAGGGTGTCAGAGAGAGAGAGAGAGAGATGAAGAGAGGGAAAGAGAGAGATCAACATATAGAGAAAAAAAGGAGACAGAGAGAGAAAGAAAAAATTGAGAGAGCGAGAGAAACTCACTCACTATCCCCCCTTTATATTATCCTTTACCCAAAACTGCCCTACAGTACAGTTGAGAGTACATAATAAAACATTAAATGAATATTTAAAGCTGAATACATTCTAAATTCATTCATGATGTGTATTCTTCCATGAATCTCGTGAGCTTTGGGTATTTCTTCCAGATCTGTGTGATAATCCAGTGTGAGACTTTCCCTCTGTAATAAAGACCGCTCACTGCTGCTCTCTCTCCTTGTGCAGGGTGACTGGTCTTGTCTCCGCCCCCTCCTGTAGTTCTCTATAGGCAGCCTGTGGTGGGTGGAGCCTGCTGGGCCCCTCCCACACTCTGCTATCTGCACAGACTATGTACAGCACAGTAATGATGTCACTGCTACTTTTACAATGTAATATCAGGGTTTGTAAGTGCATTTAGTGCACACAAAGTGGATTCATATCATAAGTGGCTATTGAGATATATATAGTACATCTACATGAAACCTAAAGTGTCTGGGGTTCGCTTGAAAAAAGTCACAGTAATGGAACTTAAAAGTGTACAATTCGGAAGGGCTCATCTTGAAGGACACTTAACTGCAAAACAGGTGTGTTTTCATCCCCATTCATACTGCCTACCCAGACATGCACACACCCTAACTCAGGTTACACAGAAAACTCACATAGCCTTTAACGTTTGCAACATGCAAAACCGCAAGCAAATATGTGAACAATGCACAAGGGGCGACAGTTTATGTTGACTTACAGGAGTTTATTGATGGAGATATATTTAGTTTGCTAAAGCTTTGTGTATCATAAACAATTACTGTATTTTTGTTATTAAAGTTATTGTAAAGTCTTGTTTTTTTTTTTTTTTCTATAAAAAATAACAAACATGTTATACTTACCTCCTCTGTTGCAGTTGGTTTTGCACAGAGCAGTCCCGATCCTCCTCTTCTCGGGTCCCTCTTCGGTGCTCCTGGCCCCTCCCTCCTGTTGAGTTCCCCCACAGCAGGCAGCTTGCTATTGGGGTACCCGAGCTGAGCTGCAGCTCTATGTGTGTCCATTGAGCCCTCGTTCAAACTGAGGGCAGGTTTGAAATCACGCGGGTTCGGTTGAACTCGCACGATTTCAAACCCCCATTTCGTTGCAAGTTCAGGGGGCGGTTTGACAGACATCTGTGCGGGTTCATGCACAGATGTCTGTTGAAATCACCCCCAAAGTTGCCAAAAGTAGTGCAGAAAATACTTTTGGGAATGGGTGCGGCGTCACAAAGTCGGCGTCGCACCGATTCAGGCGGTGCTCTTGCCGGCAATAGGCTCCTATTTGGCATGGGATTTGAAATGTCAAATCGGCCCAATGTGAACGGGGGGCTCAGACACGGAGCCCCAGTTTGGCCCCGCCCACTCTCTCTCACCTGATTGGCTAACTGACTTTGGCTGACAGCGGCAGGAGCCAATGGCGCCGCTGCTGTGTCTCAGCCAATCAGGAGGGACAGTCATGAATGGCCGAGGCACTTGTGAACATCGCTGGATAGAGATGGGGCTCAGGTAAGTATTAGGGGGGGCTGAGGGCGGCTGCTGCACACAGAAGGCTTTTTATCTTAATGCATTAGGATAAAAAAAGCTAATTATTTTTTTATTATCATTTTGCAATTCTTTCATAATTTTTGCATCTCAGTGCTGCTGATCTCCTCTGGCCTCTTTCAGACACTAAAAGAACAGCAAAGAGAGGGCACGCCGTCCTAGTGCATCATCAATAAACAATTTATTAGTGATTATATTATTGTTATTATTATTATTATTAATAACAACAACAACAACAACAACAACAATAATAATAATAATAATAATAATAATAATATTCTATTGTGAAAAAAAAAAAAAATAATAATAATAATAATAATAATCATATTATTAATTATTGATAAATGAAACAAGTGATATACGCATGAAAATAACAAGCGCATCGTACAATTTATTTCGTAGACTAAATGAACACTGTTTTTAGTCTAATAAAATAAGACTAAAACTAAAACAATTCACATGACTAAAATAAGACTAAAACTAAAATGGCATTTTAATCAAAAGACTAAATCGAATTTTGATGTCAAAATTCACACTGCACTAACACATAAGAATAAGTAGAGGGCATTTACTAAGCTGCTAAAAGAAAAAAAAATGAAGAAAAAGGCTTTTTTTATTTATTTTTTTCTTAACATTTAATGTTGGTAATATATTGAGGTAATATGTGCAATGAATAGCATTACAGAGTTTACAGGTTTTTTATATTTTACAGTTGCACTTCTGTTTGTCAAAAGGCAATATTTTTGTTTGTTTATGAAACGTGTTTTTTATTTATAAAGACGTAATATACGGTGCATTGAAAAAGTATTCATATCCCTTAAATTTTACATGTTACAACCAAAAAAACGTAAATGTATTTTATTGGGATTTTATATTATAGACCAACACAAAGTGGCACATAATTGTGAAGTGGAAGGAAAATGATAAATGGTTTTCCAAAGTTTTTACAAATAAATATGTGAAAAGTGTGGGGTACATTTATGTTCAGCCCCCCTTTACTCTGATACCCATTACTAAAATCTAGTGGAACCAATTACCTTCAGAAGTCACCTAATTAGTAAATAGAGTCCACCTGTGAATAATTTAATCTTAGTATAAATACAGCTGTTCTGTGAAGCCCTCAGAGGTTTGTTAGAGAACCTTAGTGAACAAACAGCATTATGAAGGCCAAAGAACACATGAGACAGGTCAGGGATAAAGTCATGGAGAAGTTTAAAGCAGGGTTAGGTTATAATAAAATCTCCCAAGCTTTGAACATCTCACGGAGCTCTGTTCAATCCATCATCCGAAAATGGAAAGAGTATGGCACAAATGCAAACCTACCAAGACATGGCCGTCCACCTAAACTGACCGGCCGGGCAAGGAGAGCATTCATCAGAGAAGCAGCCAAGAGGCCCATGGTAACTCTGGAGGAGCTGCAGAGATCCACAGCTCAGGTGGGAGAATCTGTCCACAGGACAACTATTAGTCGTGCTCTCCACAAATCTGACCTTTATGGAAGAGTGACAAGAAGAAAGATATTGTTGAAAGAAAGCCACAAGAAGTCCTGTTTGCAGTTTGTGGGAAGCCATGTGAGGGACACAGCAAACATGTAGAAGAAGGTGCTCTGGTCAGATGAGACCAATATTGAACATTTTGGTATAAAAGCAAAATGTTATGTGTGGTGTAAAACTAACACGGCACATCACCCTGAACACACCATCCCCACTGTGAAACATGGTGGTGGCAGCATCATGTTGTGGGGATGCTTTTCTTCAGCAGGGACAGGGAAGCTGGTCAAAGTTGATGGGAAGATGGATGGAGCCAAATACAGGGCAATCTAATGCCGCGTACACACGAGCGGACTTTACGGCAGACTTGGTCCTGCGGACCGGAGTCCGTCGGATAATCCAATCGTGTGTGGGCTCCAGTTGACTTTTTTTTCCCAAAAGTTCGACGGACCTAGAAATGAAACATGTTTCAAATCTTTCCGATGGACTCGAGTCTGGTCGAAAAGTCCGCTCGTCTGTATGCTAGTCTGGCGGACAAAAAACTACGCTAGGGCAGCTATTGGCTACTGGTTATGAACTTCCTTGTTTTAGTCTGGTCGTACGTCATCACGTACTAATCCGTCGGACTTTGGTTGATCGTGTGTAGGCAAGTCCGTTCATTCGGAAAGTCCGTCAGACCTAGTCCGTCGAAAAGTCCGCCCATGTGTACGAGGCATTAGAAGAACACCTGTTAGAGTCTGCAAAAAACTTGAGGCGGAGGTTTACCTTCCAGCAGGACAACGACCCGAAACATACAGCCAGAGCTACAATGGAATGGTTTAGATCAAAGCATATTCATGAATCCAATTGAGAATCTGTGGCAAGACTTGAAAATTGCTGTTCACAGACGCTCTCCATCCAATCTGACAGAGCTTGAGATATTTTGCAAAGAAGAATGGGCAAAAATGTCCTCTCTAGATGTGCAAAGCTGGTAGAGACATCCCCAAAAAGACTTGCAGCTGTAATTGCAGTGAAAGGAGGTTCTACAAAGTATTAACTCCGGGGGGCGCCGTACAAATGTACCCCATACTTTTCACATATTTATTTGTAAAGAATTTGGAAAACCATTTATCATTTTCCTTTCACTTCACTATTATGTGCCACTTTGTGTTGGTCCGTCACATAAAATCCCAATAAAATACATTTACATTTTTGGTTGTAACATGACACAATGTGGAAAAATGTCGATGGGGTATGAATACTTTTTCATGGCACTGTATCACATTGACTAAATCTGTGTCTGTAGTGCATGTTCAAACCTTATTACCATAAATAATAACATATTATTAGATTTTTACTCCAGAAGTATATAACACGTTTGGAAATTCTAGAGAAATGCCTAAATAATGCATTACAATTTAACTAAACCCATTTGATTTTAGTCAACTAAAATGTACTGGAGATTTTAGTAGACTAAAATACGACTAAAACTAAAACAATTCAGATGACTAAAATACGACTAAAACTAAAATGGCATTTTAGTCAAAAGACTATGACTAAAACGAAATCGAAATTTGACGTCAAAATTAACACTGTTATCGTAAAATTCAGATGAGACTGCCTCCAGATCCACACCGTTCAACTAATTGCTTGGGAAGACCCTTTGGGCATCCAATGCGGCTTACGTGTTTTCGAGCGGCAACCCATCTTCTTCAGAGACCCGAGCTCTGCAGAAGAGGGTTTGCCCATCGAAAAGCAGAATAAAATGGTGGCAGTTGCAAATTTTCACAATTTCAGACAACATTTGCCCTACTGTTGACCGGATCCATATTTTCAGTAAAAATAGATGAATTAATTCATT
The DNA here is from genome assembly GCA_037952925.1 of Lithobates clamitans. NCBI lineage: Eukaryota > Metazoa > Chordata > Amphibia > Anura > Ranidae > Lithobates > Lithobates clamitans. The sequence goes on from JBBGZY010002335.1 coordinate 17,259, forward strand.
TTATTGCGCACAAACACTTTATATTAGGCATTTTTTGGGTAAAATAGAAAAGATGGGGTTGCAACCAATAAATGTTTACCAATCATGTCAAGCCTCAAAATTGCGTGAGCCAGTGAAGAGGGAAAAAAACAATGGTGCCCAAAAATTGTCCATTGGCAACTTTTTAAAAGCTACATCAGTTTAGCATCAGCAGTAAATGCTGGCCCTGGTATAATTGCTCTCATTCCGGTGTTTGCAACCTAATATGTGTGTGTCAGGGCTGGGCTCAGCCCTTCCTTCTCTGAGCTGGCCGCTCAGCTGTCGGCTAATTGTCAGCTCCTATCTCTCCACAGTTACTCAGCTGTTGATGATATCCTGCTCGTCAGTCCTGCCTACTTAAGCCGTGCAGTCCAGAGGAGCTCTGCCTTCGCCTTGGTCAACATCACAGAGACTATCTCCTGCGATCCTGTTCAAGACTGGCTTTGCTGACATACCTTCTGGCTCCAGATCCTGCTTGCTGTTCCACTACATTGATCCCTGACTTCTGGCTTGGCTGACTATGCGTTCCGGTTACTGAACTTTGGCTATGTTTTGACTACGTTTGTTCTTTTTACTTTTATTATTAAACAAGTGTGATTTAACTGTACTTCTGTCTGGGCCTGATTTCATGGTTTCTGACAGTGTGACACAATTGCAGTTTTCATTGGTGGCTCTCCTGGTGCTCACATTTGTGTTTGCATGTGTGTGTAGGCTTTTTGTTATTTTTAAAAAATTTAATTTATTAAAGGGTAACTCTACCTTCAAGGGAAATAAAATTAGCAAATAAAAAAAATATATATATATAACGTATACAATTGCAACACAAGTCATATTGCAATTGAATGTTATTAAAAATTACCTTTCATTTTCTATCTGTAGCCGCTGTAATTTTCTATAAAATGCAATATGGCCACCTGGGGGCGTTCTGTACACAGATGGTATACAGAACGTCCCCCCAGAAATGTCATTTCCTGCTTGTGTGATTGGCTCACTGATTTTCTGCCCAAAGATACAAGTCAGCTTTTTGCAACAAAAATTTCATTTTTGGTATGATACTCCCAAAGAGAAATCACGTCTAAAGGGATGCAGGCCCTGAAACTTTCCTCATTAGAGCCCTGCAGGTGCAGCTGGTGGTTTATAATTATAAAACAACTTCCATACACATTCACTGTGCACATGGACACAGACAAATGAACAGCTATTCCTTCAGAATAACAAAAGGTAGCAATCTGCAACAACATTTGTTACATTTGTTAAATTCCCTGCAATGTACAGAGATCACCCAGAGGAGGATAATTACATAACAAAAGTGGAGTTACTCTTTAAGCTTTAACTTTTATAAAGCTTTTTCCTTTTATAAAGAAAAAATATTTTTTTTATTTTTAAAATAACACGTTATACTTGCCTGCTCTGTGAAACAGTTTTGCACAGAGTAGCCCTGATCCCCATCTTCTTGGGCCCCCACCAGGACTTCTGGCTCCTCTCCCCTGATGAGTGTCCCATAAGAAGCCACTTACTATGGGGGACACATAGTGCAAGCTGATCCTGAGCCGGGCTTTGCGTGTTCAGTCCTGCTCCAGCCCCGCCCCCTCCTCACAGGCTGTGATTGACAGAAGCGGGAGCCAATGGCTGCACTGCTATCAATCTATCCAATCAAGAGCCGGGACCCCGTGGAGAGAGGGGCGGCGGGGACGCGCTGACGGAAATTCGGGGCTCAGGTAAGTAAAACAGGGGGGGCTGGGGGGCTGGTGACTGCAAGGTGTTTTTTCACCTTAATGCATAGGATGCATTACGGTGAAAAACACAAGCCTTTACAACCCCTTTAATCACCACTGGGTTTTTTATTTTTTGCTAAGGAAACAAAAAAAGACTGAAAAGTTTGAAAAAAAAAATCATAGCTTGTTATACAATTTTGCAAACAGGTAATTTTCTCCTTCACTGATGTGCGCTTATGAGGCTGCACTGATAGGCACTGATGGGCACTGATAGGTGGCACTGATGAAGCTACACTGGTGGGCACTGATGAGGAGGAACTGATGAGACTACACTCATAGGTGGCACGGATGAGCACTGATAGGCGGCACGGATGAGCACTGATAGGCGGCACTGATAGGCACTGGTAGGCAACACTAATAGGTGACACTGATGATGAGGCACTGATTGGCTGCACTGATGGGCACTGATAGGTGGCACTTATGGGAACTGATGAAGCTGCACTGGTGGGCAGTGATGAGACTGCAGTGATAGGTGGCATTGATAGGTGGCACTGATGGGCTGTGATAGGCGGCACTGAAGGGCACTAATAGGTGGCACTGATAGGCATTGATGGGCACAGATAGGCGGCACTAATAGGTGACACTGATGATGAAGCACTGATTGGCAGCACTGATGGGCACTGATAGGTAGCAGTGGTGGGCACTGATAGGTGGCACTGGTGGGCGCTGATTAGCAGCAATGGTGGGAACAGATTCGGACTGATGTCCCTGTAACAGAAGCCGGTTACCGGCATTCTTCTTTTCTCCTCATGCTGATTGCGAGGAGATAAAAAGCAGATAACCGTCTTTTGTTTACTTCCGTGATCAGCTGTCATTGGCTGACAGCTGATCACGTGGTAAACATCCAGCTGTGATTGGCCCTTTACCCCATTCTTTGATCAGCCGAGTTCGAAGGACTCGATGATCACAGAGCGTGCCATCTGTGTGCTGCAGGGGGCGCGAGAGCAGCGCAATTAAAGGAGGACGTCTATTGATGCCCTCTTGGCACTGGAAGCCCACGCTGTAGGCATCTTTCGGCTATAGCGCAAGCGGAAATTGGTTAACTTTATTGTTATTGCTGATTAACCTCCTATGTGATAGCGTAGTGCTGGTGACAGATTCACTTTAAGGTGACATCAGGGTTTCCATCAGACTTCTGCATTCTTCATCATCAGAATGAAGAAAGACTTCATTCTGGTCATTGCATTGGACCCGCACAGATGTGCACTCCGGGATAGGTATGGGGGACAGTTCAGCTGGTTTCCTGTCATTAATTTCAACAGTCTTCCTTTACGCCCCTACACGGAACACCTGTAATTCCCAGACGGCTGTTGGCGGCCCCTAGCATAGATCTATGGATCAGTACGCCCGCAAGAATGAGGCATGAGGGTCTCCATACAGGCTGAGCTATCCCTCATTAACATACAATGCAGCTGATAATGAAGAACTGCCAGCACAGTACAGACAGGGCTCATTACATTACATATTGTCCCACAGCCCCCCATCCCCCTCCTAAACACTACAATTGGAGGAGGAGCTTGAAGGGATTTTTAGGCATGTAAAATACACTAAAAAAAAAAATCTTTTTTTTAACCCCTTCATGTCTAAGCCTTAAATCATTGTTTTTTTGCTAGAAAATTACTTAGAACCCCTCTAGAGAATAAAATGGCGATTGTTGCAATATTTTATGTCACACTGTATTTGCGCAGCGGTCTTTCAAGTGCATTTTTTTTTTTTTGGAAGAAATACACTTTCATGAATTAAAACAAAACAGTAAAGTTACCCCAATTTTTTTTGTATAATGTGAAAGATGATGTTACACCGAGCAAATAGATACCCAACATGTTATGCTTTAAAATTGCGCACACTCGTGGAATGGCAACAAACTTCGGTACTTAAAAATCTCCATAGGGCGATGCTTTAAAAAATTCTAGAGGTCACCTGTTTAGAATTGTAGAGGAGGTCTTGCGTTGGAATTATTGCTCTCGCTCCAATGATTGCGGCGATACCTCACATGTGTGGTTTGAACACCGTTTACATTTGTGTGCGCGACTTACGTATGCGTTCGCCCAAAGGGATGGGGCACGTTAATTTTTTTTTTTTTTCTTATTTATTTTTTTTTACTTTTATACTGTTACTTTAAATTTTTTTTCATTTTTGATCACCTTTTTTTGCTGTCACAAGGAATGTAACATCCCTTGTGACAGTAATAGGCGCTGACAGTGACTCTTATAGCCCCTAAATCCCTCCTTTGCACCTAAAAGCATTCAAAACGCCATGTTTTGAATGCTCGGAAGTTTGGCCCCCCTCCTCCTTCCTTCGCCATCGGGCCAGTAAGAAAAGCGCAACGCGCTTTGAGCATGCGCAGTAGGGAACAGTTGTGAAGCTGAAAGGCTTTACTGCTGGCTTCCCTTACTAGGAATGGCTGCGGCAGCACCTGAGAGCCGATCCGAAAATCGGCTAGGGTGCCAACATCGCGGGCTCACTGGACAGGTAAGTACCCTAATATTAAAAGTCAGCAGCTACAGCTTTTGTAGCTGCTGACTTTTAATTTTTTTTCCCCCAGCCGGTACTCCTCTTTAATGCATTCTATGCATTAAGGTGTAAAACCTTCTGTGCTGCGGCCCCCCCCCCTTTTCTTACCTGAGCCCGATCCGTTCCAGCAATGTGCACAAGCCTAGAGGCTCCACCCGCTGTCTCTGTCCTCATTGGATAGATTGATAGCAGCAGGAGCCATTGTCTCCCGCTGCTGTCAATCAAATCCAGTGACTCGAGCGTGGGGGGGCGGGGCCAAGTCCCGCTGTCTGTGTCAATGGATGCAGCAGCAGGACTCGGGAACGTGCCTGTATGGGTGCCCCCATGGAAAGCGGCTCTCTGTGGGGGCACCCGATGAAGGGGAGGAGCCAGGAGTGCCTCCGGGGGCACCCCAGAAGAGGAGGATTGGGGCTGCTCTGTGCAAAACACTTGCACAGTGGAGGTAAGTATAACATGTTATTTTTATTTTTATTTTTTTATTTGAACCTTTACAATCACTTTAAAGTATAACTAAATCTTTTTTTTTTTAGTTTTGGATAGAGTGGAGAGGGATTAGAACATCTGTCAGTTTATATTGACTTTCTGTGTCCCTGTTGGGGAGATTCACCGTCTTTATTTGTCCTGTTTACCATGATCATTGAAAGTGAAAGTATAGAAAATATCTAATTGTGGGTTGTCCCCAAAAAAGTAATATAGTGGAAATCTTCCAATAGAGAACCTAGTTATGGTGACCTGGGGATCCCCACAAAAATTCCTCTAATTTTCAGAGATTTCCTCTCACTTCCTGTTTGGCAATGGGACAGGAAGTGAAGGGAAATCTCTGCAATGGGGCACAGATGGCAAGAAAAAAAAATCTGCCAGGGGTTATAACCCTCCCTTGCGCTATCCAAAATGAAAAAAAAGTTGCCCCTAGTTCTAATTTAATCAGTCACGAAACAAAGAGAGAGAAAATACGAGCCCCGTGATGCATTTTTCCAGCGCATTGCGGCGCACGTGCACAACGCACACCAGCGCCTCTGCGTTATTTGCACTTTAAAGCGCCCCCATTAGTGTGGATGAGCTCTCAATATTCCTGATTTTCAAAGATGATTCTTCAGCAGCGAGAAAGTAAAAAGTAAAAGTGATTTCTACAATGTAACGTTTTACAACACTGCGATTGTGTTCTCCACGGAACAGAGTCAGTTGAAGTGTCTATTAAGTGTCAGCGGAAAGATTTGGGGGTTTTCTCACACAGACATCTTTGTATAAAATAATATGGAGGACAATCGCTCTAAACATTCCGGACACTTTGAAGTGCAGCTGTGGGAAAAGAGGGTGTAGCACAACCCCGTATCATGGAGGAGAGACCCAGACTGCACATTTCTTCTGTACGCCTCATCATGTACAGGACGTTTAAGTTGAAAGGAAATGTCCCCGTGGGGTTTTGTGTTGCAGAAAATGGGAATAAAAAAGTATATAAATTTTATTGAAAAGGTATTAACATACAATTGCATGAAAAAAGGTTAAAACATGAGCTCTGCAAGTGAAGCCATTGCACATACATGAGGTAATACAACCGTACAGGTACATGAGCAATATGGCATGGTATAGGTATATATAGTCATGCTGACACACCCCAACGCGTTTCGACCATTAATTTGTAGAGGTCTTCTTCTGGGGGAAAACAGTACAAGAGAATGTATTGTAAAAATACTTGCATTTAAACAACAATGTGAATCAATAGTCACACTCAAAAAAATGTGTACAATTTTAAGCTCATATTTACCACTGACGGCCTCCAAGATGCTGCGCCCAAAGACTGCCGGAGGATCCAGGCTGCGCGGCCAGAGCCCCCGGACCACCATACAGAAGCAAGCCGTCCAACACGCCACTGAAAGGGCCCACAAGAGGCCGCGCTTAGACCCCCACCAGGACGGCTTGCTTCTGTGTGGTGGTCCGGGGGCTCTGGCCACGCAGCCTTTTCACCCCAGAAGAAGACCTCTACGAATTAATAGTCGAAACACGTTGGGGTGTATCAGCATGACTATATATACATATACCATACCATGTTGCTCATGTACCTGTAGGTTTGTATTAACTCATGTATGTGCAATGGCCTCACTTGCAGAGCTCATGTTTTAACATTTTTTCATGCAATTGTATGTTAATAATTTTTCAGTAAAATTTATATACTTTTTTATTCCCATCTGAATTTTTGTCTGCAACACAAAACCCCACTGGGACATTTCCTTTCAACTTATACTCTATTGGGGCGTGCAGCAACCCTTATCTCACCATGTGTATCACTTCCCTTTTTTATTATGTACAGGACGTTTACCAGCTCCTGTGTGCTGAGAAGGAAAATAACCGCCATTTTCTGGTACCCGGGGAGCCACACGCGTGCCGCGTACAGCCGCCAATACCAGTGAATGGCTGTGTGTGACAAAGATGGCAAGGTAAACAACCCAAGGCTTTTGCATCAGTATTTACCCATGTATATGCATATGGTTCTTTTCCCTGAATGTGCCATGCGGTACGCGCATGCGTGGGTAAACAATTCAGAAACCATCTGTGCTTACCAGAATACAGCCATTCATTTGTATTGTCGGCTGTAGGCGGCACATACAGCTCCACAAGCACCAGGAAGTGCCTCAGAACACAGCAGCTGCTAAGTGACAGTATGCATAGAGCTTAACGTGTCATTAAACCCACATCGTTAAAAACTATCAATAAATGGTGTATTACATGCTGATCATACTCACTAAGTCACTATGAGATTCCTTTTCTGTATTCTGCAAAAATCCTGGTTGATCCTGCTGTTCTCTGTCTCTCTCCTCTGTCCATGTCCTCACTGCAGCTTGGGATTTTGAAGAGCAGTGTTGGCAGCTCTGCACATGCTCAGTTTTCAGTGAATGTCTATGCTGAACATTTCCTCCTTATCAAATCTGAGCATCGCATGTGACTATAAAGTCACACATGTGGGCATATACACAAAGGTAAATGACAGCCCACTCTCTCCCTCCTCCTACTACATTGTTGCCGACTGCCATTTATTTACGGGCAGCCCGTAAATTTCAATCCATTTTCGGGCTGCCTGTAAATATTTGTTATGAGCAGCAACCATGTCCGCAGCCTCCATCCATCTTCTGTACCATATCCGCAGCCTCTGACCATCTCCTGTACCATGTCCGCAGCCTCTGACCATCTCCTGTACCATGTCCACAGCCTCTGGCCATCTCCTGTACCAGGTCCCCAGCCTCTGACCATCTCCTGTACCATGTCCGCAGCCTCTGACCATCTCCTGTACCATATCTGCAGCCTCCGACCATCTCCTGTACCATGTCCGCAGCCTCTGACCATCTCCTGTATCATGTCCGCAGCCTCTGACCATCTCCTGTATCATGTCCGCAGCCTCTGACCATCTCCTGTACCATGTCCGCAGCCTCTGACCATCTCCTGTATCATGTCCGCAGCCTCTGACCATCTCCTGTACCATGTCCGCAGCCTCCAACCATCTCCTGTACCATGTCCACAGCCTCTGACCATCTCCTGTACCATGTCCGCAGCCTCTGACCATCTCCTGTATCATGTCCGCAGCCTCTGACCATCTCCTGTACCGTGTCCGCAGCCTCCGACCATCTCCTGTACCATGTCCGCAGCCTCCAACCATCTCCTGTACCATGTCCGCAGCCTCCAACCATCTCCTGTACCATATCTGCAGCCTCCGACCATCTCCTGTACCATGTCCGCTGCCTCTGACCATCTCCTGTATCATGTCCGCAGCCTCTGGCCATCTCCTGTACCATGTCCGCAGCCTCTGACCATCTCCTGTACCATGTCCGCAGCCTTCAACCATCTCCTGTACCATATCTGCAGCCTCCGACCATCTCCTGTACCATGTCCGCAGCCTCTGACCATCTCCTGTATCATGTCCGCAGCCTCCAACCATCTCCTGTACCATGTCCGCAGCCTCCGACCATCTCCTGCACCATGTCTGCATCCTCTGACCATCTCCTGTACCATGTCTGCATCCACTGACCATCTCCTGTACCATGTCCGCAGCCTCTGACCATCTCCTGTATCATGTCCGCAGCCTCCAACCATCTCCTGTACCATGTCCGCAGTCTCCGACCATCTCCTGCACCGTGTCTGCATCCCCTGACCATCTCCTGTACCATGTCTGTAGCCTCTGACCATCTCCTGTACCATGTCTGCAGCCTCTGACCATCTCCTGTACCATGTCTGCATCCTCTAACCATCTCTTGTATAATGTTCGCAAGTTCTGACATTTTCTTGTCCTTTAAAATTTCTGCAGTCTCTGGGGGGAGTCATGGGAGGAGTCAGACATGTGTGGACTGTGGAGAGGAGATTACAGGATAAAACCAGAACCGCCATGCTGGAGCCATCTGACTAAGCCCTGCACGGTGCACCTGAGGGGAGGTCAGTGACAGCGCCACCAGGCCAGTCTGGGAGGGGTTTACTGATGTAAGGGGGTGTGAAAACATACAGTGTCTTGCAAAAGTATTCACCCCCATTGGCATTTTTCATGTTTTGTTGCTTCACAACCTGGAATTAACATGAATTGTTTGAGGATTTGCCTCATTTAATTTACAGAACATGCCCACGACTTTGAAGATTTTTATTTTTATTGTGAAGCAAACAACAAATAGGACAAAATAACAGAAAAGTCAACGTGCATAACTATTCACCCCCCCTAAAGCCAATACTTTGTAGAGCCACCTTTTGCGGCTATCACAGCTCCAAGTCACTTTGGATAAGTCTCTATGAGCTTTCCACATCTTACCACTGGGATTTTTGCCCATTCCTCCTTGCAAAACTGCTCCAGCTCCTTCAAGTTGGATGGTTTGCGCTTGTGAACAGCAATCTTTAAGTCTGACCACAGATTTTCTATTGGATTGAGGTCTGGGCTTTGACTAGGCCATTCCAACACATTTACATGTTTCCCCTTAAACCACTCAAGTGTTGCTTTAGCAGTGTGTTTGGGGTCATTGTCCTGCTGGAAGGTGAACCTCCGTCCTAGCCTCAAATCACATACAGAGTGGTACAGGTTTTGCTCAAGAATATCCCTGTATTTAGCACTATCCATCTTTCCCTCCCCCAGTCCTGACTGCTGAAAAACATCACTGTGGGGATGGTGTTCTTTGGGTGATGTGATGTGTTGGGTTTGCACCAGACATAGCGTTTTCTTTGATGGCCAAAAAGTTCAATTTTAGTCTCATCAGACCAGAGCACCTTCCTCCATACATTTTGGGAGTCTCCCACATGCCTTTTCGCAAACTCAAAACGTGCCATTTTGTTTTTTGCTGAAAGTACTGGCTTTCTTCTGGCCCCTCTGCCATAAAGCCCAACTCTATGGAGCGTACGGCTTATTGTCGTCCTATGTACAGATACTCCAGCCTCTGCTGTGGAACTCTGCAGCTCCTCCAGGGTTACCTTAGGTCTCTGTGCTCCTCTCTGATTAATGCCCTCCTTGCCCGGTCCGTGAGTTTTAGTGTGCGGCCGTCTCTTGGAAGGTTTGCTGTTATGCCATGTTCTTTCCATTTGGTTATGATAGATTTGATGGTGCTCCGAGGGATCATCAAAGATTTGGATATTTTTTATAACCTAACCCTGACTTGTACTTCTCAACAACATTGTCCCTTATTTGTTTGGAGAGTTCCTTGGTCTTCATGGCAGTGTTTGGTTAGTGGTGCCTCTTGCTTAGGTGTTGCAGCCTCTGGGGCCTTTCAAAAAGGTGTGTCTATGTAATGACAGATCATGTGACACTTAGATTGCACACAGGTGGACATCATTTCACTAAATATGTGACTTCTGAAGGTAATTGGTTGCACCAGAACTTTTTATGGGCTTCATAACAAAGGGGGTGAATACATACACACATGCCTGCCAATTATCATTTTTTTATTTCTGAAAAATAGTTTTCTGTATATATTTTTCAAATTTTACTTCACCAATTTAGACTATTGTGTTCTGATCCATCACATATAATTCAGATTAAAAAAACATTGAACTAAAGGCTGTAATGTAACAAAATAGGTAAAAAGCCAAGGAGGGTGAATATCTTTGCAAGGCACTGTATACAATAATGTAAGGGGAAATGCTATTAGAAAAGCTGTTTTGTTTTGTTTTTTTGAACATGTGACCAGCAGCAGAGGACTAGAAGCTCCTCCTGCTTATATTGCCCTGCAGACAGGCTGGGAAACAGGCAGACAGGCTGGGAGAGAGCTCCCCCCCCCCCCCCCCCCCCGAATGGCCGGAGGCACCTCCCCCACCCCCTCTCCTCTTCGCTCCCTGTCTGCAGCACACAGGATAGGTGTCAGCACCCATCTGAATGAGCCCTAAAGGAGATCTAAGCCGTGGCTGGATGACAATTTGTTGCTAATGTCAAGATCACAAACAATTGCCATTTTTTAAATATTATTTTCACGTCAGATCTGAGCACATCCAGGTTCAAACGATTCAAATGGTTGTCCCGATGCTTTTTTTTTTTTATGATTTGGGGTAGAGTAGGGAAGGGATAGAGCCCCTCCCCTTTTATTGCTAAATAAAGGAAGGAAAATGAAGAAATTACTTTATATTAGAGTGTTGTATATAGATAAGAAAAAAATCAAACAACTTTTATTACATCTATATAATAAAATAAGCAAATATGGATCTCACTGACCAGTGTGAGGAGCCTTTGTTTAAATCTCATCACCTTTTAGCAAACAATCAAAAGAGCTCACACACAGTATCTCACAAAAGTGAGTACACCCCTCACATTTTTGTAAATATTTTATTCTATCTTTTCATGTGACAACACTGAAGAAATGACACTTTGCTACAATGTAAAGTAGTGAGTGTACAGCTTGTATAACAGTGTAAATTTGCTGTCCCCTCAAAATAACTCAACACACAGCCATTAATGTCTAAACCGCTGGCAACTAAAGTGAGTACACCCCTAAGTGAAAATGTCCAAATTGGGCCCAAATTGTCAATATTTTGTGTGGCCACCATTCTTCCTTTCTCCCTTCCTTTCTTTCTTTATCTCCTTCTCCCCTTTTCTCTTTCTTTCTTTGTTTCTTTCCCCCTTTCTATACCTTTCTTTTTTTTCTTTCTTTCTTTCCTTCCTTATTTCTTTTTTCTCCTTTTCTCTTTCTTTCTTTCTTTCTTTCTTTCTTTCTTTCTTTCTTTCTTTCTTTCTTTCTTTCTTTCTTTCTTTCTTTCTTTCTTTCTTTCTTTCTCTCTTTCTTTCTTTCTCTTTCTTTCCTCTCTGTCTCTCTTTCCTTCTTTCCTTTTTTTTTTCTTTTCTTCCTTCCATCTTTTTTCTCCCTTTTTTTCTGTTTTTCTCCTTTTCTTTCTTTCTCCCCTTTTCTCTTTCTTTCTTTATTTCTCTCTTTCTTTCTTTCCATCCTTCCTTTCTTTCTTTCTTTATTTCTCAACAAAATAAAACATGTAGAGATGGGTGCATGGGGTCTTTCTTTCTTTCTGTCTCTCTTTCTCTTTCTCCTTCCTTCCTTCCTTCCTTCCTTCCTTCCTTCCTTCCTTCCTTCCTTCCTTCCTTCCTTCCTTCCTTCCTTCCTTCCTTCCTTCCTTCCTTCCTTCCTTCCTTCCTTCAACAAAATAAAGCATGTAGAGATGGGTGCATGGGGAAGTTTGCTTCTTTCTTTCTTTCTTTCTCTTTCTTTCTCTCTCTCTCTCTCTCTCTCTCTCTCTCTCTCTCTCTCTCTCTCTCTCTCTCTCTCTCTTTCTTTCTTTCTTTCTTTCGTTCTAACTTTTTTTCTGCCTTCCTATTTATTTATTTTTTTTCTTTCTTTCTTTTCTTCCTTCCATCTTTTTTCTCCCTTTTTTTCTGTTTTTCTCCTTTTCTTTCTTTCTCCCCTTTTCTCTTTCTTTCTTTATTTCTCTCTTTCTTTCTTTCCATCCTTCCTTTCTTTCTTTCTTTATTTTTCAACAAAATAAAACATGTAGAGATGGGTGGATGGGGTCTTTCTTTCTTTCTCTCTCTCTTTCTCTTTCTCCTTCCTTCCTTCCTTCCTTCCTTCCTTCCTTCCTTCCTTCCTTCCTTCCTTCCTTCCTTCCTTCCTTCCCAACAAAATAAAGCATGTAGAGATGGGTGCATGGGGGAGTTTGCTTCTTTCTTTCTTTCTTTCTTTCTTTCTTTCTTTCTTTCTTTCTTTCTTTCTTTCTTTCTTTCTTTCTTTCTTTCTTTCTTTCTTTCTTTCTTTCTTTCTTTCTTTCTTTCCTTCCTTCCTATTCCTATTTAAAATGAATGAAATAGCGTTTTTGGTTTGTGGTGCTCAGATGAATTTTTTTTTCTTTACAGAAATGTTTTATTAGTGAAGCAGATTTACAAAAGTCTTATACAGAACAATGAGGCATATGATATGTTAAAAGATCAAAAGTAAGCATATTCACCGATACATTTCTGGACAACAGCATATCGAAAAGGAAGAAAGAAGAGAGGGGGGGGGGGGTTATATGGGATGTGAGGGTTAGTCAGTGAGTCACTACTAGATGTTGTTCATTGTTATCACCCATCTCGGGGGACAGGGATCCACTGGAGGAAGAATAAAACACATTAAGGGGGTTGGATGGGAGGGAGGAAGGGATTGATTTACTAAAACTGGAGAGTGCAAAATCTGGAGCAGCTCTGCACGGCAGCCAATGAGCTTCTATTTTCAGCTTGTTCAATAAAGCTTTGACTATAAAACCTGGCAGCTGATTGGTTTCTATGCAGAGCTGCACCAGATTTTGCACTCTCTAATTTTAGTAAACCAACCCCATAGTTCGATAGGGGAAAGATAAAAATAAAACAAAAATTCACAATTCACACAGAGGAGAGGTCATCAAAATAAGATATGAGGAGGATTGGAACTAGCATGGGGTCATTCGAAGCAAGCACAGTCAGCTCTGTGTAAACCAGATCTTGAGATCTGCTATCCGTTGTGACCTCAGTTGGTGCTCCAGCTTCCCACGTAATGGAGAGTAAGGGTCTAGAGATCGAGCGATCTAGCAGTGACCCACTTGTCTCCAAATTTCTGTGGACATTTGCATCCCATGTACGTAAGTTTGTACAGAGGAAGCACCGAGTCCACTAGCAGACGCCACTAAGCAACCGTAGGGGGAGTTTGTCAACTTCCAGGTTTTGTAGGAGTACCTTTCTAGCATAGAAACACAAGTAGAACAATAACAGTTTTGTATGCATGGATTGTGTCACTGAATCAACAATACCCAGAAGGAGCACCTTGGGGTCAACGCTCACCGAGAGATTAGTAACTCTATATCTGTCACCACCTTCCTCCAGAAATCCTGAAGAGTTGGGCATTCCCATATTACAGTGGTCTCCAAACTGCGGCCCGGGGACCGGATGTGGCCCTTTGCTTGCTTTTATCAGGCCCTTGGGGTGCTATTTTATTTATTGACACCAATGAAGGCCACAATTTCTCCCAGTGACACAAAGGATGGGGCACAATTCCTACCAATGTCATCAATGATGGGACACAGTTCCTTCCAATGACACCAACAATGGGGCCAAATGACACCAATGATGGGGCATAATGCTTCCCAAGGACACCACCAATGAGGACCAATGACACCAAGGATGGGGCACAATTTCTACCAATGATACGAACAAGGGGGCCCAATGACACGAATGATGGGCACAATTCCTACCAATGACTCCAATCATGGGGGATTTTATACACCCACTGACGATGGGACATTTTGTACTCCCGATGGCCACAGTCCGGCCCCCCTAGTCTGATCTTTGTCTAGAAAGTTTGGAGACACCTGCCATATTACATAACTATATGGGACATGTCTCCGAGAGTGTAGGATAAATCCGGGCCAGCCATGGGGAGTGTAATATGGCCCATGTATGAATTTTAGATTAATGAATCTATCTCTAGAGGAGATTATCGTTGGAAAATATATTTTTGTATTGCCTGGTCCCATTCCTCCTCCGAAAGGGTGGGGATGCTCAGATGAAGTTTAGTTCCGCTTTAAAAAGAACCTGTTACCTACACCATACTATCACATAAAAAGCTCATTACACCCCTTGTGATAGCAACAAAGTTAAAGTGATTGTAAACCTTCGATTTTATTTTTTTTAAATAAAAAACATATCATACTTACCTCCACTGTGCAGTTCGTTTTGCACAGTGTGGCCCCGAACCTCATCTTCTGGGGTCCCCCGGTGGCACTCGTGGCTCCTCCTCGAATTGGTAACCCCCCTGGAAAAAGCGATCTCCCGGGGGGGTCACCTTTTGGGCGCGATCCTGAGTCCAGCATTTGCGTGCATAGACACAGAATGCCGGACTCGGACCCGCCCCCCAGCGCCCGCGTCATTGGATTTGATTGACAGCAGTGGGAGCTAATGGCTGCGCTGTTATTAATCTATTCACTCAAAGAGCCGAGAACCCCGGGCAGAGAGGAAGAGCGGGTCTCAGCCGAGGGAACGAACGGGCTCAGGTGAGTAAAATGGGGGGGCTGAGGGGTCGGTCAGTGTCAGAAGTTTTTTCACCTTAATGCATAGCATGCACGAGGGTTTACAACCCCTTTAGGGTGAAAGAAAAAATAAAGTTTAGAAAATTAAAGTTTGATCAAATAAATAAAATAAGACCCAAAAAAAGTAAAATTTGTACCCCCCCCCTCCCCCCCGACAATCACATAATGCATGCAAACAAAAATGACTGTCAAGCTGCAAATATTAGGTGTCATTGCACAAATAATTCTGGAACCTTCATTCACTGTCTTAAAGAAAATAATGGCCCAAATGTTAAACGGGATGGGGGAGGGGGCAGAAAAGTGGAACTTACCCTTTTGCGTGGAGTTCCCCTTTCATTTTTAATGGCACCCCATGCATCTGCTAATGCACACATTTTTTGCATGCACAAAAACACATGCAGCGCCATGCGTTATGGTGTGGCATGACTTTGCAAAAGGGTCAGGGACCTCTTTTGCGTATTTGATGCACACTGGAATAAATGGGCTGCCCTACAAGCGAAGCGCAGGATTGTGTGGAAAACGCATTGCAAAGTTACGTGTGCTCCATCCCGCCTGTACGGAGCCATAAAAAAGCTGCATGAGCTACTTTGATGCGTTCGTCATGCAAACGGCAGTCCAATGAAATGAATGGGCTGCCCTACTTGTAACGGAGCACTGAAAACTCACGCAAATGCACAACACCTGCCGTCATAGTGTAAATAGGACCTTCAAAAAAAAAAAATGGCCCCTGCAGCAAAAAGGTAAAAGCATGGTGAGAATGGTGGAAAAAAAACGGCGATTTCCCTGGATTTTCGGCCAGGTTGACATGGTTGCTAGTATTCATGTCTATCATGAATGCTGCTGCCAGACTTATCCACCTTACCAACCGCTCAGTGTCTGCCAACCCTCTCCTCCAATCCCTACACTGACCACCACCCCTCTCCTCCAATCCCTACACTGACCACCAACCCTCTCCTCCAATCCCTACACTGACCACCACCCCTCTCCTCCAATCCCTACACTGACCACCAACCCTCTCCTCCAATCCCTACACTGACCACCAACCCTCTCCTCCAATCCCTACACTGACCACCACCCCTCACCTACAATCCCTACACTGACCACCAACCCTCTCCTCCAATCCCTACACTGACCACCACCCCTCTCCTCCAATCCCTACACTGACCACCACCCCTCTCCTCCAATCCCTACACTGGCTCCCAATCACCCAACGAATTAAATTCAAAATACTAACCGCAACATTCAAAGCCATTCACAACTCTGCCCCGAGCTCCATCACCAATCTTGTCTCCAAATATCACCCAAATCGTCCTCTCCGCTCTTCTCAAGACCTCCTACTCTCCAGCTCTCTCATCTCCTCCTCTCATGCTCGTCTCCAGGATTTCTCCAGAGCCTCTCTCATCCTCTGGAACTCGCTACCTCCATCTATCCGGCTATCCCCTACTCTTGCTACCTTCAGGCGATCCCTGAAAACTCATCTCTTCAGGGAAGCCTATCACGTCTCCAACTAATCTTTTACCACTTCCATCAGGTCATTCTCCACAGTTACAACCTTTTGCACCACCTGCCCCACCCTATTAGATTGTAAGCTCTTCTGAGCAGGGCCCTCTTATTCCGCGTACACACGAGCGGACTTTACGGCAGACTTGGTCCGGCGGACCGGAGTCCGGCGGATAATTCGATCGTGTGTGGGCTCCAGCTGACTTTTTTTTCCCAAAGGTTTGACGGACCTAGAAATGAAATGAAACATGTTTCAAATCTTTCCAAAGGACTCGAGTCCGGTCGAAAAGTCCGCTCGTCTGTATGCTAGTCCGACGGACAAAAAACGACGCTAGGGCAGCTATTGGCTACTGGCTATAAACTTCCTTATTTTAGTCCGGTCGTACGTCACCACGTACGAATCCATTGGACTTTGGTTGATCGTGTGTAGGCAAGTCCGTTCGTTCGGGAAGTCCGTCGAAAAGTCCGCCAGACTTAGTCCGTCGAAAAGTCCGCCCGTGTGTACGCGGCATAAATCCTCTTGTATTTCATTGTATTATAACTGTATTGTCTTTTTTTATATTGTAAAGCGCTGCGTAAACTGTTGGCGCTATATAAATCCTGTAAAATAATAATAATTCAGTAAATAGGAGTTTTCTGATTCTGTTGGTCATATCAGGAAATCAGAGACGTTTTCATTGACAAGTCTGTCCAGGGGTCATCGTTGGGTGTCTTGTTTTTTTGGGCAGATGCAATTCTGATCCATCTATGGCCAGATTTGGAACTAAAACAACCCCCATGGCGGAGCGTACATTGTACAGACCCAACAAGGCGCTCTCTGACAGCCCACTTCCTCCTCTGTTTTGTTGCTTTTTTTTTTTTTAGGACAGTGATCCAGATCCTCAGCTTTCTAACCAAATTATAGTGGAATGCAGAAGGGAGGGCAGAGAGGAGTGAGGAGCCCTGACTTCCTCACAGTCATGGTGGGAAAGGAATGTAAAGCCCGGCAGCCCCTCCATCCATCCATCCATCCCGCCTGGTGATAATGAATGAAGCAATGTGACCCCTTCCTCCCCTCCACACCCTCCATGAGCACACACTGCTGCCTCCCAGGAGGGAAGGTGTTAAGGCGAAGCAGGGACTCCTGACACTACAAGTTTGCTCCTCCCAGAAGTTGTGTTTTCCCTACAACATCTCACATTACTATCAAGGCATGAAAGTGAGGAGAAGAGAGTACAGACTGCTGGCTGGGTGACACTGGGACTGTGTGTGTGCTGGGCCATGAGCTGGGGGTCCTCTACAGTCTGACTGGATAGAAGAGAGCTGGAGATGGGGAGTGTGCCTCCTGTGCTGCTGCTCCTGCTGCTGGCCACTGGACTGCTCCTGGGAAAGGTAAGACCCTCACTGACTAACTGACACTCTCACAGGTCATGTGACCGACTGACACCCCCACTGACATCTGTGGGTATACAGGGGGAGAGGTGTGATGTCATCTCAGCTGTTGTATCTGGCTGGAGTTCAATGATCGACTCCAAACTTCTAATAGTTTAAAAAAATGTAGAAATTAACTTTACAAAGATTGTCCTAAAAACGACTGATCATTTCCAGCGCTGTCACTCACATTGATCCCTCCACTTTGTGTTCACGCTTCTTTCTTTCTTTCTTTCTTTCTTTCTTTCTTTCTTTCTTTCTTTCTTTCTTTCTTTCTTTCTTTCTTTTTTAAATAGGAAATGAGTACAGCGCTGCCCCAATAATCGTGTGAGAAGGAAGGTTACACAGTAAGCAGCTGACACTCCTCTTAGACAAAAGGGAAATAAAATTAGGAACCATATACAGTGTAGCGCTATGAGTGTAAATATAATGAAAATACTAACAAAAATAAAATAAAAAATAAAATAAAACTAGGCCTAAACCATTACTGGGGGGCCACAACAAACAGTGCATCAAATTCAAAATTGCATGTAAAAATCTGAATACAGTACAAATTAAACAAAGTGCCACGTACTAACAAAATAAATTGATATAGTGTGAAAACAATGTGAAGAAAAATGGGAGTGCTAAAAAATGAAACAAAATTGTTTTTTATGACAAAAATGTTCAAAAATATTAGAGATTATAATCTGAATGGAATTCAACACCCACCACCCAAAAAAAGTCTCTAAAAAATTAAATAATAAAAACAATGGTGAAGAACTTTCGCCAAGTGGGTAGATGAAACACCAGGTAGATGAAACTTCTAAATGAGTGTCGGGACCACCACCAAAGCATCAGAGGAGGCTTACCGGAACCAGGTGACTTGAAAAGACATACGTCTTACAAGTCCCAGAAAGCTTGTATAGCCACCAAGGCTGGCAGAATGGATCCTCAAACGTTCTCGACTTCCAATAGGAGAGGGGAGAGGAGAAAGGGTAGAGATCCTGTCGTAACCTCAAACGTCCAGACTCATCAACAGGCCAACCGGATAAAATTACATACCATGGGAGAAATAAAGCTCACATGGCATGATATCGTTTAAAACATAAATTTATTAAAAAAATATAACAGAAACACTCACATTTGTGAAGATCAGAATAAGCTCAAAACAGTATGGTAAACGCGGTAATCGTAGGGAGTCCACCCAACATGTTTCGGCTAACGAGCCTTCATCTGGGGTGTGGAGCCCCCCTACCTCACCTCAGTCGAGAACGTTTGAGGATCCATTCTGCCAGCCTTGGTGGCTATACAAGCTTTCTGGGACTTGTAAGACGTATGTCTTTTCAAGTCACCTGGTTCCGGTAAGCCTCCTCTGATGCTTTGGTGGTGGTCCCGACACTCATTTAGAAGTTTCATCTACCTGGTGTTTCATCTACCCACTTGGCGAAAGTTCTTCACCATTGTTTTTATTATTTAATTTTTTAGAGACTTTTTTTGGGTGGTGGGTGTTGAATTCCATTCAGATTATAATCTCTAATATTTTTGAACATTTTTGTCATAAAAAACAATTTTGTTTCATTTTTTAGCACTCCCATTTTTCTTCACATTGTTTTCACACTATATCAATTTATTTTGTTAGTACGTGGCACTTTGTTTAATTTGTACTGTATTCAGATTTTTACATGCAATTTTGAATTTGATGCACTGTTTGTTGTGGCCCCCCAGTAATGGTTTAGGCCTAGTTTTATTTTATTTTTTATTTTATTTTTGTTAGTATTTTCATTATATTTACACTCATAGCGCTACACTGTATATGGTTCCTTTCTTTCTTTTTTTCTTTCTTTCTTTCTTTCTTTCTTTCTTTCTTTCCTTTCTTTTTCTTTCTTTCTCCTTCCTTCTTACATTCCCCTATCCTTATTTTTCTTCTTCCTTCAATTCTTCCTTCTTTCTTCCCTTCCTTTCTTTCATTTATTCCTCCCTGCCTTCTTTTCTATCTTCTTTCTTTCTTTTTCCCTTCTTCTTTCCTTCCTTTTTTTGCTCACTCTTTTCTTCTTTCATTTCTTCTTTCCTCCCTCTTGCCTTCTCTATACTGCCTTCATTTTTCTTTCCTCCCTACATGTCTCATTCTTTAGTATTTATTCCTTCCTTCTTTCCTTCCTTCTTTCTTTCTTTCCTTCCTTCCTTTTTTCTCTCACTCTTTTCTTCTCTCATTTCTTCATTCCTTCCTCCTGCCTTCTTTTGTATAATTTTCTCCCTTCTTCCTCCCTTCTTAATTTTCGGTATTTTATCTTCCTCCTTCCTTCCTTCCTTATTTACTTTCTTCCTTCTTTTCATCCTCTCTTTCTTTCTTTCTTTCTTTCTTTCTTTCTTTCTTTCTTTCTTTCTTTCTTTCTTTCTTTCTTTCTTTCTTTCTTTCTTTCTTTCTTTCTTTCTTTCTTTCTTTCTTTCTTTCTTTCTTTCTTTCTTTCTTTCTTTCTTTCTTCTTCCCTTTTTTTTCCTTTCTTTTGGTTTCTGGTGCTATCACCCAGATCGATCAATCTATTCACTTCAGTTTCCTTTTTCTTTCTTTCCCAATCTATCTACCCATCTCTCTCTTTCTTTCTCTCTCTCCATTGATTATCCATCATTCATTTTGTTTCTTTCCATTTCCGGCACTGACACCTAGATCGTTCGATCTATCTATCCATCTATTCATTTATTCTTACTTTCTTTTCCAAATCTATCTATCTATCCGTCCGTATCTATCTATCTATCTATCTATCTATCTATCTATCTATCTATCTATCTATCTATCTATCTATCTATCTATCTATCTATCTATCTATCTATCTATCTCTGCTCTAGGGTAGCATGGATCATTTTGCTGCTAGGACCAGGGGACTCTGATATAAAGGGAACTCTGTTGGGGACCCTGATGTAAGGAGGGAATCTGATTTAAGTGGGGTTCTGATGTAAGGGGGGACTCTTATGTAAGGGTGGACCCTGATGGGGACCCTGATGTGAGGGGGACTCTAATGGGGACCCTGATGTCAGAGCAGGCCCTGATGGGGACTCTGATGTAAGGGGAACTCTGATGGAGACCCTGATGTAATTGGGATTTCTGATGGGGACTCTGATGTAAGGAGAGAATCTGATGTAAGGGTGGACCCTAATGGGGACCCTGATGTAAGAGTGGGTCCTGAAGGGAACTCTGATCTAAGGAAGGACTCTGATTGGAACCCTGATGTAAGGGGGACTCTGATGGGGACCCTGATGTAAGGGGGATCCTGATGTAAGGGGGACTCTGATGGGGATCCTGATTTAAGGGGAACTCTGATGGAGACCCTGATGTAATTGGGATTTCTGATGGGGACTCTGATGTAAGGAGAGAATCTGATGTAAGGGTGGACCCTAATGGGGACCCTGATGTAAGAGTGGGTCCTGAAGGGAACTCTGATCTAAGGAAGGACTCTGATTGGAACCCTGATGTAAGGGGGAAATCTGGTAAGAGGGACTCTTATGATGACTCTTTCTAAAGTTCTTTCTCTTTGTTCTAAATCCTATCGTGCAGATTACAGAAAAAGGTTTCAAGTAAAATGTGTTCATTTGTTTCTGAAAGGTATTATTTTTTTTTTCGGGCCGCGAATATTTGTAAAATATGTGATGTGATCCTTGTATTGTATTGGAAGTTTGGAGACCTCCTATCTAATCATATCACCTTCCAATATGTATTATATCTCCACCAGGATAACTTTGTCTTTCTTATCTCTTCTTTTTTTCTTTTCTTTCCTTTTTTTTCTTCTTTCCTTTCTTTTCATTTTTGTTCTTTCTATTCTTTTACTTTCTTCCCTTTGATTTTCTTTCCTTTTTTTCCCTTTTCTTTTTCTTTCTTCTCTTTGATTTTCTTTCCTTCCTTTTTCTTTCCTTTCTTTTCTTTTTCTTTTCATTCCTTTCTTTCCTTTCTTCTTTTTTTTTTCTTTCTTTTCTTTTTTTTTCCTTTCTTTTCTTTTACTTTTTTCCCTTTGATTTTCTTTCCCTTTTCTTTTTCTTTCTTTTTGATTTTCTTTGCTTTCTTTTCTTTTTTTTTTCTTCTTTCATTCTTTCCTTTTCTTTCACTCATCTATATGGTGTCACCTGAGCAGTTTTGTCACAGCAATTTTTTAGCAGCTATAGAATGACTCTCCATGCGTTGTTGCGGTCAGTAAAAGGTCCGTGGCGCGGGGATTACAGCGATTTGTAGCTCTTTACTTTATTGCAGCATTTACATCTACCTACAGAATCATTACCTTCACTGGATCCTCTCGTCACCCAATGCAGCTGCTGCTTTGTCTATATACAGACAGTATAGGACCACATGAGCACTCCTGCTTTGCAGCGCCGGGGTCCTCAGTTTGAATCCAGGTCAGGGCACTACAACTCTTTTCCAAACAATCGATCTACGATTTTACCCAAAACTGGTAAAATAGTTCCTTTTGTCCCCAAAGTTATAATGACTTTGCAGGCTTAGGTGCTTGGACACCGAAACCGATCGCAGAGCCCCCTGTGATCTTTTGTTGTATACATAACAATGGAGGCTTAAGGAGTAAGCCATTGTACATGGTGCTGGAGGGCAGGATTAGCTGTCCGCGGATGGAGTGCGGCGGGTGTAGGTTGACATTATTGTGCAGCAACACACAAGGAAATAACTCGTTAATACCAGTAATTGTGTTTATGTCATTATCGGGTTGTATATTCTGCATGCATGGTGATACGATATGTCTTCAATACATTGATGGATTCACGTTAGAAAAAAAATTCTACAAACGATCGGGACAAGTTACATCATAATGGGTGTTAAAATTCAAACGTGACATGCATTGGGGGAAATTTACTAAAACTCAAGAGTGCAGAATCTGGTGCAGCTGTGCATGGTAGCCAATCAGATTCAGTAGCAGTGGCGGCTGGTGCATAATTTTCTTGGGGGGCCCCCTTTCCCCCAGCCAGCCAACCACCCCCCCTTCTTCCAGCCAGCCAACCCCCCCCGCCGATTGATCAATCTCCGCTCCCCCATCAGGCCCCCGCTAGCCCCACACTTACCCCATCCAGGTCACGGCCTTGGTGGCTTCCCCTCCTACGTTTCCTCCCGAGTTCCCGTGGTCGCTTCTCTTCCTGGCCAATCAGGACTTAGGACTCGCGGCCAATCGGATCTTCCGACTCCTGGCCAATCAGGTCTCAGGACCCACTTTCTGATTGGCCGGGAGGTGAAGCAGGAAGACATTAGTGAATATTAATTCGCTAATGTGTCACACAACTGGGTGGGCTCACTGCGCCCCGAGCCCACCCTTTTTTGAAGCCAATTACAGCCTCAGGTTCTAATCATGTGCTTAAAAAAAAAAAAAAACCTATTGAAATCCATGTGTCCGGCGCCCCGCATGGAGATTATAGCCCGGGCGCATGGATTAGGGGGGTGGCGCCCCTGCGCCCCTAATGGAGCCGCAGTCACTGGATTCTAGCTTCAGCTTGTTCAATTACAGCGGTATCAGGGCGGGTTCACACTGCTGCGGTGCGGGACACCTCATGTAATTTGCAGAGGAATCGCAGCGCATTACATGCAGTGTCTCTGGGGTGCATTTTGAGCCATGGATTTGTATGGCTCCGCATTCACAGCAAACTCGTGCGGGAATTTTATTTTTTTCTCCACACCAGAATCAGGTCGCATGGGTGTTCACACCCATGTGATCTGATTTTGCAAATCGCACTGGGTTTTGCAAACTGATTTCGGGGTGTCGTTAACTTAACATACACTCTTATATTGGTTGACATGTACAGGTTGCGATTTTGATGCGGTGCGGACTTGCAGAAAATTCACTGTGAATCTACATCTAGTGTGAACCGAGCCTCAACGTTTTTTTTTTCCTTTTAAAATAACAAACATTTTATACTTACCGGCTCTGTGTGATGGTTTTGCACAGAGCAGCCCCCATCCTCCTCTTCTCTGGTCCCACACCATCGCTTTTGGCCCCTCCCTCCTAGCGGTGGCCAATTAGGAGATGGGGGGGCGGGGCCGAGACACAGCTCCAGGGACTCATGGAGCCACTGCTCGGGAGCGAGCCCCACAGCAAGATGCATCTTGCTGTGGGGGGGCAGCCAAGCAGGCTCACTCCTGAGTAGCGGCTCCATGAGTCCACGTAGCTGTGTCTCGGCCCCGCCCCCCATCTCTTGATTGGCCCACTGGCTGTGATTGACAGCAGAGAGAGCCAATGGCTCCCGAAGCTGCCAAAAGCCAATCAGGATTGCGAGACCCTGGAGAGGCAAGGCTCTCTAGTGGATCGAGAGGGGGCTCAGATAAGTATTAGAGGGGGGGCGCAACACAGAGAAGGTTTTTGACCTCCATACATAGAATGCATAAAGGTAAAAAAAAACTTGTGACTTTACAACCACTTTAAGCTTTGATAAAAAACCTGGAAGCTGATTGGTTTCTATGCAGAGCTGCACCAGATTTTGCGCTCTCCAGTTTTAGTAAATCACCCCCAATATGTTATAATACAAGATGACGCACTGTAGATTTGTATTAAAACAAGTTACAGTGGAGGGCCACCCTAAAAAAAAAAAAATTGCCCCAAAAATCTGCAAAAATTTTTTTTAAAAAACGTGAAAAAAAAAAGTTTACTTACCTGAAACCCTTGTTGCTAGGCAGTCTTCCTAATCTGCCTCTTCCTATTCCGCGGTGTGTCCTGCTCCTTGGTGAGCGGCCCCGTTGCCTTCTGGGAACTGTGTGTGTTCCCAGAAAACCACGGGACCATCCACAGAGCGCTGCGCCGCTTGTGCGTGTGCAGTAGGAAACTGGCAGTGAAGCCGCAAGGCTCCACCGCCTGTTTCCCTTAGTTAGGATGGCGGTGCCGGGACCCAAGAGCCAAGGGACGGGACGGCCTCGGGCGGCCGACATCGGGGGCACCCAGGACAGGTAAGTCTACTTATTTAAAGTCAGCAGCTACAGTGTTTGTAGCTGCTGACTTAAATTTTTTTTTTTTACCGCCGGAACCCCGCTTTAATTGCACCCCAATGCACATTATTATTATTATTTAAGGTACTTATATAGCGCCGTCAATTTACGCAGCACTTTACATATACATTGTACATTCACATCGGTCCCTACCCTCAAGGAGCTTACAATCTAAGGTCCCTAACGCACATTCTTATACTAGGGCCAATTTAGACAGAAGCCAATTAACCTACCAGCATGTCTTTGGAGTGTGGGAGGAAACCGGAGTACCCGGAGGAAACCCACGCAGGCACAGGGAGAACATGCAAACTCCAGGCAGGTAGTGTCGTGGTTGGGATTTGAACCAGTGATCCTTTTTACTGCTAGGCGAAAGTGTTACCCACTACACATCTACAGTGTGCTGCAACAAACCTCTATAAAAGTGCAATTCAACACACAGATACATATGCTCTGTGCTTTGTGTTGTAGCCAAAAAAAAAAAAAGTCGCAGGACCTGTTTATTTCGTTTGTTAAGTTGCGTTTACACAGGACATTCATTTTGAATGGGCTGTCTTATGCAATGTGCCTCAACGCACGAAAACAACGCACGTTGCAATACACTGCCCTGGTGAAGGGGGAACTCGGATGTATTTGCTAAGCAATTGTAAATGGGAACAAGACAATAGACACATCACTGAGGGGGAGTGGGAAACTTTTTTTTTTTACATAAGACTTCCCTGGTTTCACCTTCGGCCGTCAATAGACTCAACAAATTAATTATTATCCACCTCATACCAAGGTGCCTCGATTCACATGCCCTGGAGATGTAAAATATTCAGATATTGGCAGCAAATTGTAGACTTAAATACTACGCATTTAGAAAATAATCCTTTGACTTGGATATTAATCTATACCCATCAGCCACTTTATTAAGTACACCTTACTAGCACCAGGTTGGACCCTCTTTTGCCCTCAGAATTGCCTTCATTCTTGGTGGCATAGAGTCAACAAGGTGTTGGAAACATTCCTCAGAGGTTTTGGTTCATAGTGACATGATGGCAGCACACAGTTGCTGCAGATTTGTCAGCTGCACATCCATGATGCCAATCTACCACATCCCAAAGGTGCTCTATTGGATGAGATGTGGTGAGTGTGGAGGACATTGGAGGACAGGGACCTCATTGTCCAGTGGTGAGATGATTGGAGCTTTTGTGACATGGTGCATTATCCTGCTGGAAGGAGCCATCAGAAGATGGGGACACTGTAGTCATAAAGGGATGGACATGGTCAGCAACAATACTCAGGTAGGTCGTGGGGTTTAAATGATGCTCAGTTGGTACTAAGGGACCCAAAGTGTGCCAAGAAAATATCCCCCCCACCATTACACCCCCACCACCAGCCTGAACCGGTGATACAAGGCAGGATGGATCCATGCTTTCATGTTTATGTCAAATTCTGACCCCACCATCTGAATGTCGCAGCTGAAATCGAGACTCATGAGACCAGGCAACGTTTATCCAATCTTCTATTGTCCAATTTTGGTGATCCTGTGCCAATTGTAGCCTCAGTTTCCTGTTCTTAGCTGAAAGGAGTGGCACCCAGTGTGGTCTTCTGCTGCTGTAGCCCATCTGCTTCAAGGTTTGATGTGTTGTGTTTTCAGAGATGGTATTCTGCATACCTTGGGTGTAACGAGTGGTTATTTGAGTTTTTGTTGCCTTTCTATCATCTGGAACCAGTCTGCCCATCTTCCTCTGACCTTAACAAGACATTTTCCTCCACCCAACTGCCGCTCACTGGATATTTTCTCTTTTTCAGACCATTCTCTGTAAACCCGAGAGATGGTTGTGTGTGAAAATCCCAGTAGATCAGCAGTTTTTTAAATACTCACACAAGCCCGTCTGGCACCAACAACATTGCCACGTTCAGAGTCACTTAAATCCCCTTTCTTCCCCATTCTGATGCTCAGTTTGAACTTCAGCAAGTTGTCTTCACCGGGTCTAGATCCCTAAATACATTGAGCCATGTGATTGGCTGATTAGCAATTTGTGTTACCAAGCAATTTAACAGGTGTACCTAATAAAGTGTCCGATGAGAAAAAAGAAGGGAGTTTGGGACTTTAAATGAGGCCCACGGACATCAGGAGGTAAAAAAAGGGTGTTGTTTATTGATCATGAAGTATGTGTCAAAAACATATCACAATTATAGACCGCATGTAAAAGAAGAACATTGTAATAAATGTCATTCAGTATACCTACGCACATTAGTATGAGCGCATGCGAAAAGCATCAAGAATACATCAATATGTCAAACTAGAGGCCACATGATAGTCACAAGTGATCAATGGATACATACAATGATAAAAGATATATATACACATAAAAGCAGCATAGGACAATAGTCATGAAAATAAACCCATAATTGGTTGAAGAAGGATGTTCTGAGTTGATAGTGTGATGTGAGCATGTATCTGCGTAACAAATGCCCGACGCGTTTCGTGTAAACCACTCATCAGGGGCACGGTGCTCAAACATATCTATGGGGTATAGTAGAGTAAGCAATTAATTTATATGCAACCAATAGTAGCCGGGGGAAACAAACGTGCACCCCAGAGTACTTACATAGAATCATTGCAGGGGAGATGTGGTAATAATGAAGCCAGGGCCATATTAGTAGTCCGTATCGGGAGCTGAGGCGACCGAAACATGCACTGGCGGGGCGCATGCACAAAGCCCCCCCAAACCATACACAGAACCCGGAGCACTGGATCTTGAGATGAGACAGTGATCTGCCAGTAATGACTGCCAAGCGGGGTCTGAGAAAGAGGGAAGGTACATAATCAGTAAGCCATATTATACTGATAAGGTAATTAGGAAAGATCTATGTATCAGATGCGTAGGAACTGAGTTGGGGAAGTCAAAGCAACAAAGGGAAACCCAGCTGGGGATAAGAGAAAATAAGGAAAAATGAGAAACGAAAAGAAAATTATATGAAAAAGATGAGGATTGGAAATAAAATAAAAAATATTGAATAATAAATGGTGATGAATAAGTGGAAAATAATAAGTGGAATGAGTGATGAATTGGACTAAAATGAATAAAAAGTGAAGGAGTGAATAACATCCCTAAATGGGATATGGTATAAGTAAAAAGGTAACAAACGCAGACCTGATTGGTAAATGAAACCAAAAAAGGCAGGGGGGAAATAAAGTGTCCGATGAGTGTTTATTTCGCGTTGCATGTGGATGACCGTTATATGACTACAACTATTGGCAGACTCCTTTTCTTAGGCAGAAAGCTTGTAGCACAAAACGACTCTCACCCTCTCCTCCCCCTAGATCAGCCTTCCTCTATGTTTTTTTTTTCTCCAGAGTCCAAAAGAACCCATAAAATAAATTTTAGGTCTTGGTAAACCCTTATTGAAAGCAATTCATCACGGGTCAATGCCTAATGCCGCGTACACACGAGCGGACTTTACGGCAGACTTTGCCCGGCGGACTTTTCGACGGACTTTACGACGGAATTTCGGAATGAACGGACTTGCCTACACACAATCCAAAAAAGTCCGTCGAATTTGTACGTGATGACGTACGACCGGACTAGAACAAGGAAGTTCATAGCCAGTAGCCAATAGCTGCCCTAGCGTGGCTTTTTGTCCGTCGAACTAGCATACAGACGAGCGGACTTTTCGACCGGACTCGATTTCGACGGATTGATTTAAAACATGTTTCAAATCTAAGTCTGTCCAACTTTTGAGAAAACAAAGTCCGCTGGAGCCCACACACGATCGAATTGTCCGTCGAAATCCAGTCCGCCGGGCAAAGTATGCCGTAAAGTCCGCTCGTGTGTACGCGGCATAATGCTCCTTACATTGGTGGTCAGTTGGAAGAATGCACCTAAAGCCAGTCATAGATGGTTTGAATCCCGGCCAGTTCAGCTGGGACCAACCAAGATACATTTTGTGTATGGGCAGGCTGATTGTACCAAAGTCAATCCATCGATCGACTTGGGTACAACCAACATGTTGGATTTTTGCATGCGATTATTGCCTCTAGCAATAATCACTGTGTTCTCCTGAAAGGGACGGCTCCCCGCTGGGAGAACACAATGCCTCCGCGGGAGGCATTTCCCCATCAACACTGACTTTGTTGATGGGGGAATCGAGGGCTTTTCTTTCCTGCAATCAATTGTGTCATCTATGGCTTGTGGGAAGAATGCCCCTTACATTGGTGGTCATTAGGAAGAATGTTCCTTACAATGTTGGTCAATGGGAAGAATGCTTCTTACAGTGGTGGTCAGTGGAGAAAATGTCCCCTACATTGCTGGTCAATGTGAAGAATGCTCCCTGCATTGGTGGTCAATGGGTGAATATGCCTTACAGTGGTGGTCAGTTGGAAGAATGCAACCCAAAACAGCTAAAAAGAACATTGGTTTGATGCTACTGGTTCTGGCAGGTGGGGTTGGCCCTGGAACCATGTAGGCACCATCAAAAGAGAGATCACAGCTCAAGGAACACCTTGAAACCTCATGAGAAACTCTGGGGGTTCCAAAGAACCCTAGCTCGGAATGGCTGCACTATATCAATAAGGAAGTACATTCTAAAATTAGAATGCAAAAAACATACATACCAGTAGAGAGAATGCCCCAGGAAATTTGAAAAACGATATACATAGTACGTATTTAGAAAATAATCCTATGACATGCATATTGATTTATGTTGAGTTAAATGTGGATGATCATTATATGACCACAGCTATTGTCGGAGTCCTTTTCTTAGCCAGAAAGCTTGTAGCACAAAATGACTCCCACCCTCTCCTCCCCTTATATCAGTCTTTCTTTACCTTTTTTTCCTCCAGATGAACCCATAACATAAATGATAGGTCTTGGTAAACCCTTAACGAAACCAACTCATTGGGGGTCAATTGAAATACATTGGTGGTCAATGGGAAGAATGTTCCTTATATTGGAGTTCTATAGGTAGAATGCTCCTTACATTGGTGGTCAATGCAAGAATGCCCCTTGCAATGGTGGTCCATAAGAAGAATGCTCTTTACATTGGTGGTCAATGCAAGAATGCCCCTTGCATTGGTGGTCCATGAGAGAATGCTCTTTACATTGGTGGTCAGTGGGAAGAATGTTCCTTACAATGTTGGTCAGTGGGAAGAATGATCCTTACATTGGTGGCCATTGGGAAGAATGTCCCTTACAATGTTGGTCAGTGGGAAGAATGCCCCTTACATTGGTGGTCAGTGGAAAGAATGTTTCTTACATGGAAGGTCAGTGGGATGTTCCTTACAATGTCGGTCAGTGGGAAGAATGTTCCTTACATTGGTGGTCAGTGGGAAGAATCCTCCTTACATTGGTGGTCAGCGGCAAGAATTCTCCCTGCACTGCTGTTGAATGGGAAGAATGTCCCTTACAGTGGTGGCCAGTTGGAAGAATGCCCCTTACATTGGTGGTCAGCGGGAAGAATGCTCCCTGCACTGGTGTCTAGTAGGAAGAATGATCCTTGCATTGTTAGTCAATGGGAAGAATGTCCCTTACAGTGGTGGCCAGTTGTGAGAATGTCCCTTACTTTGGTGGTCAGTTGAGATAATGCAGGCTTTGGTCAGAATGCCCTCCAAAGAGCTAAAAAGGACCATCAAAAGGAAGGTCACGGCTCAATGAACCCATAGAAAGCTCTTAAGAAGCTCTACGGTTCCAAAGTATGGCTGCAGTATGTGAACGAGGAAGTCAATTTTAACAATAGATTGCAAAAAACATACATAACATACTAGCAATGGGATTTCCCCAAGACATTAAAAAAACTGTGATCAGGGTAGTTGCACATGCCTGTCTTAAGGTCAGACAGTAATATTCTATGTAGGATACAACATCAGCTGGGGGCTGCATGCAAATGGAAAGTTGTCACGTATTGTGGTATATGTGAGTTCGGGAGAACATGCTCTCTAATTACATGAGCTATATTGCTGTATTATTGTAACAAATGACCGCACAGTTGAGGTTGGGTTTTAGTTCTTTAGTCCAGATCTTAGAGCCATTGGCAGGTATTTTACCTTTATAAAGTGTAAACATTCAATTTCAGCATGTATAACTCTACAGGGATCCTCAAAATCAATGCCGCTGTACTCCATGGATCTTTATGCTGTTTATATGGTGGATTTAGTATGATTTTCTTCTTCTTGCATGGATCTTTGTGAATTAGTCCTGGTACCCAAGGGCAATAGCGATTATTTGGGAAAATATTTGGACCTTCTTTCCTCCTCCAGAATGAGCCAGGCTGGAGCGTCTGTCCAGGTTTCTATATGAATTAGGAGCGCTCCAGACTGGCAAAAAAGGATCAAAGAAAAAAAAGACGGGTAACAATGGTAAAATGAGAAAGTCTGTTACCTTATCAACACATTTCAGGGGTTATAGGGACCCTTCATAAGGTACACTCCAACACATTTTAGGGTTAATAGGGTCCCTTTATCAAGTACAATCCAACACATTTCAAAGGTTATATGGCCCCTCCATCAAGTATAATCCAACAAATTTCAGGGGTTGTAGGGTCCCTTCATCAGCTACAAATCCAACACATTTCACTGGTTATAGGGTCCCTGTATCAGGTAACAATCCAACACATTTCAGGGGTTATAGGGTCTCTTCATCGGGTAACAATCCAACACATTTCAGGGTTAATAGGGTCCCATCATCAGGTAACAATCCAACACATTTCAGGGGTTATAGGGTCCCTTCACCAGGTACAATCCAACACATTTTTGAGGCTATAGGATCCCTGTATTAGGTAACAATCCAAAACATTTCAGGGGTTATAGGGTCTCTTTATCAGGTACAATCCAACACATTTAGGAGTTATAGAGTCCCTTCATCAAGTACAATCCAACACAATTCATAGGTTATATGGCCCCTCCATGGGGTATAATCCAACAAATTTCAGGGATTATAGGGTCCCTTCATCAGCTACAAATCCAACACATTTCACTGGTTATAGGGTCCCTGTATCAGGTAACAATCCAACACATGTCAGGGGTTATAGGGTCTCTTCATCGGGTAACAATCCAACACATTTCAGGGTTAATAGGGTCCCATCATCAGGTAACAATCCAACACATTTCACTGGTTATAGGATCCCTGTATCAGGTAACAATTCAAAACATTTCAGGGGTTGTAGGGTCTCTTTATCAGGTACAATCCAAAACATTTAGGAGTTATAGGGTCCCTTCATCAGGTAACAATCCAACACATTTCAGGGGTTATAGAGTCCCTTCATCAGGCAACAATCCAACACATTTTATCATTAATAAGGTCCCTTCATCATATATAATCCAACACATTTCAGGGGTTATAGGGTCCCTTGATCAGGCAACGATCCAACACATTTCAGGGTTATTAGGGTCTCTATCAGATAACAATCAGATAACAATCCAACACATTTCAGGGTTAATTGGGTCCTGTTATCAGGTACAATCCAACACATTTTAGGGGTTATAGGGTCCCTTCAATAGGTGTGTTAAGAGTGATCTTCCTAAGGGCATGTAAAGATGTGCAGCAGCCCTTGCCTCCTCTGTGGAAAAACAACCGGCGGTAGATCACTTTTCAAAGAATGGTTGATGGGTGGTTGGGAGGTGATATGTTGCCTCCTCACGCCTCTTTCTTTGCTAAATAGGCTGAACCACCAGGCTTCAACTGCGTTTATTGCATGCGGCTGCAGAGCAGTGAAGTGCAACATGTGGCCCACCTCTACGATTAAGCCCAATTGGGATAAACCGTGTCAGTGGGGTGTGGCCACAGGTGAGGACTCAGTATCAGGATCAGTATCTTGATCGCCATCAGAACTATACTAGTGTCCCCAAAAATGCATTGTTAGCAGAATCAGCCCCCCGATCACTGCCAGCACTTGCAACATGTAACATACATTTTCGCCTGAATTCATGAAGAAATTTGATTTTATTGGATATGGTTTATAACAGAAAGTAGAAAATATTGTTTTTGTCAGAATTATTTCTTTTATATTAAAAAAAAACAAAAACAAAAGAAAGCTTTATTCGTGTGAACAAAATGATCTAAATTTAATTTATAACCAGTTATAAATCCAAAAGCTGCACCTTTAATTGAGAGAGCGTAAAATGATCCAACCAAGGCTGCCAGGTATTCAAAAATTTTGCGTGTGTGTCATCAACCACCCAACTTTCCCGCCCAAGGTATGTCATATGACGTCATGGACTTTGAGTGGGGATATCTGAATAATGGGTGCAGCTACAAGCATCATCCAGATATAATATTTTTCAGCTGGCAATTCTGTGCACCGTAAGAACAATCATAGTGGCAGTTCAGCCGCTTGATCGTTCTTACAGGTGGCAGGAGGGGACACCCCCCCCCCTCGTCGCCCTCCGGTGTTTCTCCCGGCTCACCCCTGCGATCGACGAGTCGGAGAACGAATCGGTCGCTGCCGGAAGTTTACCATAGAGATTTCTGGTGACCAGATGGTCCCGTCTTCTCTATGACCCTCAGAAGCCTGGGCGCGTGACGTTATGACGTCACGTCCGGACTGGCAGAAGTAAACAAAGCCAAGGACGCGGCTGGAGAGTTTATTTTTTATGTCAGCCTTTCCAGCCTGAAGGAGAGAAGTGGGGTCTTATTGACCCCACATCTCTCCATAAAGAGGACCTGTCACGCACTATTCCTATTACAAGGGATCTTTATTTTATTTTAAATTGGGATGAATTAGAGCGGAGACTGCGAGCCAGGCCTTCTCGTCCAACATCAGTGCCTGACCTTACAAATGTGCCTTTGGAAGAATGGTCAAACATTCCCATAGACACACTCCTAAACCTTGTGGACAGGCTTCCACTAGAGTTGAAGCTGTTATAGCTGCAAAGGGTGGGCCAACTTAATATTGAACCCTATGGACTAATGCCCCGTACACACGATCGGACTTTCCGACAACAAACCCGTGGATTTTTGTTCGAAGGTTGTTGGCTTCAACTTGTCTTGCATACACACGGCCACACAAATGTTGGCCAATAATTACGAACGTGAGAACGCGGTGACAGAGAAGACGTACGTTGAGCCGAGAAAAAGGAAGTTCAATAGCCAGTGCGGCTCCTTCTGCTTGATTCCGAGCATGCGTGGAACTTTTGTGCGTCGGACTTGTGTACACACGATCGGAAATTCCGCCAAAAAAATTTTGTTGGCGGAAAATTTGAGAACCTTGCTATCAAACATTTGTTGGTGGAAAGTCCGACAGCAAATGTTCGATGGAGCGTACACACCGTCGGACTTTCAGCCAACAAGCTCACATCCAACATTTGTTGTCGGAAAATCCGATCGTGTGTACGGGGGGCTTAAGACTGGCATGCCATTAAAGTTCAAAGGCAGGCGTCCCAATACTTTTGGGAGTATAGTGCATGATCTGAAGTGTAAAGATGCATTTCTGGGTGTGGAATCCTGACGAAATTGTAAATTAAATAAATATAATAAAATGATGTAATATAATGAGTGAATAAATTCATTAAGGCAAAATTAATTATGTGTGAATTAGAATAAAATGAAATTGAAAAAAATCAGTTTCTCAATCGGATTGGAATCTGCCGCATCAGGCTGCAGTCATCTCCAGTCTATAGCTGGCTTTACACGGTTTCACGTGCAGGCAGTGTGCACGGTAACGCACATGTGTTGGTGTTAATGGGTCCCCATTCTTTTATGGTAAACTGGATTGTGTACATGTGAACCAACCACATTGGAAAGATTAGGATTTCTTCTTGACATGCATTTTTATGCAGCAAAATGTATGCGTTTTGCTGCATCAGAACAGACAAGTGATTCGTCTCCAGGGCCTGACTCTGTATCCTTCAAGGATGTCCTGTAGAAGACAATCTGATTATCTGTTACTATTCCTTTCCATGCCCCAAAAGAGTTTGCCACCAAAAGCACTGTGTGTCATAGACAATGCCATGTTTTGTTTTGTTTTTTTTGTTTTTGTTTTTTTGTTTTTTTGTACAATATTATACTTGTTTTTACAAATGTTTCATTTTTTGTTGCAACTTAATGCTGCTAATCTCCTGCATCCTCATTGCAAGCACTAACTGTCTGCATGAGGTTAAAGTAGGCAAACTATAGGCAAAACTTAAGAAAAAAAGAGTAATGCCGCGTACACACGATCGGAATTTCGGCCAGCAAAAGACCGATGAGAGCTTTTGGTCGGAAAATGCGACCGTGTGTATGCTCCATTGGACTTTTGCTGGCTGAATTCCAGCCAGGAAAAGATTGAGAGCAGGTTCTCAATTTTTCAGTCGGAAAAAGTTGCGATCGGAAATTCCGATCGCCTGTACACATTCCGACGCGCAAAATTCCTACGCATGCTCGGAAACAATTCGAGCGAACTTTTGTGTGGCCGTGTTTATGCAAGCCAAGCTTGAGCGGAATCCCGTTGGAAAAACCTTGGGTGGTTTTTCCGACGGAAAACCCGCTCGTGTGTACGCGGCATAAGGGATGGTTATAACACCTGTTAGATTTTTTTTTTTTTTTTTGACATCTGTGTCCCATATTGGAGATTTCCAAATCTCCATATTGGAGATTTCCCTTCACTTCCTGTCCTAGAGCCAAAACAGGAAGTGAGAAGAAATCCCTGCAAATTAGGGAAATCCCTTGGTCACCAGAACTAGTGTTGGAAAATTTCCCCTCATACTTTTCTGGGGACAACTCAAAATTTTAGAATTTCTGTTACTTTTCACTTTTCCCATCTGTGTCCCGTAGAGGAGATTTCCTTTCACTTCCTGTCCCATAGCCAAAACAGGAAGTAAGAGGAAATCAATCCAAAGTGAGGGAATCCCTGCTTGTCACCAGAACTATTGTCCCCATTGGAGATTTTCCTTCTATTCCTAATCTGTTGACAACCCAAAATGTGGGATTTTTCTGTTACTTTCACGTAGTAATAATGGTGAGCAGGAATAACAGAGAGGGTGAATCTCCCTAACAGAATCACAGACAGCAATAAAAACCTCCACTCTGTCCAAAACTAAAATAAATGTTTTGCTTTTAGTTATACTTTAAAATGTAACCAAAAGCAAAAATTGGATGGGGTGCAGTGGGATTAGAACCCCTGTCAGTTTTTATTGCTGTTTGTGATTCTGTTAGGGAGATTCATCCTCTCTATTTGTCTTGTTTACCATTATTACCGAAAGTAAAAGAAAAAGAAAATCCCACATTTTGGGTTGTCACCAGAATAGAGGGGAAATCTCCAATGGGGACAGTAGTTCTGGTGACAACCAGGGATTCTCTCACTTTGGATTGATTTCTTCTTACTTCCGTTTTGGCTATGGGACAGGAAGCAAAGGGAAATCTCCTCTATGGGACACAGATGGTAAAAAAAAAATCTGACAGGGGTTATAACCCACCTTCATTCTATCATAAATGGAAAAAAAGTTAAACTTTAAGTAATAGTTGCATGACATTTCTCTGGGCGGGTTTCCTGATGACAACAGTGGACCATCCTGTGTAATGTGTGTTGGCTCCATTGAAAACCTGTGTGACAGAGTGACAACATAGGAGCACAATTGGAGGACAGAGACAGAGCGTTATCACCCTTAAAGGGTAAGTTACCTTTACAGAAAAAAATGTAAAGATGAACTAACACCAGACACTCTGCCCATCCCTGTTGCGGTTGAGTTCCCGACTATAGTCTCTTTACAAGATTGAGTTCCTATGATTCCTATGCGATACTATGATCCCTATGAGATTCAGTGATTTCCTATGATTCCTATAAGTTTATTTGGTTCTAATGAGTTACTATGGTTTGTATGAATTCCAATGACTTCTATGAGTTTTTATGTTTTTTATGAGTACCTATTGTTTCTATGAGTTACTATGAGTTATTATGGTTCCCATGAGTTCTTATGGGTTCCTATGGTTATGAGTTTCTATGGGTCCTATAAGTTTCTATAGTTTTTATGAGTTACTATGGTTCCCAATAAGTTACTGTGGTCTTTATGCATTCCTATAAGTTCCTATGATTTATATAAGTTTTTATGAGTTCATATGATTTCAATGAGTTCCTTTGGGTCTTCATGGGTTCCTATGCTTCCATTGGAGTTATGTGAGTTACTATGGTTCCCATGAGTTCCTATGAGGTCCTATGGTTCCTATTAGTTCCTATGGTTCTTATAAGTTACTATGGTTCTTATGAGCTCCTATGGGTTCCTATGGTTTCTATGGCTCCTATAAATACCTGTGAGTTCCTTATGAGTTCCTATGGGTCCCTTTGGTTCTCATGAGTTGCTATGGCTCCTATGAGTTTCCTATGGTTCCTATGAATTCTTATGAGTTACTATGGTCCCTTTGAGTCTCTATGGTTCCTATGAGTTTATATGGTTCCTATGAGTTCTTATGAGTTACTCTGGTTCCTATGAGTTTCTATGGTTCCTATAAGTTTCTATATTTTTTATGAGTTACTATGGTTCCCAATAAGTTACTATGGTCTTTATGCATTCCTATAAGTTCCTATGGTTTATATAAGTTTTTATGAGTTCATATGATTTCAATGAGTTCCTTTGGGTGTTTATGGGTTCCTATGCTTCCATTGGAGTTATGTGAGTTACTATGGTTCCCATGAGTTCGTATGGGTTCCTATGAGTTCCTATGGATCCTATTAGTTCCTATGGTTCTTATAAGTTACTATGGTTCTTATGAGCTCCTAAGAGTTCCTGTGGTTTCTATGGCTCCTATGAATACCTATGAGTTCCTTATGAGTTTCTATGGGTCCCTTTGGTTCTCATGAGTTGCTATGGCTCTTATGAGTTTCCTATGGTTCCTATGAATTCTTATGAGTTACTATGGTTCCTTTGAGTTTCTATGGTTCCTTTGAGTTTCTATGGTTCCTATGAGTTCTTATGAGTTCTTTTGGTTCCTGTGAGTTCCTGTGGTTCCTGTTGAGTTCCTATAATGTTAGCCCTGCAGGCACAAAATATACAAAGCACTTTAGTTGTGGACTGTAAACTTGGCAATAACTTGAGGTGTGCCTCTACAACCTCTAATAATAACCAATACTCTTAGAAGAAGCCAGCTCATTTTGTTTATTAGGGACATTGTAATTTTATACACTCAGAAAGGAATTATCTACAGTCCTCTACTGACTCCAGCTTGGCTTAGTAGCGGTCGTTCCAGGGCGATCAAACTCTGTGCATATAATGAGAGATCCTTCACCATTTCCAACAGAAGAATGCTTGGTATGTACTATTCATTGGATCTCCAACTGCATTGGGGGATTTTCTGAAAATCTTCCTGAAAAGGTGAGTGTGATCTGAACGTATTTAGTCACTCTCATATTTTTAATTGAAGAAACGTGTGCGATATTCCTAGTCATAAGATTCAAAGTTCCTTTTTTTCCTATTCAATTGACAAGTTCCTTCTACATGATTAGTGATTCGGATTTATATAAGGAAGTTCCCACCAAAAAGAGGAAACGTATCATTGAGTAAGGAGAAAGATCTATAAATATACGGCTTTGTGATTTCCAACTTTATAGAGATATCAATAGTTCAAAATATACGGGTAGATTTAGATGTGTGTCTAAATCTTCCCTTTCTGAAGCCCAATCTGCATTTGGATCGCATTTCAGAGGCTACTGACCGGCGTGTGAGGAAGTGATGTGACTTCTCCTCACCACTTCTTTTATCACATTTTAGATAACAAACATGTCCCAATTGTGTGCATTGCACACCATTACTGGGCATTTACAGTACACTTCCCTGTTTGTTATTACCCAATACGCTCTTCCCTTGGAATTTACCCAGCAATAACTTGAGGTGAACCTCTACAAACTCTGATATAACCAATACATTACAACTACACACTTATGAAGTTGTGTACAATAAGGGTAATTATTACATTCCTTATTTAGAGAAAGGGAATCTTTATGGTTCCATTTGAATATACCTGTATGCTAGTCAATGACTGGAAGATCCTGAAGAAGAAGCGATGTGTGTCCTGAAACGTGACAAGTTTTAATGTTTTAGGATGTTGAGCACCTGACTATAGTCTCTTTACAAGATTGAGTTCCTATGGTTCCTATGCGTTACTATGGTTCCCATATGTTCCATTTTTTTCCCTATGGTCCCTATGAGTTAATCTGGTTCCCATGAGTTCCAGGTATTTCATATAGTTCCTATCAGTTTCTATGGTTCCTATGAGTTACTATGGTTTCTATGAGTTCCTAGAATTCCTATGATTTCTATGAGTTCTTATGGTTTTTAATGAGTTCCTATGAGTCCCTTGGAGTTACTATGGTTCCCATGAGTTCTTATACATTCCTATGAGTCTCTGTAAGTTCTTATGAGTTACTATGGTTCTTATGAGATTTTATGGTTCCTACAAGTTTCTATGGTTCTTATGAGTCACTATTGTTCTTATAAGTTACTATGGTTCCTATAAGTTACTATGAGTTCCTATAAGTTCCTATAGTTTATATAAGTTCCTACGGTTTCAATGAGTTCCTATGATTTCAATAAGTTCCTATGATTTCAATGAGTTCCTATGGTTTTTAATGAGTTATTATGGTTCCTATGAGTTACTATGGTTTCTATGAGTTCCTATGATTTCTATGAGTTCTTATGGTTTTTATGAGTTCCTATGAGTTCCTTGGAGTTACTATATTTCCCATGAGTTCTTATACATTCCTATGAGTCCCTGTAAGTTCTTATGAGTTCCTATTGTTCTTTTGAGACTCTATGGTTCCTACAAGTTCCTATGGTTCTTATGAGTTACTATGGTTCCTATAAGTTACTATGGTTCCTATGCATTCCTATGAGTTCCTTTAAGTTCCTATAGTTTATATAAGTTCCTATGAGTTCCTATGATTTCAATGAGTTCCTATGATTTCAATAAGTTCCTATGATTTCAATGAGTTCCTATGGTTTTTATGAGTTATTATGGTTCCTATGAGTTACTATGGTTTCTAGGAGTTCCTTGAGTTCCTATGATTTCTTGTGAGTGCCTATGGTTCTTATGAGATTCTATGGTTCCTACACGTTCCTATGGTTCCTATAAGTTACTATGGTTCCTATGCATTCCTATGAGTTCCTATAGTTTATATACGTTCCTATGAGTTCCTATGATTTCAATAAGTTCCTATGATTTCAATGAGTTCCTATGTTTTTTATGACTTATTATGGTTCCTATGAGTTTCTATGGTTCCTATGAATTTGTATGAGTTATTATAGTTTGTATAAGTTTCTATGGTTCCTGTGAGTCCCTTGGAATTACTATGAGTTATTATGGTCCTCATAAGTTCTTATGCGTTCCTATGAGTCCCTGGGAGTTCTTATGAGTTTCTATGGTTTCTACAGATTCATATGGCTCTTATGAGTTACTATGGCTCTTATGAGTTACTATGGTTCCTATGCCTTACTATGGTTCCTATGCATTCCTATAAGTTCCTGTGGTTTATATGTTCCTATGAGTTCCTATGATTTCAATGAGTTCCTATGGTTTTTAAGAGTTCCTATGGTTTTTATGAGTTCGTATGGTTCTTATGAGTTACTATGGCTCTTATGAGTTACTATGGTTCCTATGCATTCCTATAAGTTCCTATGATTTATATAAGGTCCTATGATTTATATAAGTTCCTATGATTTATATAAGTTCCTATGAGTTCCTATGATTTCAATGAGTTCCTATGGATTGTTTGAGTTCCTATGGCTCCTATGAGTCCCTTTGAGTTATGTTTACAAAAAAATTGTAAAAATAATAAAAAAAAAATATGAAAAAGTAATAATAATAAAAAAATAATAATAAAAATAAACTACTAACACTAATATACAGTATATATATATATATATAAATATATTACACAATCTATACATACACACACACACACACACACACACAGATATGTGTTTGAGCTATGGGGTGCACACCCTAATACATTAGGCTGCGAACACCTATGCCCTTTCCCATAAATTGATTGCATCCTAAAAAATAATTCCTTATCCCTGTATAAAAGTAAAGTCAAAATAAATAAAAACATACTTACTAGTCAATGGATTCCAGCCTTGTCTTGATTGTAGAGAAAGTTATCATCCTCTCCAGCGCCGCCATCTTGAATTATTTTCCGGCGCATGCGCAGACACGCTGCAGGGATCTTTGCCAAGACTACAGGACCTGGTAGATCCCTTCAACTTGTCTGTGCATGCTCCGGACGCCTAGTGCATGCGCGGACACACCGCTGACCTCTGCCAGGAAACAAGCAGACATTCTTGCCTCTTCTGTGCATGTGTGAGATCCCTCCTGGGATGAATGACCTAGAAATCCCAGAAGGCGGAATCACGCACATGCGCAGAAATGCCGCAATGGATCCCAGAGCGACCCGCAGAGTTCCTGTGCATGTGTGGGGTCCAAGTGAGTCATTCTCGCCTAGTTGAGATGGATGTATCTGAACTTTAGGGACAAAAATGACGTTAAAAAATCCCAGTTCTGTTATAGGGAGGGGGTTGTAGGCAGGGGGGAAGGGAACATTAAAAAAGGGGCGAAGGTCCGCTTTAATGACGAATAACGGGGCCTCATTCCCAACATTATGATGGAGCCCCCCAGCTAAGGCCCAGTTCACACTTGAACAAACAAAGGGTTAATTTGGCGCACTCTGCGTGAGGCTATACAAGGAAAGATATATATATGGGAAAAGGGATCAGTATTTGGGGCAAGTATTCAAGTGTTCAAGTCCATGACGTATAGTCCATGTAAGATTGTTAGGAATGCTAATCCCAAGAAGGCTGCCAGCTTACAGATAGAAGTTACCCTGAAACATAAAAACAGGGACAAAAGCAGCGCCTTCTAAGTGTAGCAGTTTAACCACTTCCATACCGGGCCTATTCTGGCTATCCTCTCCTACATGTAAAAATCATAATTTTTTTGCTAGAAAATTACTCAGCACCCCCAAAAATTATATATGTTTTTTTTAGCAGACACCCTAGGGAATAAAATTGCGTTTTTTTCAACGTTTTATGTCGCACGGCATTTGCGCAACAATTTTTCGAATGCATTTTTTTTTTGGAAAAAAAAAAGTTTCATGAATTAAAAAATAACAAAACAGTTAAGTTAGCCCAATTTTTTTGTATAATGTGAAAGATGATGTTACGCCAGGTAAATAGATACCCAACATGTCACACCTTCAACCTCTGCAGCAATGCTGGCAGCACTCATACGTCTATTTCCCAAAGACAACCTCTGGATATGACGCTGAGCACGTGCGCTCAACTTCTTTGGTCGACCATGGCGAGGCCTGTTCTGAGTGGAACCTGTCCTGTTAAACCGCTGTATGGTCTTGGCCACCGTGCTGCAGCTCAGTTTGAGGGTCTTGGCAATCTTCTTATAGCCTAGACCATCTTTATGTAGAGCAACAATTCTTTTTTTCGGATCCTCGGAGAGTTCTTTGCCATGAGGTGCCATGTTGAACATCCAGTGACCAGTATGACAGAGTGAGGGCAATAACACCAAATTTAGCACACCTGCTCCCCATTCACACCTGAGACCTTGTAACACTAACGAGTCACATGACACCTGGGGGGGGGGAAATGGCTAACTGGGCCCAGTTTGGACATTTTCACTTAGGGGTGTACTCACTTTTGTTGCCAGCGGTTTAGACATTAATGGCTGTGTGTTGAATTATTTTGAGGGGACAGCAAATTTACACTGTTATACAAGCTGTGCACTCACTACTTTACATTGTAGCAAAGTGTCATTTCTTCAGTGTTGTCACATGATAAGATATAATAAAATATTTACAAAAATGTGAGGGGTGTACTTACTTTTGTGAGATACTGTACATATATATCTCTGTGCATATGTGTGTACAAGCACATACACCCACATGACATACATAAGTGCATACGTACATACACACACACACACACGCATAACATGGACCATTGAGGACAGATATGGTATTAATAGAATAATAATTTCAGTGCCCTCATTGAGGCCCCCGGGTGATAGACTATCCAATGTATAAATCCAATAATTTTCCTTCTCTCACATAGCCATTTATAGCATTCTGCTTTGGGAAAATGTTTGGATATGGCCTCTATGACCCAAACGCGAAGCCCTAAAGATGACTGCTTGTGGAACTATTTAAAATTCCTCGAGACACTATATTTGTCCACACCCTTTTCAAAAGGGTTACGGTGTTCACCAAACCTTTTACGGAGATTAGTTATAATTATGTGTAATTGTGTAGGAGTGTCTAAGTAGTATGTTCAACTTATGGAATTGTAATTTGCCTCGGTGTTTCCATGTTTTCATGGCTACCTGTTTTAGCCAGCCCCTTTGTACTTAGTCTAGGTGCGTATATATAAGAAGCCCTCTTCAAAGATGGCCGCCAACAGAGCCTAAGGAAGGAGCAAGCAAGCTCCGAACGCGAGCACCTCCCCGCTGACCTTGTACTTGGAAGTGACAACATCCTGCCACGTTCCTGTGCACCGCCGATCCCTGTCCCAGCTTTCCGGGAGTGCTGGGCTCCAACAGTGTAACTGGACACTAGAAAGATATACGGACATCCTAACCAGCGACACCAGGCAGCCCCAGGGACAGCGCAGATGACACCGATACCCATGCTGTTTATAATCGCTCGTTTGTGAGTGTTCCCATTATGGTTTTCATCCAATAAATGTCTTAAACTGCTACACTTAGAAGGCGCCGCTTGTGTCCCTGTTTCCAGTTCACACTTCCAGTACCACCTGACTTTGCCGCGTGACTTTGAAGGGACGTCGACGGGACTTAAAGCAATGCCTGTGTAATCCTGAGGTCGATGAACCTCAAAGTCGCATCAAAGTCGGACCAAAGTAGTGCAGGGACTACTTTGAAGAGACAGATATGAACGGTACTGATTGGAAATCATAGGGTGCCACTTGTCATGCGACTTTGCAG
The DNA here is from genome assembly GCA_037952925.1 of Lithobates clamitans. NCBI lineage: Eukaryota > Metazoa > Chordata > Amphibia > Anura > Ranidae > Lithobates > Lithobates clamitans. The sequence continues at coordinate 60,800 of JBBGZY010002335.1, forward strand.
TCCCAAGTCGCAGAACAAGTCGCACAAGTGTGAAAGGGACCTAACTGTCTTAGGTGGCAGAGTCATCTGTGGCAATGCTGTCATTTATCTTAAAGTGGTTGTAAATCCCCCCTAGTGACTTTTGACTATGGGTAAGCCTAGAATAAGGCTTACCTATAGGTATTGGAAATATCTCTATAGGAGATATTTTACTTGTAGTGCGCTGATGATGTAATCGGCGCATGCGTTGTGAAGAAACGGACCTCGCTGGAGTGACGTCACGCGGCTCCGGCCAGTCAAGGAGCCGGAGTCCGCGCCCCTCCCCCCGGGTAAGGAAGAGGGGGGAAGATGGATGCAGCCCGCACAGGGGACAGCGATGGATTCGTTAGCGGGTAAGTGTCAATTAATGGGCTAGTATGCGATGCATACTAGCCCATTATGCTTTTCGTTTGCAGGCTTTGCAGGGAGCAAAAGAGGAAGTAAAACCCATCAGGGTTTACTTCCTCTTTAACATAAAGTATGGCGTAATCAATTTCAGGAAGATTACAGGGCCATAGATGTTTATATCTGGGGTGAACAGCCCTGGGCAGCCAGAGGAAAATAACGCACAGAGCACAGGGGTGAGGAGTGCATAATGCACAGCAGCAGGGCTCCCTTATCCCCCTCCTTTCTATGCCCCTGGAAGCATAGTCAATACACTACTATGGACCAGTGCTTTAAAAAAAAAGTTATAGTTGTAGCAGCAATAATAATAATAATAATAAAATAATCCTAATATTCTATGATAATAGTATCATAATCATAATAGCATAGCTCCCAACTGTCCTGGATTTCGAGGGACTGTCCCTGATTTGGAGCAATGTCCCTCTGTCCCTCATTCCTCCTCATTTATCCCTCATTTTGGTCTGATCTATATAGATGTATATAAAATGCACTTTTTATCTATCAAAAAGTGTTTCTCAGCGCTAAACCTTTCATCTGATTTCTAAATTGCTGCATTTGTAAACTTCAAAATAAAGGAATAATAGTGGTAAAAAAAGGACTTGTGGGTTTAACCAATCTTGTTTTTTTGTACAATTCTCCTTTAAGGGGGCGTGGCAAGGGGTGTGTCCTATGCCTGCATACTTTTGCTGATAGCTGTCCCTCATTCCCAACTCAAAAAGTTGGGAGGTATGATAATAATAATCATCATCATAATAATACCAATATTGATAAAATAATCATAATAATGTTATTATTGTTAATAATAACAATACCACTACTAATATTAATGCTAATAATAATAACAACAATACTACTACTACTACTAGCACTACTGCTGATATCAATGCTAATAAGAATAAGAATCATAACAATACTGCTACTAATAATAATAGTAATAATAATATTAATAATAATAATTACAAATAATAAAAATAAAATAATAATCATTCCAGCAACCATAATGATATTTCATATATGACAAAATGGTCAATGCTTGCACACAATTATACTACAGCTCTAATACAAGCCTCTTTGAAGTGGCTGTAAAGGCTGAAGGTTTTTTTACCTCCATGCATTCTATGCGTGAAGGTGAAAAACCTTCTGTGTGCTGCTCCCGCCACAGCCCCCTAATACTCACCTGAGCTCCCTCTTGATCCAGCGATGTGCAAGAGAGCCCTGGCTGTCCCAGGTTCTCTCTCTCTCTCTCTTCATTGGCTGAGACACAGAAGTGGGAGCCATTTGCTCCCACTGGTGTCAACCACAGCCAGTGAGCCAATGAGGAGAGAGTTGGGGGGGCAGGGCCGAGCCACGGTTCTATGTGTCTTATGAACTCATAGAGTGCGGTTCAGGAGCGAGCACACACCAGTGCCCCCCAGAGCAAGCGTCTTGCAATTGGGGGCACTGGCTGAAGAGGAGGAGCCAGGAGCACCGGTGGGGGGTCCCGAAAATAGGAGGATCGGGGCTGCTCTGTGCAAAGCAGAGCAGGTAAGTATAACATGTTTGTTATTTAAAAAAAAAAAAAACGACCCCACCCTGCACTCTGCACCCTACACTCAAAAATGTACATGAGCTTTTTTTTTTATTCTGATGTTTTTGTTTCCATAGACTTTAATAGAAATACCTGTAAACACGTGATATGTGCATTTTTTTTGCACTTTTTCTGAGAATTTTCTCTTCTTTTATAATGCTCCCCTCTCCTTGCCCTAGGACACAAACTCCTAAAGCTTGACACACGTGCAAAAACTTTACGGGGCTTTTTTTCTCAAGAAAATAGGTGCAGGTATCCTCTCCACCCTAACCTAGCTCACATAATTTGTAATAAAAACATCTTTGCCATTCTGAAGCTTCCCTCCAACCACTTTGCATATTATTTTATATATACTGTGATTCTGTACTTGTCAAATATGCTGCAGAAATCTCCTTCCACTGAGTCTGACGGCATCCATCTTAACTGTGGGCAGCTGAAGCTGCTGCCTGTTCACTTCCTGGATTTACACAGACACACACCTCCAGCTCTGCAGCTCTCATTGGCACTCTTATGACTCATCCCCCCTCCCTTCCTGGCATGTTGCATTTACTTCCTGGAATCCATCTGCCCTCAGTTCAGGCATTCAGGTGTTCCGTCAGATTAGGCGACCCATCAGACCTGGTAACAGAAGTGACGTTCCGTCGCGGCCATCTTGGTACACCCCGTACTCTGTTGCATTAAGCCTACAGTGAGAAGGCGGCAAGCGGACGTCTTTTTACACCCACGAAGTCTTGCATTTTACACTTATTTTTACCTGTAAGGAAATACAGTATTTTTAAATCTGTCAGACTGTTTTGATGTTGAATTGTAAAAGCAGCGGTGTTCTGTCAGATTAGCAAACCTGTGAGATCAGCAGGCTTGTCGCTACTTTTAAAATTCAACATTAAAACAGTGTCACGGACTTCTAAATACTCTATGTCTTTCTTTCTTTTTTTTTTTAGTTTTATTGGGTTATAACAAGGCATATATAAACTTGTAACATAATGCACAGTGCACTAGTAATGAAAACATAATGATAAAAGACATAATGGAAAAAAAAAAAAAAAAAGAGACAATGTAAAAATAGTGAATACAGATAAACAGTGTCCACAGATACAGGGTACAGGAGTATAAATACTGTATTTCACTAAATAAGCTGAGTCAACTGGTAAAAATAAGTTTGAAATGTAAGACTTTGGTGGGTGTAAAAAAGATGTCCGCTTGCCGCCCGCCGACTGTACGCTTACTGCGGCCGAGTGCGGGGGGCACCAAGATGGCCGTGACAGAACATCACTTCCATTACCTATTCTGACGGGTCGCCGATTCTGACAGAACACGGGCAGGAGGGCATACTTAGCTGAGAAAGACCCTACTCCCTTTCTGAAGACTCCTGGGATGTATGACATCATGTTGTCCAGAAACCAGGAAGTAACTGAAGAAATTAAAAAGAAAAGGTTAATGCATGTAAAAATATTCCACATTCCTATCTATTTACTAATGCTAGCAGCATAAGGATTTAAAAAATGTCATGTTGGCGCCTTAGAGAGTTTAGTTTTGCTTTAACAAACCAGCAATGTTAAAGAGGTTGTAAAGGTTATTATTATTATTTATTATTATTATTATTATTATTATTAATAAAAAAAACAAACATGGTATACTTACCTGCTCTGTGTAATAGTTTTGCACAGATCAGCCCCGAACCTCCTAATTTGGGGTCCCCTGCCGGTGCTGTCTGCTCCTCCCCCTTCTGTGTTTGCCCCCTAAGGCCCCATTCACACCTGAGCGATTATCTGCTTGAAGCTCAAAAACGCTTGAATCGGGCCGATTTGGGTGTCGTTTGTATTCCCATAGAAATGAATGGAAATGCGCCATTTCTGCTTGCATTTTTGCGCAATTTTCTGCTCAAATAAAAAAAAGTAAAGAATAAAATAGTAATAATATATGAATAAATAAATGTAAAATAAATACACAACTAACTAAAAATCATCATAAATAAGTAAAATAAATTGATAATATGTAGTAATACATTAATAAATAATAATTAACCTTAAAAAATATTAAATACATTATTATTATTTTTATTACAATAATTATTATTAATAATAATAATAAAATAACAATAAACACCCAGACTCGAACAAAAAATACATTATTAATAATAATAATAATAATAATTTATTTTGTGTTTAGGGTGTTTAGTTATTTATTAGTTTATTTTTTTAAGGGGTAAGGGTTAAAGTTAAGGGTTAATTATTTATTTGTTGTTACTTTAGTAATAATTTATTGAATTTATTTTTTTATTTATGATTTTTATTTATTTGTGTATTTATTTTACATTTATTTATTCATTTATTAATATTCGTATAATAATAAATAAAAAAAATAAATAAAAATAATAATAAATAACCCTAACCCCCAACTCCTAATCTTAACCCTAACCTAAACTGAACTCCAACCCCTTTCCCTAACGAAAAAAACATTATAATAAATGTATAAAAATAAAAGTAGAAATAAAAGCTAATGGAAAAGCTAAAAAAGTGGAAATACCTAGCAACAAATGTGGCAACAGATAACAGTTCTCTCTATTGGCTAATAAAAAAAAAACGCCAAAACCCAAAAACGCTGCATACAAACACACAAAAACGCGCCCAAATCATGCAAAAAAACACAGTAAAAGCGCTCAAATGTACTTAGAAGAGCCGGCACCACTGGAAATTCAGTCTATAATTTTATTGTTGTCATATGACCATGATAAAAAGAACACGCCTGTTCTTTTTATCATGGTCATATGACAACAATAAAATTGAAGACTGAATCTCCAGTGGTGCCGGCTCTTCTATGTACATTTGTGGTTCATTTCCGGATGTGGGAGGGACATCCTGAGCCAGAACACCTGGATTAGCTGTGCCACCGTCCATCTCATCATTTGGCTTTTCTGTTCAGAGCGGTGTGATTTTGTGTTGCAAAAGAGCTCAAAGACGCTACACTCAGGTGTGAATGCAGCCTAACAAGCTGCTTGCTATGTGGCAGATGGCGGGCTCTCTTCCGAGCTGGGCTGTGTGCATCCATAAACACACGGATGGGAAGTGTAGCTATAGTATGCCCCTCCACTTTATCATTAAGGTTAAGTGAGGTTATATGGGGCTGCAGTCAGAGGTCTCAGGTATTTATTAAACTTCCCTCCTAAGGACGTCATATGAAGTCCTGGACTTTGAGTGGAGATATCTGAATTATCATTCAGATATGCTTTTTTCAGCCGGCGATTCCCTGCAAAGTAAAAGCCATCATAGCGGCTAATTAGCTGCTTGATGGCTTTTACAGATGGCCAAAGGTGAGCTGAAGAATGAATCTGCTGGCGGTGCCAGTTTACCATAGAGCTGACGGTGAACCAGATGGTCCCTGTCCATCTCTATGACCCTTGGAGGCCTGAAGTGACGTCATGATGTCACTTCTGACGTTGGGAGATGTAAACACTGCCATTTTTTTTTGCTGGAAAGCCTGAGATCAATTTTTTTGTTTGTTTTGATCTCAGGCTTTCCAGCATAGAGGAGAGATGTAGGGACTTATAGACCCCAGATCTCTCCATAAAGACAGGCTCTGTTCCTATTACAAAGGATGTTTACATTCCTTGTAATAGGAATAAAAGTGCTAAAAACATTTTCTTAAGGGAAAGTGTAAAAATAAAATAAACAATAATTTTTATTTTTTTTTAAAGCACCCCGCATACGTAGGCCGCGCCTGCATATGTAAACGGTGTTCAAACCACACATGTGAGGTATCAAACGTTAGAGCGAGAGCAATAATTCTAGCGCAAGATCTTTCACAGTATACAAACAAATTGGGCTAACTTTAGTGTTTTTTGGGGGGTTTTTTTTCAATTCATGAAAGGTGTTTTTTTTTTTCCCAAAAAGATTGCATTTGAAAATTTGCCGCGCAAATACCGTGTGGCTTAAAAAAATTGACTGCCATTTTATTCCCTAGGGTCTCTGCTAAAATATTTATTTATTATTTATTATTTATATATATATATATATATATATATATATATATATATATATATATATATATATATATATAATGTTTGAGCGTTCTGAGTAATTTTTTAGCAAAAAAAAGATTTTTTACATGTAGGTGAGGAATGCTAGAATAGGCCTGGGCTGGAAGTCGTTAAACACTTTGACGTAAGGCCCCTTTTACACTGGGGCGTCGGCACCGTCGGCAGTAAAGCGCCGCTATTTTTAGTGGCGCTTTACCGTTGCTTTTGCGGAGGTTTTTAAAACATATGAAATATGTGAACCGGCTCTGTAGAGAGCTGGTCACATTCTCCTGCTATGCGAATCGGATGCAGGGAAACCCACATCCAATTCGCATAGGTGTGAACGCGGCCTAAAGGAACTAAGTTACAGATGAAGGTGCTAGGAAGAGTCACAGGAGGTGATACATGTAACTTTTAGTACCACTTAATAACATTCTGATACTTTCACTGGCTGTCTATTGAATGTCATCATTTTTCACTCCTATTGATTGACTTGGGTCAAGAATCATTCCTGGAATTTTATGTCTCTGGCACTGTCCATGGCGGTTACATCACATGGCAATAAATACGTCTTTGTTTTCATGCCACCTTCAGATCTTGCTCTCTGTAGTTGTACTGAAAGTGAAAGGATGGCACAACTCATGATGTGCCGCAATCTTCAACCCGATTTAACCAATGGATGGTGGTGATACACACACGGTGAAAGCTTTGCCCATTTTTCTTCATAGAAAAAAGTTTCAATTGCAAATTAAAGGGGAGATGGGTTAGAACACCTGTCAGGTATTTATTGCAGTCTGTACTGCAATTAAAAAAAGAAAAAAAAAAGGTCCTTTAAGTGCACTGTGTTGGGTGCCAGACACAGTGCACTATGCGAAGCGTGACGTCAATGCAATCACGTGTTTGCCGACGAGACGCTTCATTTGCCTGTTTTTTTTTTTTGCTGCCTTGTGACGCAATGCAATGCGCCTGAACACTCCATTCATGTTGATGTGTTTTTTTTGATTGGCATCGGTGGGGCGGTGCTTTCCCTCAGAGTTATGGCGTTACTTCCGGTTTCTCTGTGCCAGTGAGAAAGCGGAAGTGACGCCGCCGTTCCGTGGAGGGAACCCGGCCCAAGCAGTGCCTATTAGAAGAAGAATATGATGGTAATGTTGAAAACCCCAGTGCTTGGGCCTAGCAATATCTACAGTCAACAGATATAGGATCGATGTCAGATTTCTAACTTAAGAACCGCTTTCTTTGCCTGTTAAGATTGTCAAAACAGATCCCGATATTATTTGACTTAAAATCTACTTGCAGTGTTGTGAGCTTTGCATCCTGAGACATTTTTTGATGTGCTCAGTGGGTGAATTTGATGGCACAGTTTTTATGAAGTCTCTGCAACTTGAGTTGGATTGATTGCAACGGCTGCAATTGAAATAAATATGTTTTGACTTATCATACGACTTTATGTGTTGCAAGTCACATGGCAAGTTGCACCAGTGTGAACCAGGGCTAAGTCATAGGTCAGCATGATCTTAGGACATGGGAATCAGGCAGCTGCGGTGTGCCAGGAATACAAGCTGAGCTGCGTATGTGTAGCTCAGCATACATTCAGTTGAGGACCGCGTGCAGGCAGGTCAGTGTGTTTTACTGCAGACATTGCATCCTGTTATGAAGAGCTGCAATTTTCTCATTCTAGGTTTAGCTCCGCTTTAAGTAACAATACAACTTGGAAATTCCTTGCACTACCTGTATTTCCAGATGGCTGAACTTCATCACAGATGCAGGATAAGGTCCTTCAAGTGTCCTACCAAGATGTTGGTTAACATCTCATCCCCCCCCCCATGTAGCCTCATTCATTATAGAATTCTAATTCTAAAGTAATAACCAATCAAAATTCACTCAGAAAAAGAGAACACTATACGGATTCCAATTGGTTGCAATGGCTTTCTGGGCTTATAAAGACCATGCTCTCAAGGTGAACAAATTGCAGGTGTTCCGTCATTTTAGGTGACCCGTCAGATTTCGTAATGGAAGTGATGTTCCGCCACGGTCATCTTGGTACACCCTGAACTCGTCCACACTAATGCCCCGTACACACGGTCGGATTTTCCGTCGGAAAATGTGTGATAGGACCTTGTTGTCGGAAATTCCGACCGTGTGTAGGCCCCATCACACATTTTCCATCGGATTTTCCGACACACAAAGTTTGAGAGCAGGATATAAAATTTTCCGACAACAAAATCCGTTGTCGGAAATTCCGATCGTGTGTTCACAAATCCGACGGACAAAGTGCCACGCATGCTCAGAATAAATAAAGAGATGAAAGCTATTGGCCACTGCCCCGTTTATAGTCCAGACGTACGTGTTTTACGTCACCGCGTTCAGAACGATCGGATTTTCCGACAACTTTGTGTGACCGTGTGTATGCAAGACAAGTTTGAGCCAACGTCCGTCGGAAAAAATCCTAGGATTTTGTTGTTGGAATGTCCGAACAAAGTCCGACCGTGTGTACGGGGCATAAGCCTACAGTCTGAAGTCTCCAAGTGGACATCTTTTTACACCCTCCAAAATCTTGCATTTCACACTTATTTTTACCACTAAACTGAGTTTATATCGTCAAAGTGGAGTTCCGCCTAATGTTTTCTTTTAAAAGTCAGCAGCTACAAATAATGCAGCTGCTGACTTTTAAAATATGGACACTTACCTGTCCAGAGCGCCCGCAATGTTGGCACCCGAAGCCGACCCGTCCCTCTGCTCTCAGGTGGAGGTGCTGCCATCTTCAGTAAGGCAATTAGGAAGTGAAGCCTTGTGGCTTCACTTCCTGGTTCCCTACTGTGCATGTGCGACTCGCGCTACGCAATCCCACTGGTCCATGCTGTCTTCTGGGACCTGTGTGTCCCCCAGAAGACAGCTGGGGGGATGGAGAAGGCCCCAGAAGTTGTGTAGATACCCGTGGGTGGCTCGGCTATCTATACCCGGAAGTGGGAGCAAAATACCTGTATTAGACAGGTATCTGCTCCCCCCCTCCCCCCTGAAAGGTGTCAAATGTGACACCAGAGGGGGGGGGAATCCAAAAAGAGGAAGTTCCATTTTTGGGTCGAACTCTCCTTTAAATACAGTATTTAGAAGTCTGTGACACTGTTTTGATGTTGAATTTTTTCAAAGCAGCAGCAAGCCTGTTGATCTCACAGGTTTGCTAATGTGACAGAACACCGCTGCTTTTAAAATTCAACATCAAAACAGTCACACGGACTTCTAAATACTGTATTTGACTATATATATAAGCTCAGTTTAGTACTAAAAATAAGTGTGTAATGCAAGACTTTGGTGGGTGTAAAAAAGATGTCCGCTTGGGACTTCAGACTGTAGGCTTACTGCGACTGAGTGCGGGGTGTACCAAGATGGCCGCAACGGAACGTCACTTCCGTTACACGTTTTGACGGGTCGCCTAATCTGACGGACGACAGGCAAAGGCAAAGAAAGATAAAGGATTTCAAATATTTACATGTAGCTTTATTTCTTTGCTTAAACCTGAGTTCCACCGACATATTAAAAAAAAAAATTCTAAAGGCATCTGTTAAGATGATCTTAATGCAATGCTGCAATCACTATTCTTACTAATGGCACCGCTATATTTGTTATTATTTTTTTAAAGCTAACCTCATATTTCCCTGTCTTGCGTGGTTCCATCTTGCTTGTGGGCATATGAAGCCCACAAGCATAAACTTCCGGGTTTCGGTAAAGTTAATTTTGTGGGTGGAACTCCGCTTTAAACAGTTTTGAATGTGAAAAAATACCTGTTGATCCTGCCAGGAACCTTGCCAGCTGTCAACTTCCTGTGATCTCTGCCCCTGTTGTCTGTTAACAGTTAAAGTGTTTGTCAAGCCATTTATATAAGACTAAGCCAGCTGGCATAGCACACTGTGTAAGTGGTTTTAAAAAAAACGAGCGTTCTAAATAACGATTTTGAGCTGTCTTCAGGCTGGTCACATGACTCGCGGCCGCTTTACAGCTCCGATGGATGGCTTCTGCAGGAGGGGCCGTGATCTCCCTTTGACTTCAGCCGGGGAGATCACATGGCCGCTCGTCTCCTCCCGCAGAAGCTCTGTCTCATAGCTGTAAAGCGGCCACAAGTCACGTGACCGGCCTGAAAACAGCTCAAAACCGGTATTTAGAATGCTCTTTTTTAAAAATCACTTATATAGTGTGCTATGCCAGCCTCTAATAGAGAAACTGGCAGTGATAATATTACTTTTTTTTTTGTTTTGTTTTTTAAGAATAGTGGGGGGCAGGCGGACGGAGACAGACACAGAGAGGGAACTGACCGGCAGGAAGGAGGGGGTCAGGTGGAGAGAGGAGAGCAGAGAGGACAACAGCGTATGATGCATGGACCTACTCTGACCACCGTGGTCAGCGCAGAGAGGGCATACAGGAAGTGGCAGATTCAGGGAGGTTTTTTTTTTTTACAGTTTAGAGGGGGGCAGACTACACAGCACAAGCACTGTGCTGTGTAATCTGTTTTTAAGGGACCAGGATCCCAATTTATTTTTTTTTGGATTAACAAACACTTTCAATTGGTTGCAGTTATTTCTGTGGGATACAGAATGTCTTCCCCCCCCCCCCCATGTTATGGAGATGGGGAGAAGGGGAGGTGATATTATTTATTAATATTTAGGATTTATAAAGCACCAACAGTTTGCGCAGCACTTTACACTATAAGGGAGACAGTACAGTTACAATACTGTGCTACATAATGCAGATAAAAGTACAGAAAAAGCAAGCGTTTTACATGCTTACCAACAGTGATATTTATTTTCTATAAACATTTCTATTCACATGCAATCTGCCTTTGAGATAGAAAATTTTGACTATTCCCGGTCACATTTAGGTCACATTTAGGTCACATTTAGGGTCCATTTTAATGCGTGTTCTGCTAGGATTCGTAGGCGACACCTTACAAATGATTATGGCCATTCAGACCTGCGTGTTTGTGGCCTCTGTGTTAGGATACAAAAAATAAAAAAATAAAGCAGAGTTGCATCGGTATAGTAAAAAAGTGCAGTGCAATCACATATATATTATACTCTAATAAAAAACAAAATACTGCAATAACAAATAAATTAAATACGGACTAAGACCCGATTCACACTTGTGCGACTCGAAAGTCCGCAACTTTAAGCAATGCCTGTGAAACCTTGCAGTGTATGGACCTCAAGTCGCATCAAAGTTGGACCAAAGTAGTGCAGGGACTACTCTGAAGTCGCTGCGACTTGAAGTCCCACAGATATGAACGGTACTCATTGGAAGTCATGGGATATGACTTGTCATGTGACTTTGCAGTCCCAAGTCACAGAACAGGTCACACAAGTGTGAATGTAGACTTATGCACCGTACACACGGTCGGATTTTCCGACGGAAAATGTGTGATAGGACCTTGTTGTCGGAAATTCCTACTGTGTGTGGGCTCCATCACACATTTTCCATCGGAATTTCCAACACACAAAGTTTGAGAGCAGGCTATAAAATTTTCCGACAACAAAATCCGTTGTCGGAATTTCCGATCGTGTGTACACAAATCCGACGCACAAAGTGCCACGCATGCTCAGAATAAATAAAGAGACGAAAGCTATTGGCTACTGCCCTGTTTTTAGTCCTGACGTATGTGTATTATGTCACCGCGTTCAGAACGATCGGATTTTCCGACAACTTTGTGTGACCGTGTGTATGCAAGACAAGTTTGAGCCAACATCCGTCGGAAAAAATCCATGGATTTTGTTGCGGAATGTCCGATCAATGTCCGACCGTGTGTACGGGGCATAAGAGTCCCATGCACAGAACTCCACTGCTGTGTAGACAATCAGTGACAGTTCATATAATTCCTTCCGGTGTATTCAGTGCCCACCACCGCCACATAAAGTGTCGGCTCACCTCCAGTATCTGACCCTACTACAGAGCCATAATGGCCTTAATGCATTCCCACTCTAGATGGTACTGCAACACTCCTCCTGCTCCCGTCTCTGTGTAACGCTACTTCACTTCTTTCCTTATTCTCGATCAACAATGAGACTTGTCGTAGAATAAAACGGAAAGACCATAGTGCTCTCGGCTTCCAAACATTTATTTAAAACTGAATAAGGGTTAAAAACCACTCACAAGGACATGTGAAAAACATGCATTGGATCAGCTCACCCCACTGATACAAATGGCAGATATGTGACGTCACGAACTTCGGCTCCTCCCACCCATACGCGTTACGCCCTCCTATTAGGCTTCTTCAGTAGGTGGGGAGCCCACAACAAACTGGCCCTTGAATAGCCACATCTCTAATTATCCTATTATATTCTATTACACGGAGTTGCATCCCTGCCTGTGAAAATCCTGCATTTTTAATGCACTAACACATGTAAATGCGTCATACCGTGTGTACAGTCCAAAAGATCCGGATGCAATGCAGATGTAATCGTGTTTGGGCACGTAGTGTGTAGTGCAGGACCCCAGGGTTCTGTTATCAGTATTGCTATCAAATAGTATTATAATGGTCTTGGTACAGTTATCTGGGTAGTGGCAACTACTACATCTTAGAGGATTTCCAAAGTTTCATTGGTTTATAGTGCAAAATAGCAGATTTAGGTTTGAAGCACCACATCACAATCACACCACTCAAATGCTCAGGAAGTGCCTGTTTTGGCAACTGGCCCTTTGTATTCAGGTGGAGGATTCTTCTCCTGTGTTGTATTGACTCTTTTGCCCATATCTTTTGTTTTTGGCCATCCTCGTGGAGGCATTACAGAGTGCTATGGATGGGAGCCACTGTTTATGTTTTTCATAGGACACATTCTCTGGTCAAGTAGTCTTTGGCTAAACAAGTGAGCCTCACCAGCTGCTGAGTGTTGGCAGAGTTGCTCTCTGTTCTTCTGTGTTTTCTTCCTTGTAACTCAGATTTCTTTATTCCTCAGCTCCACCTTGGGATGCACGTTCTACCATCAGCTGTGTCATCTATTTCAGCATTTTAATTCCTCTCCTCTAGTGGTAATGGTGTGGAAGTGTCTGCTTTGTTGATTGTCCATTTGTATGGAGGAAGCATACTTTTTGGTGTTGTATTGACTCTTTTTCCAACATCTTATGTTTTCTGACCATGTTGGAGGAGGAATTATCAAAGAGAAGAAAAGGCGCTACTCACCAACCCAGTGCATTAGTATGTAGATGAATGTGGCCTCAGCCAGCGCTGCTCCAGTCACACTCCCCTAACATGTTTCGTCCCGCTCATTGGGGCTTGGTCCCATCTCTGAGACCAAGCCCAGGTGAGGGGGGGCAAAACATGTCAGTGGGTGTTGCTGGAGCGGCGCTGGCTGAGGCCACATTTATCTACATACTAATGTACTGGGTTGGTGAGCGGTGCCTTTTCTGCTCTTTGATAATGCTCTTACACCCCTGAATGGTGCACTGACGCCATCTCCCTTCACTGCAACCGGCGGGGAGATCTCTGCCTCAGCTTAGAGCAGCACTACAGCACTGCATCGCATACTAGCCCATTATGTGACATGTGAAGGCTGCATCCATCTTTGCCCCTCTTCCTTCCGGGGGCCGCGGACTCCGGCTCTGTGACTGGCTGGAACCACGTGACGTCACTCCCACGCATGAGCATGGGAGCCGTTAATAACGGCACACGCTGGGGGAAGAGACGTCTGTTTCTTCACAGCGCATTCGCCGATTACATCATCGGTGCACTACAAGTGAAATATCTCCTAAAAGGCGCACGTTAAGGAGATATTTCGGCTACCTATAGGTAAGCCTTATTCTAGGCTTGCCTGTAGTTAAAAGTCACTATGCAGGGTTTACAACCACTTTAAGCTTCTTTTTGCAGAAATCACACCTATACTTGTTTTTGTTACACACTCAGTTCATGTCAGACTTGTACAGCATATACTGGTAGCATAACGCACAAGATAAGCAAGGATAAGGGTCAGGAAAACACAGAAGGATATACTTGGGATATCTCTGAAGATGAAAGAGGACACCACCAGTTTAGATAAGATAGGAGAAGATGCGGTTTGTCGCCTTGTGTTGTGTGGTCAGCCAATAGAGAGGAGGCTGTCCCCTTCCTGGCTGGCAAGCTAAGATTTGGCGAGGAGGATATATGGATATAAGGGTCCATTGTCTTCAGGAATATGTGTTATTGAAGAAATCTCTTTTATTGTTGGTACAAATACACCTCCTGAATTCAGGTGTGACATCAGACGTATACTTACCCTTGTTTGTTATGTGATGACCTTGTTGATGACACAATCCGTCAAGAAGAGAATTAGAGGACCAATCCTCTTCTATCTAAGGAAGGAGAATCGGGAGGGATGAGCAAAATTGAAACTTTTCATTTCCCCAAAATCTTGACAAAAATCATCAGTTCATAGCCAGTAGCCAATAGCTGCCCTAGCGTCGGTTTTCGTTCGTCGGACTAGCATACAGACGAGCGGATTTCTGGGTCCGGCGGAGTTCCGACGTAAAGATTTGAAACATGTTCCAAATCTAAAGTCCGTCAGATTTTCGACCGAAAAAGTCCGCTGAAGGTCCGATGAAGCCCACACACGGTCGAATTGTCCGCCAGACTCGGTCCGTCGGACCAGTCCGGTCGAAAAGTCCGCTCGTGTGTACGCGGCATAACACATTAAAGCCAAACTCCAGCTAACACTTTAGAAGCAGTAACAGTTTTTTTTTTTCCTTTCTGGATAAAGATTTGCTATAAATAAATGCTGACCACCCCTGTCAGCAGTAAGTGGTTTGTCCCAATCCCCTAATGGGGCGTACACACGGTCGGACTTTTCGACCGGACTTGTCTGACGGACCAGATCCGGCGAACAATCCGATCGTGTGTGGGCTTCACCGGACCTTCAGCGGACCTTTCCAGTCGCAAATCTGACGGACTTTAGATTTGGAACATGCTTCAAATCTTTACGTGGTAACTCCGCCGGACCCAGAAATCCGCTTGTCTGTGTGCTAGTCCGACGGACAAAAACCCACGCTAGGGCAGCTATTGGCTACTGGTTATCAACTTCCTCATTTTAGTCCAGTGTACGTCATCACGTACGAATCCATCGGACTTTGGTGTGATTGTGTGTAGGCAAGTCCGGTCGTTAGAAAGTCCGTCGAAAGTCCGCCGAAAGTCCGCCAAAAGTCTGTCAGACTTTTGTAGCTGAAAAGTCCAACCGTGTGTACACGGCATAACTGCCACTTTTGCTGGACAGCTTGGTCTTGTAAAGGTAGATATATCACAGACTAAAGCCCGGTACACACGATGAGATTATCGGACGAATAATTGTCGTTTTTTTTTTTTGCATGCTAGTCTCAAATCGAGACTGAAGAGTTTACTAAAGTCATGAAAATTCTCGTACGACAGAATAAAAATTCGGAAGTGATGTCATGTGTTGTATTGCATTTGTATTGCATCTTCGAATGACAGCTGTGCTGATTAAACGAAAATGGTACGATCTGGCATTGTACGAATGTTTTTTCCGTGTATGTCCGATAGAATAATATCGGATGAACTGTCATGATCGGCTCTCGAAAAAGCTCTGTACTAACGATCCGATTGTTGTACGATCGATTAGAAATCGGTATTTTTCGCACGATTTTCTGATCGTGTGTACGGGGCTTAAAGCCTCGTACACACGATCAGATTTTCGGATGACTGTTGGTCCGTTTTTTGTTGCATGCTAGTCTCATGTCGAAAGTGAAGAGGTTACCCACTATACGAAAATTTTTGTTTTCGAGAGAACACAATGTCAGAAGTGACGTAATGTTTTGAAAAGTTTTGTATGTGTTCTTTTGTCTCTGAGAATGCCTAGTCTTGCTCTTACGATTTTTTTCGTACAAAAACCGTACTAATTATACGAAAATTGGACGTTGAGCTCACATATGACAAAAGTTTTGTCATCTGCACCAAAAAGTCAAAGTCAATACTTTAGAGTCACCTTTTGCGGCTATCACAGCTCCAAGTCACTTTGGATAAGTCTCTATGAGCTTGACACATCTTACCACTGGGATTTTTGCCCATTCCTCCTTGCAAAACTGCTCCAGCTCCTTCAAGTTGGATGGTTTGCGCTTGTGAACAAGAATCTGTCTGACCACAGATTTTCTATTGGTTTGAGGTCTGGGCTTTGACTAGGCCATTCCAACAAATTTATATGTTTCCCCTTAAACCACTCAAGTGTTGCTTTAGCAGTGTGTTTGGGGTCATTGTCCTGCTGGAAGGTAAACCTCCGTCCTAGCCTCAAATCACACACAGAGTGGTACAGGTTTTGCTCAAGAATATCCCTGTATTTAGCACCATCCATCTTTCCCTCAACTCCGACCAGTTTCCCAGTCCCGACTGCTGAAAAACATCCCCACAGCATGATGCTGCCACCTCCATGTTTCACAGTGGGAATGGTGTTGTTTTGGTTACGGGATGTGTTGGGCTTGCGCCAGACATAGCGTTTTCTTTGATGGCCAAAAACTTCAATTTTAGTCTCATCAGACCAGAGCACCTCCCTCCATACATTTTAGGAGTCTCCCACATGCCTTTTCGCAAACTCAAAACGTGCCATTATTCTGGCCACTCTGCCATAAAGTCCAACTCTATGGAGCGTACGGGTTATTGTCGTCCTATGTACAGATACTCCAGTCTCTGCTGTTGAACTCTGCATCTCCTCAGGGGTTACCTTCGGTCTCTGTGCTGCCTCTCTGATTAATGCCCTCCTTGCCCGGTCCGTGAGTTTTGGTGTGAGGCCGTCTCTTGGCAGGTTTGCTGTTGTGCCATGTTCTTTCCATTTGGTTATGATAGATTTGATGGTGCTCCTAGGGATCATCAAAGATTTGGATATTTTTCTTATAACTTAACCCTGACTTGTACTTCTCAACAACATTGTCCCTTACTTGTTTGGAGAGTTCCTTGGTCTTCATGGCAGTGTTTGGTTAGTGGTGCCTCTTGCTTAGGTGTTGCAGCCTCTGGGGCCTTTCAAAAAGGTGTGTCTATGTAATGACAGATCATGTGACACTTAGATTGCACACAGGTGGACATCATTTCACTAATTATGTGACTTCTGAAGGTAATTGGTTGCACCAGAGCTTTTTATTGGCTTAATAACAAAGGGGGTGAATTCATACACACATGCCAATTATCAGCTTTTTATCTCTGAAAAATTGTTTAATGTATATATTTTTCTAATTTTACTTCACCAACTTAGACTATTGTGTTCTGATCCATCACATATAATTCAGATTAAAAAAACATTGAACTAAAGGCTGTAATGTAAGAAAATAGGTAAAAAGCCAAGGGAGGAATACTTTTGCAAGGCACTGTTCATAATTACCCTCATAAAAAATGCAAAGTTCAGAACATTTTACAAAGAAACTAAAGACACATCTGAAAATGTCAGTGTACTTACCCCAAAAACAGAAACAAATAATTTATTACAATTTACCAATCCATAACCACTTTCATACCCAGCCTATTCTGGCACTTCTCTCCTACATGTAAAAATCATCTTTTTTTTGCTAGAAAATTACTCAGAAACCCCAAACATTATATATGGGTTTTATTTTAGCAGAGACCCTAGGTAATAAAATGGCGGTTGTTGCAACTTTTTTATGTCACACGCTATTTGTGAAGCAATTTTTCAAACGCTTTTTTTGGGGGGGGAATACTGCTTCATGAATTAATAAAAAACAAAACAATAAAGTAAGGTAAGGCCTTTTGAACTCTGCAGCTTGAAAAAGCTCAGTACAGCTTTTTTTTTACTGAGCTAAAATACAGCCCATGAATTGTAATGTGCCTATGCACACAGGCACGTAAACATGAGCCGTGCATTCTTCAGTAAAAAAAAAAAAAGGAAAAATCTGCATTTTTGGTCAGTTTATTACGCCTCATGCGCGCATGCAAATATGCGCAATTGCACGCAAAATGTGTGAAAATAATCATTTACATATTGTGTAGAACAAAAACACAAGAATACGTTTTCGGCGAGTGCGCAAATTTGCGCGTAAATTGCGCAAATGCATATATGCGAAAATGTGTGCAAATACATACAAAAAAAATAGGTTTGAAAAAGTAGATGCTCAAACAAGAATATTGTGTGCAAGAGGCCTTAGCACGATTTTTTTTGTAGAATGTAAAAGATGATGTTATGCTGAGTAAATAGATACCTAACATGTCACGTTTTAAAATTGCGCACTAAACACTAAACATCCCTTGTAATAGGAACAGGGCATGACAGGTCCTCTTTACAGTGAGATCTGGGTCCCCAGATTTCGCCTCTAGGCTGGAAAGCCTGAAATAAAAAAAATAATCCCCATCTCGGGAACACCAGACACCACTACTACACCGCTACTCCAGTGATCTCCACCAGCTTCCCATGCCAAGCAGCTGCCCTGCTGCTTACTGAAAATAAGTGGCCAGCCGCCGGGCACATGAACCATTCAGAGATCTCTTCATTTTCTCAATGAATGTAAAGTCTTCTCTGATTGGACAAGGGGGAAAGCATGGCATCGCTGCCCATCACTCCACCTCATCCAATCACAGAATGTTTGGCGTTTATTGAGAAAATACAGAGCGATTTCTGAATGGCGCTTGTGCCAAGCGGATGACTTCCTGTGCAACAGGGCAGCCACTTGGCATGGGAAGCTAGTGAAGATCACTGGAGTAGGGGTGTCTACTTCAGAGATTTCCAGCTTCTAGGGCATTGTTCTCCAAACTGTGGCCCAGGGGCCCGGATGCTGCCCTTTGCCTGCCTTTATCCGGCCCTTAGAGCAAAATTCCTGCCACTGACACCAGCAATGGGGCATTATTCCTGCCACTGACACCAATAAAGGGGTGCTATTCTTACCACTGACACCAGCAATGGGGCACTATTTCTGCCACTGACACCAATAAAGGGGTGCTATTCCTACCACTGACACCAGCAATGGGGCATTATTCCTGCCACTGACACCAGCAATGGGGCATTATTCCTGCCACTGACACCAGCAATGGGGCATTATTCCTGCCACTGACACCAGCAATGGGGCATTATTCCTGCCACTGACACCAGCAATGGGGCATTATTCCTGCCACTGACACCAGCAATGGGGCATTATTCCTGCCACTGACACCAGCAATGGGGCATTATTCCTGCCACTGACACCAACAATGGGGCATTATTCCTGCCACTGACACCAGCAATGGGGCACTATTCCTGCCACTGTCACCAACAATGGGGCATTATTCCTGCCACTGACACCAGCAATGGGGCATTATTCCTGCCACTGACACCAGCAATGAGGCATTATTCCTGCCACTGACACCAGCAATGGGGCATTATTCCTGCCACTGACACCAGCAATGGGGCATTATTCCTGCCACTGACACCAACAATGGGGCATTATTCCTGCCACTGACACCAGCAATGGGGCACTATTCCTGCCACTGTCACCAACAATGGGGCATTATTCCTGCCACTGACACCAGCAATGGGGCACTATTCCTGACACTGACACCAACACAATGGGGCACGATTTCTGCCACTGACACCAGCAATGGGGCACTATTCCTGCCACTGACACCAACACAATAGGGCACTATTCCTGCCACTGACACCAACACAATGGGGCACTATTCCTGCCACTGACACCAACACAATGGGGCATTATTCCTGCCACTGACACCAGCAATGGGGCACTATTCCTGCCACTGAAACCAACAATGGGGAGCTATTCCTCCCACTGGCCACTGTCCAGACCCCCTAAAGTCTGAAGGACAATAAACTGGCCCCTTCGTTTAAAAAGTTTGGAGACCCTTTTTCTAGAGGGATCCCACAGGTGTGGTACATACAAAGTTACAGCTTGGACCAATGTAACGATGTAAAAATATACATATCTGAACGTCTTTAAAATAAATAAATAAATAATACAATCTGGTAGCCAATGCTGCCCTTCTTTCTAAAATTTGCCTGTTTGTTTCTGGATTCAGCATTGATGCTAAACAAGCATGTAGCAAGTTAAAGCGGCTTCTGAGCATCACAAACTGAAAAACTCATTTTTAACATCCAAAGCTTTTGCTTCCTGGAATCCATCTGCCCTTAGCTTAGGCATGCAGAGAGGGGGGTGTGTTTAGCTGAGAAAGCCCCTCCTCCAGATAAAAGGGGGGAAAAAAATGCCCAAGAGGACTCTTGGGATGTATGACATCATTTTGGCCTAAGGCAAAGACCAGGAAGCAATTTAAAAAAAAATGAAAACAAGTGAATGTAGTTTGCATTCCTATCTATTTACTAAAGATTAAAAATAAGTCACGTGGACTGAGAGAGTTTAGTTCTGGTTGGAAAGCCCCTGCCCTTGAACCTGTCCCAGTCCAGTGATTAGAGCAGCAGAAGTCAGCAAAGCCAACCTGCCCAGTTCTTCTAGTACTGGTTCTCTACTAGCAAGACCATTTGTATGTGACTGTTCACGGAACAGCTTAAAAATAACTTTATTGACTCTCCAGTGGGTAAGTGTACACAGATAACAGTATACAGTAGTGTGCAAAAGTTTTGGGACGAGTGTGAAAAAAAAAAGGCTGTAAATTAAAGCGGAGTTCTGCCGATTTTTATTTTTTTTTAAAAGTCAGCAGCTACAAATACTGAAGCTGCTGAGTTTTAAAATAAGGACACTTACCTGTCCAGGGCGCCCGCGATGTCAGCACCTGAAGCCGATCTGTCCCTCGGCTCTCGTGTGCTGCCGCCGCCATCTTCGGTAAGGGAATCAGAAAGTTAAGCCTTGCGGCTTCACCTCCTGGTTACCTACTGCACATGCGCGACTCGCGCTGCGCGTTGCCACTGGTCTTTGCTGTCTTCTGGGACCTGTGTGTCTCCCAAAAGATAGCGGGGGGGGGGGAGAAGGCACTGGAAGTGGCGTAGATACCCACGGGTGGCTCAGGTATCTATGCCAGGAAGTGGGAGCAAAATACCTGTATTAGACTGGTATCTGCCCCCCCCTTCCCCCTGAAAGGTGCCAAATGTGACACTGGAGGGTGGAGGATTCCGAAAAGTGGAAGTTCTATTTTTGGGTGGAACTCCGCTTTAAGAATTCTATCAGAAATAGAAGTGTTAGTTTATTTTTAATAATATTTCTAATACAACTGTGCTGGGTTTTCACACACATACGAGAGAAGCTGTATTACAATGCTTTAAAGGGGTTGTAAACCCTCGTGTTTTTTTGGATAGTAAAACATTTTTTCTGCCAGTAAATCCCTTATACAGCCCACTTCCTGTTTCTTGTCTGGTCATTAGCCTAGGCTTATGACATCATGCACAGCTCTCTCTCTCACTCTTGTGAGAGTTTACTAGGAAGGGAGGGGGGATGAGTCATGCGAGGGCCAATGAGAGCTGCAAGGCTGCAGATCTGTGCCTCTGTGTGTCTGTGTACATCCAGGAA
This sequence comes from Lithobates clamitans, assembly GCA_037952925.1. NCBI lineage: Eukaryota > Metazoa > Chordata > Amphibia > Anura > Ranidae > Lithobates > Lithobates clamitans. The sequence continues at coordinate 82,207 of JBBGZY010002335.1, forward strand.
GTGAACAGGCAGCAGCTTCAGCTGCCCACAGTTAAAATGGCTGCAGCCAGACTCAGTGGAGGGAGATATCTGCAGCATAATTGGCAAGTACAGAATCCCAGTACATATAAAAGTGGTTGGAGGGAAGCTTCAGAATGGCAAAGATGTTTTATTACAATTTATGTGAGCAGACTGCAGTTCCTCTTTAAAGCTGATAGATAAAGGTTTTTAACCACTTGACCTCCAAAGATTTACCCCTCTTCATGACCAGGACATGTTTTGCGATTACGGCACTGCGTTGCTTTAACTACCAATTGCTTGGTTGTGCAACGCTAGACATAAATAAAATGTATGTACTTTTTTTTCCCCACAGATAGAGCTTTCTTTTGGCGATATTTGATCACCTCTGCGGTATTTATTTTTTTGCACTATAAAGAAAAAAAGGCCGAAAAGCTTTGAAAAAAAAACTTTCTGCTATAAAACATACCGAATTAAAAAAATCTAAAAAAAAATCACATTTCTTCATCAATTTAGGCCAATATGTATTCTGCTACATATTTTTGGTAAAAAAAAAATCCCAATAAGCGTATATTGATTGGTTTGCGCAAAAGTTATAGCGTCTAAAAATGATAGGATATATACTGGAATTTTTATGTATTTATTTTCCTTTTATATTAGCATTGGTGGCAATCAGCGACTTATGTGGGAACTGTGATATTTCGGCGGACAGTCAGGACACTAACTGACACTTTGTGGGAACCAGTGACACTAATACAGTGATCAGTGCAAAAAAATATGCACTGTCACTGTACTAATGACACTGGCTGAGAAGGGGTTAATTATCTAGGGCGATGAAAGGGTTAACTGTGTGCCTAGCCAGTGTTTATCTGTACTATGTGTGGTGATTTTACTAAGGGATCTGACTGATTTTATTCCCTGCATTGCAGGGAAAGAAAATCCATCAGATCTTTGCTGACAGAACAGAACTCTGCCTTGTTTGCAAAGGCAGAGCTCTGTTCTGGGTCCGATCAGCAGGTGCTGGTGGATATCCATTGGTCGGCACCCATTGATTGGCTTGTGTTTTGTCTAATCACAGTTCTACCCAGGAGTGCTGGATCACGTCCTAGGTAAAAAGAATAGATAAATAAAAAATTCCAGTATACAGTGTATCCCATAGTCTGTAGACGCTATAACTTTTGAAAATATATAAGTGAAAACACTTGCGCCTACAGTAAACAAATTAACTAAAATGTATCTGTGCAGCAGCTTTTTTTTTTTTAATCACTTTTTCTTTATTAAGTTAAATTCCAACATACAACATAAAAATACACATTGCACAATATATCTATATAAATCTTTTCATTAACATACACCACACTAACCCCCCCCCCCCCCACCACCACCACCCCACGAAAACACACCGGATCCTGGAAGGAAGGGAAGGAAGGGAAGGAAGGGAAGGAAAGAAAGAAAGAAAGAAAGAAAGAAAGAAAGAAAGAAAGAAAGAAAGAAAGAAAGAAAGAAAGAAAGAAAGAAAGAAAGAAAGAAAGAAAGAAAGAAAGAAAGAGAGAAAGAAAGAAAGAAAGAAAGAAAGAAAGAAAGAAAGAAAGAAAGAAAGAAAGAAAGAAAGAAAGAAAGAAAGAAAGAAAGAAAGAAAGAAAGAAAGAAAGAAAGGAAAAAAAAAGCCCACCCTCTTACCTACCCATAGCCAAAACTCAATTTGTGCAAAACATTATTCAAAGTATAATTAAGAAGAGCCCTATTACATGTGTCAAACAACCAACAATACAATAAGAAAAAACAAAAGTGTATATAAGAAAAAACAAAAGTGTATAATTTCTAATTACTATTTTCGTGTCCTGTTTAGTGTTGTGTTTCAATAAAATCTCACGCTACTATTTCATCTTCTTCAGCTTGTTCATTTCAATCACCCTGTGATTCCACTACGTGTTGCCCATCCCGTGCCTAATTTATTATTATAACTTATCCTCTTCCTTTAAAGCGGGATTCCGTCCCTGAAAAAAAAAAAGTAAAAGTCAGCAGCTACTAACACTGTAGCTCCTGACTTTAAATAAGTACTTACCTGTCCTGGGTGCCCGCGATGCCCGACCCGTCCCTCGGCTCTCAGGTCCCGGCACCGCCATCCTAGGTAAGGGAAACAGGCAGTGGAGCCTTGCGGCTTCACTGCCAGTTTCCTACTGCGCACGTGCGAGCGGCGCGGCGCTCTGTGAATGGCCCCGTGGTTTTCTGGGAACACACACAGTTCCCAGAAGACAACGGGGCCGCTCACCGAGGAGCAGAACATGCCGCAGAATAGGAAGAGGCACATTAGGAAGACTGCCTAGCAACAAGGGTTAAGGTAAGTTTAAATTTATTTTTTTTTTCAAATGTTTTTTTAAAAATTTTTTTAAGGATTTTTGGTGAATTTTTTTTTTCAGGGTGGCCCTCCACTTTAATGAGGAAAAAAGAAACAACACGAAAAAAAAAAAAAAAAGGAACCCCCCTCAACTCCTCCCAACTTCCCCCCACCAGACGCATCCCGTAGACCAGGGATATGAAATTAGCGGACCTCCAGCTGTTGCAAAACTACAAGTCCCATCATGCCTCTGCCTCTGGGTGTCATGCTGGTGGCTGTCAGAGTCTTGCTATGCCTCATGGGACTTGTAGTTCTGCAACAGCTGGAGGTCCGCTAATTCCACATCCCTGCTGTAGATTATCCGATCCATAGCATTGCCCCCAAAAGGGTTTAATCCTCCCCTATTTCTGAGGAGTAATATATCCATCCTGCCCATGTATCTTTACATTTATTCTGTTGGTCTTTAACCATACGTATCCATCTCTCCACTTCCATTAACTTCCAAAAAGCAGCTTTTTCAATCAAGTGATTGTAGAAAAAAAGGTGGTGTCCTAGGAAGCTAATCCTTAGACAAACAGCGCTAACAATGTGCCTGGTGCAAATTTTGTGAACAATATTAAACCAATCTTAAACCAATATTGAATCATACATTAATGAGTAATAAATATATGTGGAAATTAATGCGCATTAAAGTCCATGATATATTCAACTTCTTGTTCAAATGGAACCATGCTCAGTGTCCCATGGAGTAAAAACTGTTGATTGTGTTCCCAACCGATTAATAAAGCGAAGGTCCCTACTCACCGAATTACATTTACAGTTACATTACCTTACAGCAAGAGAGGTCAAAAGCTCTGTATGGTCTGAGTGACCCAAGGTACAGGAAACGGCTCCCGTCAGTGTCTTCTGGTCCCAGGAAAACAGCCCTGAGAAAAACCTCCGCTCTCCCACACTATACGAGATCCAGACCACGATCAGACCTCAAACGATCACAGGCTCCACACCTGAATTCCAATCAGCAGCTCTCTGACACCATCCGTGCTCCAAATGGACAACCATAGAATTTTCAAAAATAGAAGACAAACGGGCTCCACATAGCGTAAACCAGTATGGCTCTTTAATAAAACTTTAAAACAAATGCAGGTTAAATGCCAATCAACAGCTTGCTACAACCAAAAGATAATCGATTATTCAAAGTCCTCACAAACGCTCTAAAAGATCGATACAAGCTTGCTGTATACCATCTAAAGCTTGATCCAACACACCTTGCGTCCTAGGACACAAGGGGGTTTATTTACAAAAGGCAAATCCACTTTGCACTACAAGTGCACTTGGAAGTGCAGTCGCTGTAGATCTGAGGGGGACATTCAAGAAAAATAAAAAACAGCATTTTTGCTTGTACATGATTGGATGATAAAATCAGCAGAGCTTCCCCTCATTTCAGATCTCCCCCTCAGATCTACAGCGACTGCACCTCCAAGTGCACTTTCAGTGCAAAGTGGATATGCCTTTAGTAAATCAACCCCAAGGTGTGTTGGATCAAGCTTTAGATGGTATACAGCAAGCTTATGTAGCGAGGTCCAGGGACAGCCAACATCCTTCTAGAGTAGAGTGGGTTACAAAGCATGGTGGGTGTAATGCAAGGTAGATTGATGGGCGCCAGACACTTCTTCAGTGCAAAGAGATTTATTGTCTCTTGAACAGAACAGCTTTGGGGCCAGGACACCCTTTAGTGGATGCAATGTTAATTGGCAGGCTCCGAGACTTCTATAGACAGACAGCCATGCAGGGAAAGGCATCAGTTAGACACCACGTCTGCATAAGACAGCTGTCTCCTATGGCAACAATCTTGTAACAGTTTCTAACAAAGGTTGCAACAAACTCCTTTTGTCTAACAATCCAACAATCTCCTATTGTAGATCTTCACTCCACTGAGCTCCCAATCTATCACTTACTGATACATTGCCACTGGATCCCTTGAGCTCTTCCAATCTTCTCACTTAGTATCTTCCTTAAGCGTCACCCCGGCATCACCTGCTGGTTCCATAGCTTGGCACACACAGATACTCCTCAAGCGTCACCCCGCTGGCCTGCTTGGTCCCTGGCTTGGCACACAATAATGCTCTGCAAGCGTCACCTTCACTGGCTGGGTCCCTGGCTTGGCTATTGCTAAAGTTTCCCAATTCTTCACCGTCCGCGGCTGGTGAGAATACTGCTCAGGTACTTGCTTCAGCTACTCACTGTGGTCCCTGGTAATAAGGTGGATTGCCCCTTAGTGGCGACAGCTTCCTCTCTACCTCCGACCATGACTGGTTCTCTGGCCGGCAGAACCGTTACTCCTGGTTGGACTGCAAGCCGCTGTCCCAACCCTACTCTGCTCTCTTGCTTCTAGATAGGTCCTCAGACAGCCTAGCAGCCAGATGTCCCCAGGACTCAGGCTTCCGGCCTAGCTGCCCGGGGCAGCACAACACACGCCTACCCAGACAGCCGTCCAGGTGGCACAGAACCCCGACCACCTGACCTCACCCAAATAAATAGGCTCTCCCAGCAGGTCAAGGGACCCAAGAAGATTCCTGCCCATTGGCTGAGATACCCCATCTATTCCTAATCTGTCCTTGCAATGCCCTTGTTTTATCCAATGCCACCAGATATCCGGCCATCTAGTGACAGAAGACAGAAGTGCAGCAATTCCAGAATTAAAGCGGGGGTTCACCCACACCGCCAAAAAAAAAAAAATATTAAAAGCCAGCAGCTACAAATACTGCAGCTGCTGACTTTTAATACATGGCCACTTACCTGTCCCGGGGTCCAGCGATGTCGGCAGGGGACGCCGAGAACCCGCTCGGTTCTCGGCAGCTGCCGCTGCCATCCTAGGTTAGGGAATCAGGAAGTGAAGCGTTGCGGCTTCACTTCCCAGTTACCTACTGCGCATGCGCGAGTCGCGCTGCGCGTCCCAAGTGGTCCCCGCTCTCTCCTTAGAGCTGTGTGTTCCCAGCAGACAGCGCGGTGGGGACGGGAAGAGGCATAGACTCCCATGGGAGTCTATGCCGGAAGTGGGTGCAAATACCTGTCTTAGACAGGTATCTGCACCCCCCTCCGCCCTGAAAGGTGCCAAATGTGACACCGGAGGGGGGGAGGGTTCCGAAAAGCGGAAGTTCCATTTTTGTGTGGAACTCCGCTTTAAGGTGGAATAAATTGATCCCCTAACAATTGGCCATAGCAACTATGCCTAGCAGGTAAATGTACTAGCAACCCTGCCTAAACATTAGGGTGCTACATATGGCACCACCTTTTTTCTGCTATAACTTTTGAGCAAGCCAATTAATATACATCCCCTACCCGGAAGTGCTTAAACACCTACTAGGTACGTGATCCACCGCAGGAGAGCCGCGTTGCTGCCGTACATCTAAGTAATGCAGTCGGCAAGTGGTTAATGACATTGGCTGTATGTTTGGGGTCGTTGTCCTGCTGTATAATAAATCTGGGGCCAAACACACGCCTCCCTGATGGTATGGCATGATGGAGAAGTACCTGCCTGTATTTCTCAGCATTGAGGACACCATTGATCCTGATCAAATCTCTAACTCAATTTAGAGAAATGCAGCTCCAAACTTGAAAGGAACCTCCACCATGCTTCACAGTTGTCTGCAGACACTCAGTATTGTACAGCTCTCCAGCCCTTTGCCAACAAACTGCTTCCTGCTACAGCCAAATATTCCACATTGTTACTCATCAGTCCAAAACAATTGCTGCCATTTTTCTGCACCCCAGTTCCTATGTTTTCCTGCATAGTTGAGTTGCTTAGCCCCGTTTCCACATCTTATGCATGAAAACATGGGGGTGCAGAAAAATGTCAGAAGGTGCCCTGGACTGATGAGTCAAAAATGTGAAATATTTGGCTGTAGCAGGAGGCAGTTTGTTGATGAAGAGCTGGAGAGCGGTATAATTGTTAAAAAAAAAATGATAAAAATATACTATGAACAATTCTATTTCACGCCTGCCTAAAACTTTTGCACAGTACTGGACTTGTTATACAGCCTACTCAATTTCTGGTAAACAGCAGAATCTTTGCAATAATCATTGATTTTATCGGTGTTTTGTTCCTCTTCTTCCCCCAGTACGTTGCAGAGTTATTATATATTTTACTTCTGGTTAGATTGCTAGAACTAGATAAACTTGCTGCGAGGCCTGAGCTGACCGTAAAAAAATAAGTTATTTTTGTAGCAGAGTGGTTGGTCCTCATTCCTCAGACTCCTGTGTCAGGATCGTCTTCTGGTAAAAGGGAAACATTCTGAGTTTGTTTAGCATAATATCACCTGACGCAACGTTCAGAATGCAAACTAAACTGAAAAACATCAGAAACTGGGGTGAGCCTATCTGAACCCCAAAATCTCAAAAAAAAAGCTCATTAGTAGAGGTCGTTTCCATGGTTACCTCTTATTATCAGAGGTTGTTTCCCTCGTTATCTCTTGTTAGCAGAGGTCATTTCTCTGCTAACTTCCCCTCAGATTTAGCTTCCCCGGGTTACATCCCCACAGAATTTGTTCCCCCGATTACCTCCACTCAGAGGTCATTTCCCTCGTTGTCTCTTCACAGAGGTAGTTTCCCTGGTTACTTCTCCTCAGAGGTCATTTCCCTGGTTACCTTTCCTTAGAGGTAATTTCTTTGTTTACTTCCCTTCAGGGGTTATTTTCCTAGTTACCTCTCCACAGAGGTAATTTCCCTGGTTACCTCTCCTCAGAGGTCATTTCCCTGGTTACCTTTCCTCAGAGGTAATTACCTTGTCTACTTCCGCTGAGGGGTCATTTCCCTGTTACCTCTCCTCAGAGGTCATTTCCCTGGTTACCTTTCCTCAGAGGTAATTTCCTTGTTTACTTCCCCTCAGGGGTCTATTCCCTGGTTACCGCTCCTCAGAGGTCACAGACTGGCCAGCATAATTCCCGCCATCCCTCCCCTGCATAGGCCTGAGCTGACCGTAAAAAAAAATAAGTTATTTTTGTAGCAGAGCGGTTGGTCCTCATTCCTCAGACTCCTGCGTCAGGCTCGTCTTCTGGTATAAGGGAAACATTCTGAGTTTGTTTAGCATAATATCACCTGACGCAACATTCAGAATGCAAACCAAACTGAAAAACATCAGAAACTGAGGTGAACATATCTGAACCCTAAAATCTAAAAAAAAACTTCTAATTAGTAGAAGTTGTTTCCCTTATTACCTCCCCTCAGATTTAGTTTCCCCGGGTTACCTCCCCTCAGAATTTTTTTCCCCCGATTACCTCCACTCAGAGGTCATTTCCCTGGTTACCTCTCCTCAGAGGTAATTTCCCTGGTTACCTTTCCTCAGAGGTAATTTCCTTGTTTACTTCCCCTCAGGGGTCATTTCCCTGGTTACCTCTCCGCAGAGGTAATTTCCCTGGTGACCCCTCCTCAGAGGTCATTTCCCTGGTTACCTTTCCTCAGAGGTAATTTCCTTGTTTACTTCCCCTCGGGGTCGTTTCCCTGGTTACCTCTCCACACAGGTCATTTCCCTGGTTACCTCTCCTCAGAGGTCATTTCCCTGGTTACCTCTCCTCAGAGGTAATTTCCCTGGTTACCTCTCCTCAGAGGTAATTTCCCTGTTTACTTCCTCTCAGGGGTCGTTTCCCTGGTTACTTCTCCTCAGAGGTAATTTCCTTGTTAAAGTGGTGTTCTGGCCAAAATTATACTTTTTAAATAAAAATACCCCTATAATACACAAGCTTAATGTAGTCTAGTAAAGTTAGTCTGTAAACTAAGGTCTGTTTTGTTAGTTTATAGCAGTAGTTTGTTATTTTATAAACTTACAGCAGGCCGTGGCCATCTTAAGTGTGGGCATCTGAAGCCAGACTGTATTTCTTCCTGGATCTCATCCTTGCAGATCTCGCACATGCTCAGTGCAGCACAAGCAGTGTAATAGGTTTCAGGTCAGGTTTCCATAGCAAGGGCAGTGTCAGAGGAAGTTGCTGCCCCTTCCCAGAAGGCATTGCAAACAGGAAATGATGCGATGGGCCGCGGCCAGGGAGGAGGAAGTGAAAAATGAATACAGCAGATATACAGTAGGTGCTGAGAAATTTTTTTAAAATATCCAATTTGTTTACAGTGCACAGTTTAGTGAGGGATGCTGAAGAGTTGTAAAAGTGGGTGGAACTCCACTTTAACTTCCCCTCAGGGCTCGTTTCCCTGGTTACCTCTCCTCAGAGCTCATTTCTCTTTTTACCTCTCCTCAGAGGTTATTTCCTTGTTTACTTCCCCTCAGGGGTCATTTCCCTGGTTACCTTTCCTCAGAGGTCATTTCCCTGGTCACCTCTCCTCAGAGGCCATTTCCCTGGTTACCTCTCCTCAGAGGTAATTTCTTTGTTTACTTCCCCTCATGGGTCGTTTCCCTGGTTACCTCTTGTTCATTGAAGAACACAGGAATTCAATACAGTCGTGTTATACTGAATCAACAGGAGGATTGCATAGCAAAAAAATGCTGAATTCTTTTGTCTCTTAGTGGACAAAAAGGAAAATAGGATCTTTGTATTTACTATAAAATAATTTTCCTGGAGTCCATTGTAGGACACAAGAAGATCAGGCACATTCGGGTTATACTGCCACCTACAAGAAGATTGGACACTAGCCAAAAAATAACTGTAACTGTAAGGCCTGATTCACACCTATGCATTTTTAGTGCTTTTTGCATTTTGCATATTCACACTACAGAACGTGTTCCATAGGAAACCATGTTAAGTGGACTGTAGTGCAAATCTGCAAAATGCAAAAAGCACTAAAAAAGCATAGGTGTGAATCAGGCCACAGACCCAAAGAATTCCACAAAAAGACTTTTACAGTAAGTACAAAAATACTGTTTTCTTCCTCGTCCACTGAAGGACTCAGAAACTCAGATACAGTTACCTCTCCTCAGAGCTCATTTCTCTGGTTACCTCTCCTCAGAGGTTATTTCCTTGTTTACTTCCCCTCAGGGGTCATTTCACTGGTTACCTTTCCTCAGAGGTCATTTCCCTGGTCACCTCTCCTCAGAGGCCATTTCCCTGGTTACCTCTCCTCAGAGGTAATTTCCTTGTTTACTTCCCCTCAGGGGTCGTTTCCCTGGTTACCTCTCCTCAGAGGTCATTTCCTTGTTTACTTCCCCTCAGGTGTCGTTTCCCTGCTTACCTCTCCTCAGAGGTAATTTCTCTGGTTACCTCTCCTCAGAGGTAATTTCCTTGTTTACTTCCACTCAGGGGTCGTTTCCCTGGTTACCTCTCCTCAGAGGTAATTTCCTTGTTTACTTCACCTCAGGGGTCGTTTTCCTGGTTACCTCTCCTCAGAGGTAATTTCCCTGGTCACCTCTCATCAGAGGTCATTTCCCTGGTTACCTCTCCTCAGAGGTCATTTTCTTGTTTACTTCCCCTCAGGGATCATTTCCCTCGTTACCTTTCCTCAGAGGTAATTTCCTTGTTTACTTCCCCTCAGGGGTCATTTCCCTGGTTACCTCTCCTCAGAGGTAATTTTCTTGTTTACTTCCCATCAGGGATCGTTTCCCTGGTTACCTTTCCTCAGAAGTAATTTCCTTGTTTACTTCTCCTCAGGGGTCATTTCCCTGGTTACCTCTCCTCAGAGGTAATTTCCTTGTTTACTTCCCCTCAGGGGTCTTTTTCCTGGTTACCTCTCCTCAGAGGTCACAGACTGGCCAGCATAATGGCTGCCATCCCTCCCCTGTATAGGCTCAGTTTACAAAATGGCCACCGCTCACACCTAATATGGGGGTATATTCCACATATGTACTCCCCCCCCCCCCCTCCTCCAATCCTACACATTGTATTTCCATCTTCTCAGCGAGTACAAGAAAAGAGGAAGAAATTGAGGGAGGAATAGGAAAGGTAAGGAAAGAAGGACGGAAGGGAAGTAGGAAGGGAGGGAGAGAGAGTAAGGAAGGAAGGGAGGAGGGAGGGGGGGGGAGAAAAAGGGAAAGGAGAAGGATGGAAGGAGGGAAGGGAGGTATGGAAGAGAATAAAGGAAGAAAGGGAAAGAAAAGGAAAGGAAAGGAAGAGAAGGGAAAGGAAAGGAAGAGAAGGAAAGGGAGGGAAAGGAAAGAAAAGGAGGAGAACGGAAGAAGAAAGGGGGAAGGGAAAGAAGGAAGGAAAGAAAAGGGAAGAAGAAAATAAAGAAGGAAAGGAAGAAGAAGAATGAAGGAAGGGAGAAAGGAAGGAGGGAAGGAAAGAAAAGAGGAAAGAAAGGCGGAAAGGAAAGAAGAGAGGAAAGAAAGGAAAGGGAAGAAGGCAGTGAGGAATTAATAAATTAATAAAAAAATGAAAACCTAGACATATCTTTGTCACTCCTCTCATAGATTTGTAGATTTTGTGACACATCTGAATAAAGAGAATATTTTTTGTTCTATATCAGAAAAGGTTTTTCTACCTGAGAGTGAATATGATTCTATCAGAAGTCTGGTTGTATGATGTGGCTTATGATTATGTGGACCTGTCTCAGTATCATATCTCCATGTCTCATGTATATGAGGACCTGTCTCTGTGTTGTATCGCCATGGCTCATGTATATGAGGACCTGTCTCTGTGTTGTATCGCCATGGCTCATGTATATGAGGACCTGTCTCTGTGTTGTATCGCCATGGCTCATGTATATGAGGACCTGTCTCGGTGTCATCTCTATGGTTCATGTATGAGGACCTGTTTCGGTATCATATCTCTATGGCTCATGTATATAAGGACCTGTCTCCTGGTCATATCTCTATGGCAAAGGTATATGAGGACCTGTTTCGGTATCATATCTCTATGGCTCATGTATATGAGGACCTGTCTCCTGGTCATGTCTCTATGGCAAAGGTATATGAGGACCTGTCTCGGTGTCATCTCTATGGCTCATGTATATGAGGACCTGTCTCTGTGTTGTATCGCCATGGCTCATGTATATGAGGACCTGTCTCGGTGTCATCTCTATGGTTCATGTATGAGGACCTGTTTCGGTATCATATCTCTATGGCTCATGTATATGAGGACCTGTCTCCTGGTCATATCTCTATGGCAAAGGTATACGAGGACCTGTCTCGGTGTCATCTCTATGGCTCATGTATATGAGGACCCGTCTCTGTGTTATAACTCTATGGCTCATGTATATGAGGACCTGTCTCCTGGTCATCTCTATGGCTCATGTATATGAGGACCCGTCTCTGTGTTATATCTCTATGGCTCATGTATATGAGGACCTGTCTCCTGGTCATATCTCCATGGCTCATGTATATGAGGACCCGTCTCTGTGTTATATCTCCATGGCTCAAGTAGATCTGAGGACTTTTCCTTACAAAGACTGTCTCTATATGGATTACCATAGTGTACCGTGTCTTAGATGTGTGCCTTCTTTACTATGTATTTTAATACAGGACTAAACTGAATGCATGTAGAATTGCATGTAAAATGGTGTGACATAATTTGTGTTCTACGAATTATCAAAGAATGTTTCTTTCTTGTTCATTGAAGAACACAGGAATTCAATACAGTCGTGTTATACTGAATCAACAGGAGGATTGCATAGCAAAAAAAATGCTGAATTCTTGTGTCTCTTAGTGGACAAAAAGGAAAATAGGATCTTTGTATTTACTATAAAATCATTTTCCTGGAGTCCATTGTAGGACACAGGAAAATCAGGCACATTCGGGTTATACTGCCACCTACAGGAAGATTGGACACTAGCCAAAAATAACTGTAACTGTAAGGCCTGATTCACACCTATGCATTTTTAGTGCTTTTTGCATTTTGCATATTCACACTACAGAACATGTTCCATAGGAAACCATGTTAAATGGACTGTAGTGCAAATCTGCAAAATGCAAAAATCACTAAAAAAGCATAGGTGTGAATCAGGCCACAGTCCCAAAGAATTCCACAAAAAGACTTTTACAGTAAGTACAAAAATACTGTTTTCTTCCTCGTCCACTGAAGGACTCAGAAACTCAGATACAGTCATATTTTTGCTAGTGTCCAATTCTCCTGTGGGTCACAGTATAACCCAACTGTATCTGAATCCCCGTGTCCCTCAATAGACTTCAAGAAAAGGTAAGTACTATAATCCTCTTGTGTCTGATCTTCTGTTCTATAGTAAGCATGTCCTAGTTACTATCCTCTTCTCTGTAGATCTCACAGAGGTCCTCAGCTGCACGTTTGTTGGATATTTGTATAGTATTTGTATAGTATTTGCATCCTTTGTGTGTGGGATTAGTAGCTGTTTTGTATTTGAATGGGTAGAAAACAATGGTCATTCTTGAACTCAGAATTGCCGTGTTGACAGACATAAGGTAAAATAACATGAGCTTTGTCATTGGTGGCTTCATTTATGAAATGTGTCTGAAATGTATCCATAAAGCTCCGCCTTCTCTCAATATAGAGCCCTCCTTGAGCGCCAGCTCAGTTACTTTGCCTAGGCAGTGATGATGTCATCAGCTGCAGGCAGGAGGAACACAGATTTGCAGAACAGCTGATGCCACGTCACAGGAAGTGACATGGGTTCGACTTTTTGCCAGGTTCGAGATTTTGTCCAAAAAGCCTTTTTCTCAGTCTCCCCTCTCCCAGTGATCAAACTGCAACATATTAACTTTGCAGCAAGTCAGAAGGCGAGACGAGTTCTTTCTCCTTTAAAAAAATACTTTAACTTCCTGTTGTGTCTCTGAGGCAGGAAGTAAAGGGGAATCTCATCACTGCGACACAGGCAGCAAAAAAGAATTCTGGCAGGAGATGTTACCACCCTCAGACCTTACCCACCTAAAACAATATCTCCCTCTTTTTTTCTTCTCTCTCTCTCTCTCTATCTCACTCTATCTATCTATCTATCTATCTATCTATCTATCTATCTATCTATCTATCTATCTATCTATCTATCTATCTATCTATCTATCTATCTATCTATATCATCATCTATTTATCTGTTTCCATGGTTACCTCTTAATCAGAGGTTGTTACCCTGGTTACCTCTTGTTAGCAGAGGTCATTTCTCTACTTACCTCCCCTCAGAATTGGTTACACCAATTACTTCCACTCAGAGGTCATTTCCCTGGTTACCTCTCCTCAGAGGTCACAGACTGGCCAGCATAATGGCTGCCATCCCTCCCCTGTATATGCTCAGTTTACAAAATGGCCACCGCTCACACCTAGTATGGGGGTATATTCCACATATGTACTCCCCCCCTCCTCCAATCCTACACATTGTATTTCCATCTTCTCAGCGATTACAAGAAAAGAGGAAGAAATTGAGGGAGGAATAGGAAAGGTAAAGAAATATCATCTATTGATCTGTTGCTCTGTCTCTTCGTCCATCCATCTATCAAATATCCTCTATCTATCTATCTATCTATCTATCTATCTATCTATCTATCTATCTATCTATCTATCTATCTATCTATCTATCTATCTATCTATCTATCTATCTATCTATCTCATCATCTATTTATCTGTTGCTCTGTCTCTATTATTCTTATTAGTAGAGGTCGTTTCCATGGTTACCTCTTAATCAGAGGTTGTTACCCTGGTTACCTCTTGTTAGCAGAGTTCATTTCTCTACTTACCTCCCCTCAGAATTTGTTGCCCCGATTATCTCTCCTCAGAGGTAATTTCCCTGGTTACCTTTCCTCAGAGGTAATTACCTTGTTTACTTCCCCTCAGGGGTCATTTCCTTGTTTACGTCCCCTCAGGGGTCGTTTACCTGGTTACCTCTCCTCAGGGGTCATTTCCTTGTTTACTTCCCCTCAGGGGTCGTTTCCCTGGTTACCTCTCCTCAGGGATCATTTCCTTGTTTACTTCCCCTCAGGGGTCGTTTCCCTGGTTACCTCTCCTCAGAGGTAATTACCTTGTTTACTTCCCCTCAGGGGTCATTTCCTTGTTTACGTCCCCTCAGGGGTCGTTTACCTGGTTACCTCTCGTCAGGGGTAATTTCCTTGTTTACTTCCCCTCAGGGGTCATTTCCTTGTTTACGTCCCCTCAGGGGTCGTTTACCTGGTTACCTCTCCTCAGGGGTCATTTCCTTGTTTACTTCCCCTCAGGGGTCGTTTCCCTGGTTACCTCTCCTCAGGGGTCATTTCCTTGTTTACTTCCCCTCAGGGGTCTTTCCCTGGTTACCTCTCCTCAGAGGTCATTTCCCTGGTCACCTCTCCTCAGAGGTCACAGACTGGCCAGCATAATGGCCGCCATCCCTCCCCTCTATAGGCTCAGTTTACAAAATGACCACCGCTCACACCTAATATCGGGGTATATTCCACATATGTACTCCCCCCCCTCCTCCAATCCTACACATTGTATTTCCATCTTCTCAGCGATTACAAGAAAAGAGGAAGAAATTGAGAAAGAAATTGAAGAAGGAATAGGAAAGGTAAAGAAATATCATCTGTTGCTCTGTCTCTATTCGTCCATCTATTCTATCTATCTATCTATCTATCTATCTATCTATCTATCTATCTATCTATCTATCTATCTATCTATCTATCTATCTATCTATCTATCACACATTGTTCTGTGATATGTAGATGAGTGATAACACATCTATCTGTAGATATAGGGTTGGATCTGGACGGGGATGGGCCGGGTAGGAATGTCTCTCTATGTACACCGATGACAAGTGCAGCTCCCATATCTGAAGCTCTCGGAGGAATTTGCCTTTGTCATGCTGTGTTTACCAGGTAGAATCGTGAATTATTACCAGCAAATTAACCAGAAAACAATGACAAAGAATCCCCGGCGTGTTCTACCTGATCTATTACATTCTTCTCTCTGATGTCTCACGTCATATTTGAGCATTTTCTGCACATTCTGCATGCCCAGCTCCCCTTATCGGGGATTAGATGAAAGTTGCATTGTGACTTCATCTTTTCTTAGTAATTTCGTTGTGGACTCGTGAATGTCTATTATAAAATAAATGGATCAGAGATTTAGACCCCACACCAGGAATGAATTTTCCAGATATAAATTTATTCCAAATGTTACAACAGAACTCCAACCAAAGATACCAGAACAAAAATGAATTGCCCAATAAAAGATGAAGTTGCAAAAGCAGCTTTTGCAGCAATATTCATCTTCAATCCTGCGATTTCCCCCCGCAGTACTTTTTTTATGCCACTAGATGTCCTCAGTCTACATTGAACATTATTCAACCCACTTTCTCTGAGCCCAGGTCGTCCTGAACCCACCCACAGCTTGTGACTGGATAATAAATAGAGAGGCAGCCCCAGTGATTAGCTCATCTGTCTTGTCGCTCTGCTCTCTCCTCCTATCAGTATGATTCTTCTCAGCACATAACCTGATTGACAGCCTGTGCTGCTTCTTCTTCTTACACTCCAGCCCTGCTGTACAGGAATTGCATGGAGATGACACCATGTTTTATATTCAGGTATGTACACTTCCTGTATTTGCTTCTAATACAAGCAGTGTAAAGTATCAGTTGGCTTCAATGGAACGCAGGTAAGATATCAGGTGTCTAAAAGACTCCTGATTTCTCATTAAAGAGAACCTGTCCTAAAAATATTATATCATATAGGGGACTCTTTGTCCCCTATGTGATAAAAATAAAGTTTTATGAAAGTAAAAAAAAAAAAAGGAAATAAATAAACATATGCCCAACCACTTAAAACTTTCACCCCAAAAAATGTAGCCGTCCGCCATGTATGCATACACATAAACATAACCGCACCTCTTTTAAAGCATCGCTGATGTAAAATATACCAAAGTTTGTTGTCATTTTGCTGGCATGTGCAAAATTAAAGCTTGACATGTTGGGTATTTATTCACCTTTTTATAGTTTTACCCCCAAAAAATTAGGCAATATATTGCTTTTGTTTGCCGTAAAATTTATTTTACTGTATTTCTAATGAAATTTTGCATTTGATAAGCTGTCGCACAAATGCCATGCGACATAAAAAATATGAACTACCACCATTTTATTCTACAGGGTGTCTGTTTTCAGAAAACTAAATAAATAAATAAATACAATTAAATACAGTTAAATAAAAAAATAATAATAAAAAAATATTATATATATATATTTATATATATAGATATGGATATATAGATATATATCTATATATATCTCTATCTATCTATCTATCTATCTATCTATCTATCTATCTATCTATCTATCTATCTATCTATCTATCTATCTATCTATCTATCTATCTATCTATCTATCTATCTATCTATCTATATAGAGATATATATATCTCTCTATATAGATATATACACATCTCTATATAATTATATATATATATATCTATATATATATATAATTTTGGAATTTTGGGTGTTTTATTAATCTTCAGGACGATGATTTATTTAAACATGTCTGCAAAAAAAAAAAAAAAATCGCATATACCACTTTGGCAGCAAAAGGGTAATAAGGGGAAATGTAACAATAAATAATTTGGGCGGCATATCCAGTGCCTGTGCCAAGAATCTTCTCAAAAGCAAACTCTGTGTTCAATAATACATTGTTATATTATTCTTTTTTAATTCAATCAGTATCCCAATTAGACCTAGTATCATCCTCTTGCAAAACCCTGTACAGCAGAGCTCAGACTAAAAGAGAAAGAAGCAGCTCATACGTGCTCATACACTAACAAAGGACACGCTAATAGAAGAAGACAGCAACATGGCAGAGCTCATCAGTCCTCCGCTATTCCTTTTTTTTTTTGTCCCATTACAGGCATGGAAAAATCAATTCCATTGCTATGTGGCAGAGCTTCGTAAGTCTTAGAACTGGATGGACAGACAGACACATCTTTAGCAGATAAAACAGCATCTTTTATACACATTTCATTTATTTATTTCAACGTTTTCCTTTAGTTCAGCTTTATAAGTAATAGAGAAAGTGGCGTCACCTTCCTGATTTGCAGTGTAGCAGGGAAGTGCGAATCGCAGAAGTGGCCGAACAGAATAATAATTAACCTGAGACTGATCTCATGTGTGTATTTCAACTGGAGTTTATCTTTTTGGCTGGCACTCAAAAAAAATGACTGGAGAACAAAATGTTTGTCCTGTAGGAAAAGGGTAAGTGGCCGTTACATCACCCCCGTGTAGCGGCATATCCTGAGATGAAGAAAAAGGACTCAAGATGCAGAAAAAAGATTGGAGGGGAAAGTGGGGACGGGGCAGGATGTGGAATAAAGGAGGGAAGTGAGAGAACAGGAAAATAAATAGTCGTCGTAATTGTCCCTGAATGACACAATATCGCTATCTCTCCCTAAATCTGCATATATGATGCGTATTGCAGTCAGCTCTGAGGTCTTATTTAAACTGATGCCATTTAAAGGACATGTACACCCCACCACTAATCTTCTCATATCTGTACCCTTTGATGTGTTAGACCAACTTAATTCCTTAGCGTTGCTGCATCACACATAATACGACTTCAAACATGTTTAGGACAAACATAGATATACTCAGACAGAAAAATGTAATGAAAAAAAAAAGCATAAAATAAAAGCAAAAAAAAAAATGGGCAAACTTGATGGACTACTCAGTCTTTTTCTGCTGTCACTTTTCTATGTTTCTATGACACCACATGTGCTACCTAAACATGCAGCACCAGTGACACCTTAGGACGAGGGTTCTTCAAAAAGTTTCTGTACTTTATTTATATTTACCGTATTTATTAGCATATAGCACGCACAGGCAGATAACACGCACCTTAATTTTAGGAGGGAAGTTTCAGGAAAAAAAACTTACATTTTAAATAAAGAACTTTGAAACAAAATAAGGGTCAGTGCACATCAATGCAGCCTCACCATTGCCCATCTGCAGCCTGATCAATGCCATCTGCAGCCTTACAATTGCCCATCAATGCAGCTTGATCAATGCCCATCTGCAGCCTCACAATTGCCCATTAATGCAGCTTGATCAATGCCCATCTGCAGCCTCACCATTGCCATGAATGCAGTCTGATCAGTGCCCATCTGCAGCCTCACCATTGCCATGAATGCAGTCTGATCAGTGCCCATCTGCAGCCTCACCATTGCCATGAATGCAGTCTGATCAGTGCCCATCTGCAGCCTTACCTCAGATTACTGCTGCCTCGAAAGGGACAGTGAGGGGGGCGGGACGAGTGCCGTCAGATTACATACATCGAGAATCTCCTGTTTACTCTGCGGCCTCCTTAATACAAAGTCCCGCCTCCTGGACCGGCTCCTATGATAGACAGAACAGGGGTCCAATGCCAGCCCAGGAGACAGGACTTCCTATTACAGAGGGCGCTGAGTAAACAGGAGATTCTCACTGTATGTAATCTGACGGCGCTTGTCCCGACCCCCTCCCCGTTCCCTCCTAGGCAGCCCAAATTGCAGTATCTGCGTATAACACGCACACACTATTTGCACCCGATTTTCAGGGTGAAAAAGTGCATGTTATACGCCAATAAATACAGTAATTTAAAAAAAGTGCAGAAATTTTTTGAAGACTACTCATATGTTAGGCTGCTATAAAGGGTTTCTAGGGGTCCCAGAAGCTCTTTTGAATTATTCTTGTTTAAAAAAAAATGAGCCCTCATGCGTTTTGATAATTTATTTATTTTTTCACAGAAAAAAAAAAAGAAAAAGTTAAATAATTTACAGTGACAATATACAAATGGCAATGAAATAAACAAAAAGTACAAAATATGCAAAAAAAACAAATCACTAAATAGACGAAGCAAACCAGAATAAACCGCACAAAAACACACCCTCCAATTAAAAAAATTAAAAAAATTCTAGTTCTGTTCTTGTGCCATAAAAACAGACCCTGATTAGCCTTATGAATTTATGTTTTTTCTGCAGAAGAAAAAAAAAAAACAGACGGGGAAAAAAAGTTAAATGTTCTACGGTGACGATATACATGTCGGTGAAATACCCCAAAAAATAAATAAATAATTTCACAGAAAAAAAAAAATCAGACAGCCAAAAAAAAGTTAAATATGAGGGTTTCCTCAAAAAGTTACTGCACTTTTTTTTACAAGTTCCGCAGCCATCTTCACCACAGCGTGACAAACTCGACCAATTACTACTCCTCCCACCCTCACCATTTCCAATGAAAATATAAAAATGTGGAAACTTTTTGAAAGACCCCTTGTAATTTACAGTGACAATATATAAATGAGGATGAAATACACACACAAAAAAAAAAAAGTTAAAAAGGACACAAATACAGAAATAATTAAATAAATTAATCTACCCAAAATATAACCCACAAAACACACCCTCTAATTAAAATTATCCTGGCCCTTTTCTTGTAACATAAAAGGAGATCCTCATTAGCCTTATTTTTGTTTTGTTTTTTTCATAGAAAAAAAACAGGCAGAGAAAAAAAAGTTAAATACCTTTCAGTGATAATATGCAAGTGACAATGAAATACAGAAAATGTATAAAAGACACAAACATAAAAATTACGAAATAAACTAAGATACCACAAAAAACACCCTCTAAATAAAATAACGTTATCCTAGTCTTGTTCTTGTACCATAAAAATGGACCCACATTAGTCTAATGAGTGTATGCATTTTATACAGCATAATAAACAAATAATTTACAGAGCCAATTCACAAATAACAATGAAAAAATAAGTAGAAAAAAAGGCACAAATACAAAAGCACTAACTAAACTACTCAAAGTAAACCCCACTAAATACACACTCTAAAAAAATTATTCCTGGTCCTGTTCTTTTATAATAAAAATGGACACTCATTAGCTCCATTCGTTACGATAAAAATACACAAATGACAATGAAATACACAAAGAGGTAAAAACAAACACACCCTCTAAATAAAATTATCTTGGTCCCTTTCTTGTACCATAAAAAACAGATCCTCGATAGTCTTGTTAATTTATGCTTTTTTCCCCACAGACAGTAAAAACCTGACAGCGAAAAGAAAAAAGTTCAATAACAATACACAAATAGTGATGAAATGAAAAAAAAAGTAAAACACGCAAATACATAAATCATTAAATAAACTAAACTCTCAAATAATAACAGCCTCTAAATAAAATATAATTATCCTGGCCCTTTTCTTTCTACTTGCCAGGCAGTGAAAAAAAATAAAAAAAATAATTTACAATGACAGTACACAAATATAGATAAAATACACAAAAAAAAGTAAAAAAAAAAAAAAAAAAACAGGCACAAATACAAAAATCACTAAATAAACGAAACTTCCAAAAATACACCCCACAATAACATCCTATAAATAAATTTAAATGATCCTTGACTCTGTAAAGTGATTGTAAAGCTTTTTTTTTCTAAATAACAAACATTGTATACTTACCTGTTGTGTTCATTGATTTTGCATAGAGCAGCCCAGAACCTCCTCTTCTGGGGTGCCCCGCCAGCACTCCTGGCTCCTCCTCCCTTCTGAGCGCCCCCATAGCAAGCCGCAAGTTTTTATTTTTTTGTCTTTATTTAAAGCAGAAATATGACTGAGGTATTGGCATATTTTTTTTCTTTTAGTTTTTTTTTTTGGAGTTTAATACAAAGTTTTAGCAACCAGATAAGGCAGACCACGAAATGTAGATACAAGTTCTACTCTAATAAGGTAAACCTGTCTCTTACCTGCAGCAAGTATGCAGCCAGTGAAGTCTCATGATACCTGAGATGCACATAGCTGCTCATGGACTGAGAGTCACTATGCACTAAAGCAGGGGTTAAAAATGACAGCCCTGGAAAAAGCAATCTCTATGTTTGAAAAAAATTGCTGACCTGCTAAATTAGACTGACTGCTTCCTGAACTCTGTATTTACTGTCAAATCCTGACTGGAATGTAACTGTTAGGTTGAATATCAATATAAATAAATCAAAAGATTAAAGAGTTTTACTAATTGTGCTTTTTTTTCTTTCCTTTCAGGTTGAAGCAACTTGTGATGGTAAGGATTATTTTTTTTTTATTATAAAGCAGCTTGTGATGGTAAATATTTTTTTGTTTCTTGCTGTCACAGTTTTTTTCTTTTTTTTTTTTAAATGTGGTCTTGTGACATCTAGTGGTAGAAATTGGGTGTTGCATTTTATCACCAGTAAAACTCTTAGCCCACAGATTCTGTCCTGCAACCACAAATCGCTTGATTTCCGCCATCAACACAGTCAGTTGCTGTCACCAGAGCAATACAGCATTATCATATAACGGGTGTACCGGTGATCAGGGACACTAACTGATGACAGAATGTAAAAAGAAGAAAAAAAACGTTTTTTAATTGTTTTTCTTTTTTTATGATTTTTTTTCTTTAATCCTTTTTTTTTCTACTTTTTTATGATTTTATTTTTTAACACACTGTGACCCGAGCAATACAGTGTTACCATAGTAACACTGTACTTGTGTGGGAAAGTGATCAGAATTTTTTTTTTTTTTAACATTATGATTGTTTATACCAGTGAATTTCACTGATATAAGCAACCATTTTTACTGAATGAAACTTATTCATTCAGTGTGTTTTATTGTGATTAGCTGTGATTGGCCACATCTAATAACATGGTATGAATAGGCTGTGATTGGCCCTGTTTGTACCATGTGATCACTGTGACCAATCACAGCTAGCAACACAATTGTACACACCAGATGGCATGAAAGGAAGACGTCCATTGTTTGCAACTATCATGTGATCTGCTGTGAGTGGTCAAAGTAATGGCTAGTAATGGCAGCGATCAGTGACTTATAGCGGGACTGTGACATTGCGGTGGATAAATCAGACACTAAGTGACACTTTTGATACTTTTTTGGGGACTAGTGGCACCAATGCAGTAATTAGTGCTAAAGAATATGCACTGTCACTGTACTAATGACACTGGCAGGGAAGGGGTTAACGCCATAGGTGATCAAAGGGTTAAATGTGTAAGGAGTGCTTGCTAACTGTGTGGGGGAGGTGTTTGTACTGTGGGAAGACAGAGATCCGTGCTCCTGCTTAGAAGAAACACAGGATCTCTGTCTTCCCTACTAACAGAACGGTGCTCTGCCTTGTTTAAATAGGCAGACTGCCGTTCTGCCTCTGTCGGGAACGATCAGCGGGTCCCGGCAGACATCGGGTCGGACCCGCTGACTGCCTCCCACTGTGTCCAAGTACAATGGCAGTGGGTCCCCGGCAGCGTGCGTGTGTGCCGCAGACCCGGAAGTAAAAAATCACATACTGTACCTGATTTTGCACAGAGGAGCCGCCACCCCGCAGTAAATGTATGTGGGGCGGTCAGCAAGAAGTTTAATAAATGGTTTTGGTGGTAATGCATTAGACGTTTGTGACCTTTTGAGTATGTTTTTGCAATGTTTGGAGGACCGCCCAGTCTAAGGAGGGCGACATCGCTGAAACCCATTGCCTGCCATAGTCCTGTTTTGGGGAAGTCCTGGGATTGAGCAATGGGTGGTGATTTTGGTTTGTCGGATACTATAAAGTATAACTTTGGCTTTTCCTGACCCTCCCATCCTCCCCCATGCATTAAAAATACGCAGAATACTTATCTTAAATCTGTGTCCCTTCTGGCTGGTCACATCACAACTCTTCTACTTGCCCGGCATTGGTGATTGGTAGTCCTTACTGCTGCACAGAATAGTGCCAACATTATATTGCCTAGGCGCCATTCTGTGTAGCAGAACTGTGAACCCAGGCCCCAGGGGGTGTGTCCGTGACAAACTGGGCTCACAGGAAGTGGGTTGAATGATGGAGGGCCTGTAGGGGACAGAGCCAGGGTTTAGGTACGTTTTTTTCAGAAAAAGATACATTTTTAAAGTTTTTAAACCTGCGGGGTAATGGATTTCTATCTTTGAAATGGAAAAGGGTGGGATCTAAAAAGACCTTTGGACGAGACAACAAGAACTTCTTCTGTTATCATTTTAAATACTAATTATAGCCAGGGGAGTATGAAACAAGCAATCTGAAGATAATTTATAAAACCAATTATTGTAAAGTATACTGGAGTATAAATAGACACTTTCCTTTTTACTTATTTTACTTTAGATCAGTGTCCATCGATCTCTGCCAATGTCTCCACCAATCATATAACAGTCTCAGGACAGGTGGACGGAGTTGTCCTGCAGAATATAACGGACACCAATGGGACAGCTGTGGTGGCTTCTGGTGGCGGCTACAATGACACCTCACTGATGACCTTCGTGTCCGGTACACAGTACATCATGCACTATGGAAACAACACCTATTATTGCTGCTACAACTTTACAACTAGTAAGTTCTGGAGATCGGAGTGCGTAGCACACCATCGTGACCTCTTCCATAGAGTAAACAAAACTGATCAATACTCAACTGATCTCTACTTTTTGTTAAACGGAATGTAATGTTTTTCAAGTACAGCATATTGCATTGCTACACAATGATGTATATGAGTCAGGTGACTTGTTAAAAATAATACACTTCCTTGGTGAATGATGCATTTGTCATTTCTACTTCTTGAAAAGTAACCTGAAATGTACAATTTCTACATTCTAGAGCCATTTAATGTAACACAACTGCAAGCCTTTAATATTATTATTATCATACCTCCCAACTTTTTGAGATGGGAATGAGGGACACCTATCAGCAAAAGTATGCAGGCATAGGACACACCCATGGCCACGCCCCCATAAAGGAGAATTGTACAAAAAAACAAGATTGGTTAAACCCACAAGTGCTTTTTTTTTACCACTAATATTCCTTTATATTGGCTTTTGGAATTTACAAATGCAGCAATTTAGAAATCAGATGAACGGTTTAGCGCTGGAAAACCCTTTTTGATAGATAAAAAGTGCATTTTATATACAACTATATAGATCAGACCAAAATGAGGGACGAATAAGGAGGAAAGAGGGACAGAGGGACATTGCTCTAAATCAGGGACAGTCCCTCAAAATCAGGGACAGTTGGGAGCTATGTTGCTATAATTATTATACACGATTTCTATAGCGCCAACAGTTTACGTAGCGCTTTACAATGTAGAGGGGGGACAATTACAATACAGTTCAATACAGAAGGGACAGGAGGGCCCGGCTCATAGAGCTTACATTCTAAAGGGAGGGGGAGGTGGTACAAAAGGTAATAGATGCGGGGAATAATTTGATGGGGGTGGCTCGGGGACAGTTGTTAGGTGGGTGTGGGATAGGCTTCCCTGAATAAGTGAGTTTTCAGGGATCTCCTAAAGGTGGACAGGTTAGGGGCTGATCCGGTATACGGGGGCAGGGAGTTCCAGAGGATGGGAGAGGCTCTGGAGAAGTCCTGAAGGCGAACATGAGAGGAGGTTACAAGGGAGCTAGAGAGCAGGAGGTCTGGGAGGAGCGGAGGGGACGATTTGGGCGATATCTGCAGATGAGGTTGGTGATGTAGATGAGGGCGATGTTGTGGATAGCCTTGTATGTTGTAGTTAGCATTTTTGAATTTTATACAGTGGGGTAGGGGAAGCCAGTGAAGGGATTGGCAGAGAGGAGCAGCAGTCACGGATCGGTTTGTGAGGTGTATTAGTTTAGCAGCATCATTCATAATAGACTGAAGGGGGGATAACCTACGTAAGGGTCGGCCATTAAGGAGAGAGTTGCAGTAGTCAAGGTGGGAAATAATCAAGGAGTGAAGAAGTTGCTTTGTGGTGTCATTAGACAGGAAGGGTGGAATTCTGGAGATATTCCGGGTGGTTAAGGCGGCAGGATTTAGCCAGTGATTGGATGTGGGGGCTGAAGGAGAGGTCAGAGTCAAGGATTACACCCAGGACTCTGGCATGTGTGGAGGGACTAATGGTTGTGCTGTTGACCTTAATAGTAAAGTCATGGGGGGGGGGGACCGGGAAGGAGGAAATATAACAAGCTTAGTTTTAGAAAGATTGAGTTTGAGAAAGTGGTGTGACATCCATACCGATATGTCATTCAGTAAGTTTGAGATCCGTGAGGAGATCGAAGGGGTGAGTTGAGGAGTGGAGAGATAGATCTGGGTGTCGTCGGCATAGAGGTGGTATTGGAAGCCATAAGAGGTTATCAACTGGCCCAGGGAAGAGGTATAGAGAGAGAATGGGGGGGCCCAAGGACGGAGACTTGGGTTACCCCAACAGAAAGAGGAAGGGGAGCGGAGGAGATAGAGTATATATAATATAAAAAAGTTAATAAAAATAAATAAAAGTTATGTAGTGCTTTGAAAATCTGGTGGTTGAATCCTTTACATTCCTGCCATCTAAAATTGGAAGTTACCCAGAAGTCAAGACCCTTTAAGCCACATGTATCGAAATTGGTCTGGTTCAGAGGTGACCAGCTGAATTTCGATCCATGTATGGCCCCTGTGGTTTTAGAGAAGACGTTCCACCGATCCACTTCTGTACAACCTCCCTGTTGTATTTTCCCTGATCAATCAGCACTGCAGGTTATGGCCTGAAATGCTGATCAGTGTATTCTGATGGTGGGGAAATCTCCCAATTGTCAGAATACAATGACTGAACGGGGAGGGCGCCCCCATTCATATCAAGTGTGTGGATGGGAGAATCGGGTCAGTCTTTTTTATTCAACCCGCTGGTTGTACAGAAAATACTGACCCATTTCTGGCCTGCCTTACACGACACTTATACTTTTAGATTATATCTCATTCAATGTAATTTAGTGTTTTTCTTTTTATGTTAAGCTCACATGTATGTTTTCTACATTCTAGAACCATATCCTGTGAACCAGCCACAATATTTTAATGTGACTTCAACTTCTGTGTCCCTAAATTGGAGCGCACCGAACGAATCTCAGAGTTCTTACACATACAGAGTGCAGACAAATGTCACATCATCACCATCTTCAATAGTAAATAATATAATAGAGACCAATCAATCAGCTACAATAGGAAATCTGATCCCGGGACAAACATATACATTCCTGATATATACAAGAGCTGCTGATAATGTCACTGAATCTGATCCGGTGTCACTAACTACCTGCACAGGTGAGTACAGCCGCAGTCCTGATCTTATCTCTGTGGTGGGGACACCATGAAAATACTTCTGTCAGTTTGGGAAGAGAGTGTCCCTTCAAAAGTACTTATTGTTTGTCAAGGTGTATCAGATAAAGTTGATTTGCTTTTTATGATATACATATAACTATTTTTTTTATTAAACATGCGTTCACTAGTCTGAAGGTCGTGAAAAAAAATATTTTTTTTATAAATGGACTGTTTGTTAAAGGCAATTGTGCTTGATTATTTTAATTACATAGATTGTACATAGTTAGTAAGGTTGAATAAAGACACTAGTCTATCCAGTTCAACCTGAGTGTGTGTTTATGTCGCTACCATTTTTAATATTCCAGTACATCTAAACGTTTTTGAATTTATCTACACTGTACTGCTGAAACCACTAACTGTGGAAGGGAGTTCCACATCTTCACCACTCTAATGCCCTGTACACACGGTCGAATTTTCCGACGGAAAATGTGTGATAGGACCTTGTTGTCGGAAATTCCGACCGTGTGTGGGCTCCATCACACATTTTCCATAGGAATTTCCGACACACAAAGTTTAATAGCTTGCCATAAAATTTTCCAACAACAAAATCCGTTGTCGGAATTTCCGATCGTGTGTACACAAATCCGATGGACAAAGTGCCACGCATGCTCAGAATAAATTAAGAGACGAAAGCTATTGGCTACTGCCCCGTTTATGATCCCGACGTACGTGTTTTACGTCACCGCGTTCGGAACGATCGGATTTTCCGACAACTTTGTGTGACCGTGTGTATGCAAGACAAGTTTGAGCCAACATCCGTCGGAAAAAATTCATGGATTTTGTTGTCGGAACGTCCGATCAATGTCCGACCGTGTGTACAGAGCATAATGCCGCGTACACCCGATAGGAATTTTCCGACAACAAAACCGTGGATTTTTTTCCGAAGGATGTTGGCTCAAGCTTGTTTTGCATACACATGGTCACACAAATGTTGTCGGAAATTCCGAACGTCAAGAACGCGGTGACGTGCAACACGTACGACGAGCCGAGAAAAATCAGTATGTTCTGGGGGGGCAGGCATAATACAATAGCTCAGTAGGGAAATCGATGTACTAACATCACATAGTTAGTACAGTGAGCTCCTCAGTTTTTTTTTATTCAGCCCACTGGGTTGAACAAAAAAAAAACACTACCTGTGTGCACCAGGCTTTAGGATGTATTTCACTGTCCTTCAATAATCATCATTATCACCATAATCATCACACAGTACAGGTGCTGTGGCTGAAAACACTTGTACTGTGTGCCTATCATGATGATAATGAGGATGATCACATTTCCCTGCATCATAGGCAACAGCCAGGGCATGGGGGCAAGGTGTGTGCATGTGCTGAACCCTTTCTGGGACTTCTCTGCAGTATCCCTCCTGCTGGCTGACTGCTGGGTCAGTGTGTCACTGATGAAGAGGTGGATGGACACAGACTTGGTTCATATAGTGAACTTGGTGTTGAGTTATTCACTTTAAGGTCATCACAGAGGACAAGGGGGCACGCTTTACGTCTAGAGGAAAAGAGGTTTCATCTCCAATTACAGAAAGGTTTCTTCACAGTAAGAGCTGTGAAAATGTGGAATAGACTCCCTCCAGAGGTGGTTCTGGCCAGGTCAGTAGATTGCTTTAAGAAAGGCCTGGAATCTTTCCCAAATGTACATTATATAAATGGATACTAACACTTTTAGGTAAAGTTGATGCAGGGAAAATCTGATTGCCTCTCAGGGGGTCAGGAAGGAATTTTTTCCCCTGCTGGAGCAAATTGGATCATGCTTTGCTGGGGTTTTTTGGCTTTCTCTGTTTCAACTGTGGGTATAGGATTGTGTATATGGGATTGTTTGATATTTTTTATTTATTTGTTTACTTTTATGGTTGAACTAGATGGACTTGTGTCTTTTTTCAACCTGACTAACTATGTAACTATGTTACTACTATGCTCTATGTGACTTCTACTACTATGCTCTGTTAGAGCCCATTCACACAGGGGCAACACGACTTGCAGGTCGCCTCAGCGAGGCGACCTGCAAACGACTTCCGCGGCGACTTGCAAAACGACTTCTGTATAGAAGTCTATGCAAGTCGCCCCAAGTCGCCCCCAAAGTCGTACAGGAACCTTTTTCTAAGTCGGAGTGACGGATTAGAACGGTTCCATTTTACAGAACGGGAGGCGACTTGTCAGGCGCCTAGGTCGCCAGACAAGTCGTCCCTGTGTGAATGGGCTCTTACTTTGCCGGACTGTATTTAACTGTAATCTGCTGATAAGTCCTCTGGTGTAAAGTGTACCTCTGTTTTGTTTTTGTATTGTACAAATCTTATAAAAACGCTATTGATTTAAAAAAAAATGTGTATCAATATTGTATCCACTCTTAACCACTTAAGGACCGAGCCTCTTTCTGAGATTTGTTGTTTACAAGTTAAAAACATTTTTTTTTTGCTAGAAAATTACTTAAATTGATACCCAACATGTCACGTTTCAAAATTGCACCCGCTCGTGGAATGGCAACAAACTTTTACCCTTAAAAATCTCCATAGGCGACGAATTAAAAAAATCTTTAGGTTCAATGTTTTGAGTTACAGAGGAGGTGTAGGGCTAGAATTATTGCTCTCGCTTTTCCGATCGCTGCGATACCTCACATGTGTGGTTTGAACACCGTTTTCATATGCGGGCGCTACTCACGTATGCATTCGCTTCTGCACATGAGCTCGGCGGGACGGGGTGCGTTTAAATTTTTTTTTTTTTTATTTATTTTACCTTTTATTTTTAATTTTTACACTGTTCTTTTAAAAAAAAATTGTGTCACTTTTATTCCTATATATTATTCCCATAATATTATGTAAACATCCCTTGTAATAGAAAAAAAGCATGACAGGACCTCTTAAATATGAGATCTGGGGTCAAAAAGATCTCAGATCTCATATTTACACTAAAATGCAATAAAAAAATAAATTAAAACATTTTGTCATTTGAAAAAAAAAATGTCTCTTTAAGAGCAATGGGTGGAAGTGACGTTTTGACGTCACTTCCACCCTGCAATGGAATGGAGACAGGTGGGGGCCATCTTCCCCTCACTCGTCTCCATACCCAGTAAGGAGAACCATCTGATCGCCACCGACAGCTCCGGTAAGCGGCGGAGGGCACCGGAGAGCGGCAGGAGGGGGGGGCCCTCTCCCGCTGCCAATAAAAGTGATCTTGCAGCGTATCCGCGACAGAGACCACTATTATCTGAAACCGGACCGCCCGCTGAAGAAGAGAATACCTGGGTTATGGCAGCTAACTGCTGCTATAACAACGATATTCCTCTTCAAAGTTAGGACGTATATCGGCGTGCGGCGGTCCAGAAGTGGTTAAAGTGGTTGTAAATATACAGAGTGAAGTGACTGGCTTCAGGTGATACACAGAGATGAAACAAATCATCCTACATAAGTTGTACCCCTTTAACTGCAGTCTTCTCCTCTCTACAGCCCTTCAAAATGCAGAATGTTTAAAGCTTGTCTGAGCTTTCAGAAAGCTGGGAGTGGTGAGGTGAAGTTACACTCTGCAGAGCTCACACAGCAACAGAGCTGAGGCTGTCAATCACATGCTGTGTGCTGGAGCTCCCTCCCCTGTCACCTTTTTATCTCTTGGTGTCAGGAATAGTTATCAGAAGTGACTCATGCAGATAGCAGAGGAAGGAAGCAGCAGACAGAAATCACACTTAGTACTCTGAATTGAGGGATACACTTTATTCATATTTCATGTCTGTTTACAATCACTGTCTTTGTCTCTTTTTCCAGGGAGAACAAGTTTAATGTTGCCCACTGCGCGCTCCGAGCACAGAGACCGGGCTGCCAATGACAGCTCTTGGTCCGGACTACCGATCGGTAGCTGGTGGGACCGGCTCCTGAACATGTGATCACTGTGACAGCCAATCACAGTGGTCATATAATCGCCAATGTTTGCCAGGGGTTCAGAGCTTTTTAAAGGGTTGCTGGGCAGGAAGGGGTTAAACAAAAAAATATTTGATCATTGGTTGAAAACAATTGAAATCACCAACTCCATTGTCTGTGGTTTAAAGGTAAAATGTGAAGGTTTTTGAAGAAATACTAAAATGTTCTTGCAGTTTAAATAATTCAATTTAAATTCATTTTATTTCCAGTTCCCGGACAAGCTGAGGGTATCACAGTGAACAATTACCATTCGGTGAATTCTCTGGTGGTGAACTGGGCGGCACCATCAACAGGAATCGTGTCCATTTATAATGTCACCATAACAGGAGATGTAAATGGGACATTACAGAATACATCTACACAAGTGACCTTCACTAACTTACTACCAGGAAGGAATTATTCCGTCACTGTACAGACAATCAGTGGGAGCTGCAACGGTCCAATCACTCCAGCAACCACAGAGGCCACATGTGAGTATGATCCACCAGTGATCCGTGTTATCTATTTACCATCAAAGTATTTTTCATAACTGTGAAAGTGTGATCAATAAACAATGGCACTTACAAGATAAGACTCCCTTTGTATTGCTTCCTTTGTGTGGATCCCTGGTGTTCCCGCCAGTCCTTCTGCTTTCCTATTAACACTGACCACACTAAGCATGAGAGCACAACGTGGTCAGTTGTCTAGCTGCTCTCCTCCAATAATCAGACTTGTGCTGACATGCCCCGCCACCCCCCCCCCCACACACACACACACTCACACACACACACAGCCATTCGCTGGGAAGATAAGTGTGCTGCTGTTTCTCCTCCATTTATAGCTGGCTTACCTCTAACTATCCTTTAAAATGCTCCCTCATTCCTCCAACCTACTTTGCATACTCTGTATAGAAAAGGTCTGTGTACTTTATCCTGTGTACTTTAATCCACTCCAGTGATTCAACATCTCTGGCTGTGAATGTCAGAAGTCAGAACTTCCCTCATAGACTCCCAATGACCCAGCCATTGTCGGCACTCCCTCCTCTCCCCTGCAGCAGCCACTTACTGAAACAGGGATGCTGGAGGTGCAGGATCATGTGCCCGGCCTGGAGTGGATTAAAAATTGGTAGATGCACAGATCTTTTTTAAAAAGGTTAGGTAGGATAGGTGGGGGGGGGGGGGGATTTTTTTTAGGAAAGTTAGACTTAAAGGGGTTGTAAATACTCATGTTTTTTCACCTTAATGCATCCTATGCATCCTATCCTAAACACCTGGCAGTGACCGCCCCAGCCCCCCCTTTTATCTTGCCTGAGCCCTGGAACTTGACCCAGGGGGACGTGCTGTCTCTCTGCCCGGGGTTCTCGGCTCTTGATTGAATAGATTGATAGCAGCGCAGCCATTGGCTCCTGCTGCTGTCAATCAAATCCAATGACGCGGATGCCAGGGGGCAGGGCCAAGTCCTGCATTCGGCGGCTATGGACTCCAAATGCTGGACTCGGGATCGCACCCGCAAAGTAATCTCCCGGGAGGGTGCTTCTCCTAGGGGGTTATCTGATTTGTGGAGGAGCCGCGAGAGCCGCCGGGGGACCCCAGAAGAGGATGTTCGAGGCCACTCTGTGCAAAACAAGCTGCACAGTGGAATCATTCTGATTGCATTGTGCTGTTCTGCCTGCTGTCTGTCCCCACCATTATTACAACCAGTGTCTCTTTTAAGTGTATTTTCTATTTTCTTTTCGCAGATCCGACTCCACCAGGAAACATCACTTTTATTACAATCCTGACAAACACCACCACATTATCTTGGGTAGAGCCTGTAAACATGACCGGGGTGACAAAGTCATATAATATAACTTATTGGAATGCTTCTTCCCCCATCACTGTGACAAGTAACTCTCCAAATGCCACTCTTACAAGTCTGAAATCTGGGAGTAATTACACCATTACTGTGGTGACAGTTGGAGTCCGAGGGTATTTGAGCACGCCTGTCAGCAGATCTGTGTTTACACGTAAGTTCTTACCATCTGTCAGGATGCTAACTTTGCCAATGTGTATCCTCTAACTACACTTAAATCGATACCCAATGAGAAGTGATAGACTTATCTGAGAAGTGTCAAACAAAGGACCTAGTAATGTAGTACCTAAAAATGCAGGGTGACTCTGCAGGTACTAGATAAAAATTTGTGCCAGCGTCCCCAACATTAAAGTAGTGGATATATAGAATCTAGGGATGGGACTTTGAAGGCACAACAATATTAAACTACAAAAAGGTAGGTTGGTTTAGGGGTTTTTTATTAATAAATTAAAAAGACAATGGACAGACATACATGTTTAAAATCACATCTGACTAGGCATAGGACCTAATATTGGTATACCGTGTGGAACCTATCCTGCAAGCTTGTATAGTAATGGAAAGATTATAAGTACATAAACAGATCACTTGGTCAAGGTGGAGGAGAGATACTTCCCCAAGTGTTACACAGTAGATAGTCAAAAAGCTAACACAAGCTGAATGCTGCAGGTTTGGTGATCCACGATGGATAATCTCTGGTTGCTCTACATGTTTCGCGTTTCGCAGAACGCTTCCTCAGGAGCTAGGGATTCTAGATTAAAATACATAAAGAAACAAAAAAAAAGAGACAAATTCAAAAAATGCAAACAATACAAAGAATATACATAGAGATTTCAGAACTGTAGATATGACCACTGCCAGGTATAATGACCCATAGGACAGGCCCTATACAAGATTATGGTCTCCAGATGACACACTTGGGGAAGTATCTCTCCTCCACCTTGACCAAGTGATCTGTTTATGTACTTATAATCTTTCCATTACTATACAAGCTTGCAGGATAGGTTCCACACGGTATACCAATATTAGGTCCTATGCCTAGTCTGATGTGATTTTAAACATGTATGTCTGTCCATTGTCTTTTTATTTTATTAATAAAAAACCCCTAAACCAACCTACCTTTTTGTAGTTTAATACTGTTGTGCCTTCAAAGTCCCATCCCTAGATTCTATATTACCTGAGAAGTGGAGACTAACAGCCGGGTCTTGGTAGGGCAGAGTACCATGGAACAGGTTAGATCTGGGTGCTGGATCTACAGAATAGAAACCACGCTGGAGCAAACTAGAAGAGGGAGGCCCCGGAAACTGAGAAAGGAAAGAAAGCCCAATGCATCCCGTTGTGCATGATTTTTCCAGGGACATCTGCAGAGGATCCTGTACTGATGCAAGACTAATTACACAGATTGTTGGTGTTTTTTTGGGGGGCACATAGTGCAGACAATGTTAAGAGTTTATTTGTTACAGTTCTGTGATCACTCTGGAATGGATAAGACCTGGGAGTGGGATCAGGACTCACTGAAGTAGGAAGAGGGTACCATATGAGGGCAAATAACACAGGATCTCCCAGGAGTCTAAGAGTCAGCCATTATTCAGTGGGAACCCCCTCCTTTCACTGCATGCTGATCAATGGCCACTACCCCCAATTTCACACTGATCTAAAAACTACAGACCACTAGTCAGAGGTCACTAGGAACAGTCCAGAGGTCAGAGCTGGCTGTGAGCACAGATGGTCAGGAGCAAGCCAGAGGTCAGGATGGGCAGGGGACAAGGATAACCAGGAACAAGCCAGAGGCCAGGATGGGCAGGGGGCATGGATAACCAGGAACAAGCCAGAGGTCAGGATGGGCAGGGGACATAAATAACCAGGTACAAGCCAGAGGTCAGGATAGGCAGGGGACATAAATAACCAGGTACAAGCCAGAGGTCAGGATGGGCAGGGGACATGATTAACCAGGTACAAGCCAGAGGTCAGCGTGGGCAGGGGGCATGAATAACCAGTTACAAGCCAGAGGTCAGGGTCAGCAGGGGGCATGGATAACCAGGTACAAGCCAGAGGTCAGGATGGGCAGGGGACATGAATAACCAGGTACAAGCCAGAGGTCAGGATGGGCAGGGGACATAAATAACCAGGTACAAGCCAGAGGTCAGGATGGGCAGGGGACATGAATAACCAGGTACAAGCCAGGGGTCAGGGTGGGCAGGGGGCATGGATAACCAGGAACAAGCCAGAGGTCAGGGTGGGCAGGGGACCTGAATAACCAAGACCTATCCAGAAGTTGGTGCACTGAAATCAATTGAAGATGTAGCCGACAACCAGGAACTAGCTAGAAGTTGATACACAACAATCAATGGAGGATTCAGGTTGGATAGCAGGAAGGTGTACCAGGTTTGGCAGCCAGTTTGCAAAAGTATTGCTTGGACAGCGAGCTGGGAGCTGCACCAAGTTTAAATAGAGGGGACAAGATGAAGGAGCCACTTTGACAGGGAATGGCCACCACTCCAGGGACAGAGATTGACTGTGTGCTGTCAAGAGTTGATTGCCACCATGATTCGATGCAGTTGCCATCCTCTGGGTAAAACACAGAAATGTGGGATCAAGGAAGGTAAGTAGCACTGACACCATCTCTGTTAGGAGACAAATCACTGCAGATACCATTGTAGTTGGTAGACCACCAATGTAGTGCTATGAAAGCACTAATATAATACTCAGAAGAATCTTTTTATTTTTTTCCCAACATAAGAGAATCATTACCACTAGTGTATCCATCCAAGAGTGGTCTCTGGACTTCCCTTTATTGTCCAAGACAGCTGGATCAATCATTGAGGGGTGGGAAGGCTACAGAGGCCTCTCATTCAAAGACCAGGTGGCAACAAGCCAGAAGTCAGGATGGGCAGCAGACATGGATAACCAGGAAATAGCCAGAAGTTAATACATAGAAATCAATGCATGGTATGGGCTGGAGAGCAGGTAGGCATAGCAAGGGCTTGGCAACTAGCTTGAAAAGGCATGGCTTTGGTAGCTAGAAATGCACTGAGTTTAAATATGGTAGGTAAGAAAAGGAGCCACTCCGACAGGCTACAGCCTAACAGAAGAAGGAGAGTGCTGCATTACCTGATGAATTAAAGGGGAAGGAGAATGCCGCTGCGACAGGCTGCGCCCATTCAGGGAAAGAGCACCTGTCTTCTGACAGGTTTTGCCCTGTCGGAAGATGAGTACCCCTCTGATTGGACAAGGCTGCCATCCTCCTGGTAAAACCCAGATGTGCATGCCACCACGTGCCTTAGAGGCCAAGTTAACATTGGATCAAGGAAGGTACGGTAAGTAGAACTGACATCATCTCTATGTTAGGAGACAAATCACTGCTGATTTCATTGAAGCTGGTAGAGAACAAATGTGGCTCAAATAGGGCACATAGATAATACATAGAACAAGTATTTTATTTATTTTAGCATGTGCACCCACCAAATTAATGGGGTTTAATGATGATGTGCTTTTTTTCCTAGTAATTAAATTCCATAAAACTGATATGATTTGAACCAATAAAAGTTATTTAGTGCTTTGAAAATCTGGTGGTTGAATCCTTTACATTCCTGCCATCTAAAATTGGAAATTACCCAGAAGTCAAGGAAGACCCTCTAAGCCGGCCACACATGTATCGAAATTTGTCTGGTTCAGCAGTGACCAGCTGAATTTCGATCCATGTATGGCCCCTGTGGTTTTAGAGAAGACGTTCCACCGATCCACTTCTGTACAACCTCCCTGATGTATTTTCCCTGCTCAATCAGCACTGCAGGTTATGGCCTGAAATGCTGATCAGTGTATTCTGATGGTGGGGAAATCTCCCAATTGTCGGAATACAATGATGAACGGGGAGGGCGCCCCCATCCATATCAAGTGTGTGGATGGGAGAATCAGGTCAGTCTTTTTTATTCCACCCGCTGAATGAACAGAAAAAAAACGGACCCATTTCTGGCCTGCCTTACACTGATACTATTAGATTGTATCTCCTTCAATGAAATGTAAGTGTTTTTCTCTCTTTTATGTGAAGCTCACATGTGTGTATTCCACTTTCTAGAACCATATCCTGTGAACCAGCCACAATACTTTAATGTGACTTCAACGTCTGTGTCCTTAAATTGGAGCGCACCGAACGAATCTCAGACTTCTTACACATACAGAGTTCAGACAAATGCCACATCATCACAATCTTCAATAGCAAATGATATAATAGTGACCAATCAATCAGCTACAATAGGAAATCTGATCCCGGGACAAACATATACATTCCTGATATATACAAGAGCTGCTGATAATGTCACTGAATCTGATCCGGTGTCACTAACTACCTGCACAGGTGAGTACAGCCGCAGTCCTGATCTTATCTATGTGGTGGGGACACCATGAAAATACTTCTGTCAGTTTGGGAAGAGAGTGTCCCTTCAAAAGTACTTATTGTTTTGCCAAAGTGTATCAGATAAAGATGGTTTGCTTTTTATGATATACATATAACTATTTTTTTTATTAAACACCCTTTCACTAGTCTGAAGGTCGTGAAAAAAAAAATACATTTTTTATAAATGGACTTTTTGTTAAAGGCAATTGTGCTTGATTATTTTAATTACATAGATTGTACATAGTTAGTAAGGTTGAATAAAGACACTAGTCTATCCAGTTCAACCTGAGTGTGTGTTTATGTCACTACCATTTTCAATACTCCAGTACATTATGTTCGCTAAGAAACATATCTAAACGTTTTTGAATTTATCTACACTGTTTTGCTGAAACCACCAACTGTGGAAGGGAGTTCCACATCTTCACCAATCTAACAGTAAAGAACACCTTATGCAGTTTAAGATTGACCTGCTTCTTGTCCAACTTCATTGTGTGGCTGCATTTCTTCTTCAGAGACCTTAGATTAAACATATTTCTCCCAGCGCTAGGGTCACCATTTAACCACTTCAGCCCCGGAAGATTTGGCTGCGCAATCACCGGGCCATTTTTTGCAATTCGGCACTGCGTCGCTTTAACTGACAATTGCGCGGTCGTGCGACGCTGCACTCATACAAAATTGATGTCCTTTTTTCCCCACAAATAGAGCTTTCTTTTGGTGGTATTTGATCATCTCTGCGGTTTTAATTTTCTGCGCTATCAACAAAAAAAGCGACAATTTTGAAAAAAACACAATATTTTGTACTTTTTCTAAATATCCCCATTTTTTTTAAAAACGCTATTTTTTCTAAGTTTAGGCCGATGCGTATTCTTCTACATATTTTTGGTAATAAAAATCGCAATAAGCGTATATTGATTGGTTTGCGCAAAAGTTATAGCGTCTACAAAATAGGGATATATTTATAGCATTTTTATTATTATTATTTTTTTTTACTAGTAACGGTGGCGATCTGGGATTTTTATCGGGACTGCGACATTATGGCGGACACATTGAACACTTTTGACACATTTTTGGGACCATTGGCATTTATACAGCGATCAGTGCTATAAAAATGCACTGATTACTGTAAAAATGTCACTGGCAGGGAAGGGGTTAACACTAGGGGGCGATCAAGGGGTTAATTGTGTTCCCTCTCTGTGTTCTAACTGAAGGGGGGATGGGACTGTCTAGGGGAGATGACAGATCGCTGTTAATACTTTGTATGAACAGACGATCAGTTTCTTCTCCCCTCAGAGAACCGGGATCTGTGTGTTTACACACACAGATCCCGGTTCTCAGTGTGTCATCAGCGATCGCGGGAGCCCGGCGGTGATCGCGACTGCCGGGCACTCGCATTGGCTCCGGGGGCGAGCAGCGAGCGTGCGCCCCTAGTGGCCACAGGGTAAAGCGACGTTACATAATGTTGTTTCGCCTAGCTGTGCCATTCTGCCGCAGTAAACCTGCGGCAGCTGGTCAGCAAGTGGTTAAAGATTTGTATATCCCCTTCCCTTTTTCCTCTATCCCCATCATCCCTCCCTGTCTGGATTACTTGTTAATATATACATCATGGCTGTACTATGCTCTATGTGACTGTTACTACTATGCTCTATGTGACAAAGAAAAGACAAATTTAT
This sequence comes from Lithobates clamitans, assembly GCA_037952925.1. Lineage (NCBI taxonomy): Eukaryota > Metazoa > Chordata > Amphibia > Anura > Ranidae > Lithobates > Lithobates clamitans. Next base: position 120,280 of record JBBGZY010002335.1, read on the forward strand.
TAAATACTTTCTTCAGCTCTGTGTATACAAAGGAGCATGGGGGGAACTCAAGTCCATAATGGGGTTGGTATTGACACAGCCCCAAATGATCCACAATGGCTCAAAAGTGATATGGTCCAGAAATATTTAGACAGAATAAAGGTGGATAAAGCACCTGGACCAGATGGCATCCACCCACGGATCCTAAAAGAATTGAGCTCTGTCATTTCAAAGCCATTGTATCTAATTTTTAGGGACTTGTTAATGACTGGAATAGTACCACTGGTTTGGCGTAGGGCCAATGTGGTGCCCATATTTAAAAAGAGAACAAAGTCTTTACCAAGTAACTATAGACCTGTTAGTTTAACTTCTATAGTCGGGAAGATACTGGAGCATTTAATAAAAGACCACATAGATGAGTTCTTGCTGGAAAAAAATATTTTAAGCAACAGACAGCATGGATTCATGAAAGACAGAAGTATTCAAACAAACCTGATTTCTTTTTATGAAGGGGTAAGTGAAACCTTGGACAGAGGGGTGGCTGTGGACGTGGTATACTTGGACAGAGGGGTGGCTGTGGACGTGGTATACTTGGACAGAGGGGTGGCTCTGGACGTGGTATACTTGGATTTTGCAAAAGCGTTTGACACAGTTCCCCACACACGGCTCATGTGTAAGGTAAAGTCTACAGGCTTGGAAAGATCAATTTGTAAATTAATAGAAAACTGGCTAAAAGACAGAATTCAGAGAGTAGTGGTTAATGGTTCTTACTCTGAATGGTGTAAGGTTATCAGTGGTGTACCCCAAGGTTCAGTGTTGGGACCCTTACTTTTTATTATATCTATAAATGATATTGAGTCTGGGATTAAAAGTACCATTTCAGTCTTTGCAGATGACACCAAGCTATGCAGTGGAATAACGTCATTACAGGATGTCTACAATTTACAAGCCGACCTCAATGCACTGTCTAATTGGGCGACTATGTGACAGATGAGGTTTAATGTTGATAAATGTAAAGTTCTGCACTTGGGGGCTAAGAATATGCATCATACATACTAGGGGGAGTACAACTGGGGGAATCAATAGTGGAGAAGGATCTGGGGGTTTTGGTAGATCATAGGCTCAGTAATCGCATGCAATGCCAAGCTGCGGTTTCCAAAGCGAGCAAAGCAGGGCTGGTGCAAGGATTTTTGACACCCTAGGCGAAACCTAATTTTGCCGCCAATTGGCTCCGCCCCTTGACTCCACCCCCTTTGCCCTGCCCATGTATACGCATACCTCCCAACTTTTGAACTTGAGAATGAGGGACACTTCAGGGAGACAGTGACCTGCGGTATGCTAACTAAGTGGGTGTGGCCAAACATGATTGTAGGAGGGTCTTAAAGGCCAAACAAAAACAAAACCTGGGCTTCCTTGTAACTAGCCTATCCCCAGACATAGCCTACCGCCTTCTCCCTTCTCCTATGGGATACATACAGCAGGCGGGGGATGTGCAGCAGGCGAGCTGGCGGGTGGGTGAGTGAGCGGTGGAGGTAGGGGGACTGTGTTGCTTGGCACAGAGCGAGTCTCAGCATGGCGTGCAGCAGACAGGGGGAGTAGTGGAGTCCAGTGCCGGAACAGGTTCCTACACTGCGCTCTGCTGTCAGGCCCACACCTGCGCCTCTGGACCTGGCCGGAAGACCAGGAAGCAAGGCCGCTGTTAGAAATACTGGGGCCCCATAGCTGAGTATCGGCCAGTTAAACAGAAACCGGTTGATATTCAGCCAGTGTGTATAGAAATCCGTCCAACAGAAGTTGGCCTTATGCGGAAAACCAGCAGCCGATCGCCATCTGATCAGTGATCGCAGCCAATGGCTGTGAGCACTGATCAGTATGTTCTGGGGGGGAGGCAGGCATAACACAATAGCTCAGCAGGGAAATCGCTGTACTAACATCCCATAGTTAGTACAACGAGCTCCTCAGTTTTTATTCAGCCCACTGGGTTGAACAAAAAAAAAAACACTACCTCTATGCACCAGGCTTTAGGATGTATTTTACTGTCCTTCAATAATCATCATTATCACCATGATCATCACACAGTACAGGTGCTGTGGCTGAAAACACTTGTACTGTGTGCCTATCATGATGATAATGAGGATGATCACATTTCCCTGCATCATAGGCAACAGCCAGGGCATGGGGGGCAAGGTGTGTGCATGTGCTGAACCCTTTCTGGGACTTCTCTGCAGTATCCCTCCTGCTGGCTGACTGCTGGGTCTGTGTGTCACTGATGAAGTGGTGGATGGACACAGACTTGCAGCTTCTCTGACTGCTGAACTGATCGCTGCCAGCCTGCCATTAGCCTGCCACTGTTTTTACCGCTGGTTTTCTCGGCTGGGGTCCGAACTCTCCTCAGCACTTACTTGCTGAAGGGGGCAGGCAGTGGGAAAGCCGATATCACTCCGCCAGCGGCAGCAAGGGCTGGAAGCCGGAACTTTAATGCGGCACTGGTCCTGGCGCTGGTTGTTGGGTAAGTCCACCCGAAAAATAAAAAAAAAGTCCCCCCATCTAAAGTCTCTCCTGGGCCCCTCTGGATGAACTGTGTGCCTCCCCTGAGCCCAGGGAATATAACAGCATCCTAGGAATATGTACTACTTATCAGCAGCCCTGCCCAGAAGCCAAACAGCGCCCCTTAGTGTTGTGCACTTTAGGCCGGCGCCTACCTTGCCTATTGGTAGTGCCGGCCCTGGAGCAAAGTCCTTTCTTGTATTAGGAAAGGTATGGACTCCAGAGAGAGAGATATCATTTTGCCCCCCTGTACAAATTATTAGTAAGACCTCATCTGGAATATGAAGTTCAGTTTTGGTCACCAGTTCTCAAAAAGGAAATCGGGGAACTGGAGAAAGTGCAGAGAAGGGCAACCAAACTGATAAGAGGCATGGAGGAGCTCAGCTATGAGGAAAGATTAGAGGAACTGAATTTATTCTCTCTTGAGAAGAGGAGATTAAGGGGGGATATGATCAACATGTATAAATACATAAGTGGTCCATATAGTGAACTCGGTGTTGAGTTATTCACTTTAAGGTCATCACAGAGGACAAGGGGGCACTCTTTACATCTAGAGGAAAAGAGGTTTCATCTCCAAATACAGAAAGGTTTCTTCACAGTAAGAGCTGTGAAAATGTGGAATAGACTCCCTCCAGAGGTGGTTCTGGTCAGCTCAGTAGATTGCTTTAACAAAGGCCTGGAATCTTTCCTAAATGTACATAATATATCTGGGTACTAACATTTATAGGTAAAGTTGATCCAGGGAAAATCTGATTGCCTCTCGGGGGGTCAGGAAGGAATTTTTTCCCCTGCTGGAGCAAATTGGATCATACTTTGCTGGGGTTTTTTGGCTTCCTCTGGATCAACTATGGGTATAGGATTGGGTATATAGGATTGTTTGATATTTTTTATTTATTTGTTTACTTTTATGGTTGAACTGGATGGACTTGTGTCTTTTTTCAACCTGACTAACTATGTAACTATATTACTACTATGCTCTATGTGACTGTTACTACTATGCTCTATGTAACTGCTACTACTATGCTCTATGTGATTGTTACTACTATGCTCTGTTACTTTGCCGGACTGTATTTAACCGTAATCTGCTGATAAGTCCTCTGGTGTAAAGTGTACCTCTGTTTTGTTTTTGTATTGTTGTACAAATCTTATAAAAACGCTATTGATAAAAAAAAATGTGTATCAATATTATATCCCCTCTTAACCCCTTAAGGACCGAGCCTCTTTCTGAGATTTGTTGTTCACAAGTTAAAAACATTTTTTTTGCTAGAAAATTACTTAAATTGATACCCAACATGTCACGTTTCAAAATTGCGCCCGCTCGTGGAATGGCAACAAACTTTTACCCTTAAAAAACTCCATAGGCCAAGTTTAAAAAATTCTTTAGGATCAATGAGAGGAGGTCTAGAGCTAGAGTTATTGCTCTCGCTTTTACGATCACGGTAATACCTCACATGTGTGGTTTGAACACCGTTTTCATATGCAGGCGCTACTCACGTATGCGTTCGCTTCTGCGCGTGAGCTCGGCAGGACGGGGCACGTTTAAAAAATGTTTTTTTCTTATTTATTTTACCTTTTATTTTTAATTTTTACACTGTTCTTTTTTAAAAAAATGGTGTCACTTTTTTTCCTATTACAAGGAATGTAAACATCACTTGTAATAGAAAAAAAGCATGACAGGAACTCTAAAATATGAGATCTGGGGTTAAAAATACCTCAGATCTCATATTTACACCAAAATGCAATAAAAAAATGTTGTCATTAAAAAAAAAAAAAAATGGCCCTTTAAGAGCTATGGGCGGAAGTGACGTTTTGATGTCGCTTCCACCCAGCAATGGTATGGAGATGGGTGGGGGCCATCTTCCCCTCACTCATCTCCATACCCAACATGGATGAACATACGATCGGGCACCGGAGCGCGGCGGGAAGGGGGGGCCCTCTCCCACCGCAGATAAAAGTGAGACCTCATATTTACACTAAAATGCAATAAAAAAAAAATAAATAAAAATTTTGTCATTTGAAAAAAAAAAAGTCTCTTTAAGAACAATGGGCGGAAGTGACGTTTTGATGTCGCTTCCACCCTGCAATGGAATGGAGACAGGTGGGGGCCATCTTCCCCTCACTCATCTCCATACCCAGTAAGGAGAACCATCCGAACTCCGACAGCTCCGGTAAGCGGCGGAGGGCACCGGAGAGTGGCGGGAGGGGGGGCCCCTCTCCCGCCGCCAATAAAAGTGATATCGCAGGGATACAGACCACTATTATCGGAAACCGGACCGCCCGCTGAAGAAGAGGATACCAGGATTATGGCAGCTAACTGCTGCTATAACAACGATATTCCTCTTCAAAGTTAGGACGTATATCGGCTTGCGGTGGTCCGGAAGTGGTTAAAGTGGTTGTAAATATACAGAGTGAAGTGACTGGCTTCAGGTGATACACAGAGATGAAAGAAATCATCCTACATAAGTTGTACCTCTTTAACTGCAGTCTTCTCCTCTCTACAGCCCTTCAAAATGCAGAATGTTTAAAGCTTGTCTGAGGTTTCAGAAAGCTGGGGGTGGTGAGGTGAAGTTATACTCTGCAGAGCTCAGTGAGAGCTCATTGAAGGGAAGGGACGCCCCTCCCTTCACACAGCAACAGAGCTGAGGCTGTCAATCGCATGCTGTGTGCTGGAGCTCCCTCCCCTGTCACCTTTTTATCTCTTGGTGTCAGGAAAAGTTATCAGAAGTGACACATGCAGACAGTAGAGGAAGGAGGCAGCAGACAGAAATCACACTTAGTGCTCTGAATTGAGGGATATGCTTTATTCATATTTCATGTCTGAGGTTTACAATCACTGTCTGTGTCTCTTTTTCCAGGGAGAACAAGTTTAATGTTGCCCACTGCGCGCTCCGAGCACAGAGACCGGGCTGCCAATGACAGCTCTTGGTCCAGACTACCGATTGGTAGCTGGTGGGACCGGCTCCTGATCATGTGATCACTGTGACAGCCAATCACAGTGGTCACATAATCGCAAATGTTCGCCAGGAGTTCAGAGCTTTTTAAAGGGTTGCTGGGCAGGAAGGGGTTAAACAAAAAAATATTTGCTCATTGGTTGAAAACAATTGAAATCTACAACTCCATTGTCTGGTTTAAAAGTAAAATGTGAAGGTTTTGAAGAAATACTAAAATGTTCTTGCAGTTTAAATAATTCAATTTAAATTCATTGTGTTTCCAGTTCCCGGACAAGCTGAGGGTATCACAGTGAACAATTACCGGTCGGCGGATTCTCTGGTGGTGAACTGGGCGGCACCAGCAGGAAACGTGTCCATTTATAATGTCACCATAACAGGAGATGTAAATAGGACATTACAGAATACATCTACACAAGTGACCTTCACTAACTTACTACCAGGAAGGGATTTTTCTGTCACTGTACAGACAATCAGTGGGAGCTGCAACAGTCCAATCACTCCAGCAACCACAGAGGCCACATGTGAGTATGATCCACGAGTGATCCGTGTTATCTATTTACCATCAAAGAATTTTTCATAACTGTGAAAGTGTGATCAATAAACAATGGCACTTACAAGATAAGACTCCCTTTGTATTGCTTACTTTGTGTGAAATCCCTGGTGTTCCTGCCAGTCCTTCTGCTTTCCTATTAACACTGACCACACTAAGCATGAGAGCACAACGTGGTCAGTTGTCTAGCTTTTCTGAGAACTCAACCTGCTCTCCTCCAATAATCAGACTTGTGCTGACATGCCCCCCCCCCACACAGCCATTCATTGGGAAGATCAGTGTGCTGCTGTTTCTCCTCCATTTATAGCTAGCTTACCTCTAACTATTCTTTAAAATGCTCCCTCATTCCTCCTACCTACCCTGCATACTCTGTATAGAAAAGGTCTGTGTACTTTATCCTCTGTACTTTAATCCACTCCGGTGATTCAGCATCTCTGGCTGTGAATTTCAGAAGTCAGAACTTCCCCCATAGACTCCCAATGACCCAGCCATTGTCGGCACTCCATCCTCTCCCCTGCAGCAGCCACTTAATGACATGGGGAAGCTGAAGGGGCAGGATCATGTGCCCGGCCTGGAGTGGATTAAAAATTGGTAATTACACAGATTTTTTTTAAACAGGTTAGGTAGGATAGGTGGGGGGGGGGATTTTTTTTAGGAAAGTTAGACTTAAAGGGGTTGTAAACCCTCGTGTTTTTCACCTTAATACATCCTATGCATTAAGGTAAAAAAACACCTGGCAGTGACCTCCCCCCCCAGCCCCCCGTTTAACTTACCTGAGCCCTGCAACTTGACCCACGGGGACACGCTGTCTCTCTGCCCGGGGTTCTCGGCTCTTGATTGGATAGATTGATAGCAGCGCAGCCATTGGCTCCTGCTGCTGTCAATCAAATTCAATAAAGCGGGCTCCGGGGCGGGGCCGAGTCCTGCATTCGGTTGCTATGGACTCCAAATGCTGGACTCAGGAGCGCGTCCGCAAAGTAATCTCCCGGGAGAACGCTTCTCCTAGGGGGTTATCTGATTTGTGGAGGAGCCGCGAGAGCCGCCGGGGGACCCCAGAAGAGGATGTTCGGGGCCACTCTGTGCAAAACAAGCTGCACAGTGGAGGTAAGTATGATAGTTACATGGTTAGTAAGGTTGAATAAAGACACCAGTCCATCCAGTTCAACCTGAGTACACACTGACATCAGTCCCTACCCAAAGGAGCCACAATCCAAGGTCCCCAACTCACATTCATATACTAAGCCAATTAACCTACCAGCAGGTAGTGTCATAGGTGGGATTTGAACCAGCAACTCTTTTTACTGCTAGGCGAGAGGGCTACCCACTACACCACTGTGCCGCCCTTTAATATATGTGTGTTATTTTTTTTTTTTTTAAACGAACCCTTACAATTACTTTAAGCTGGACATTGATGTGTCGAGATTTGGCCAGTTCAGCAGGAACTGAATGAATTTTGCATTAAAAACACTTGCTAGACGCCTCCTCTGTGTTGGTTTTCTATTCTATGGATTTTTGTATTATCATCTCGGGTAGTAACTCTTTCTAAATGCATCTCAAACTGGCTGTAAGGACCATCGGGGGAGTTTGTGGTGCTATTGCAGCATTGTTTACATTGAGATCAATAGAAGCGTTAGGAGAGCGGTAAAGCCTGGCAAATTTATGACGCAATGCAATGTTAATGCAAACATGTTATTGTGATTTTTATTTTGTCTTCATTTTGAGTATAATTATAATTTAATGAATTTCCTGTTGGGATTAATAAAATATTCTGAATCCGAAAATAGGTTAAAGATACACATTTTTTACACAGGTTACTCAACATAAGTAGCAGGAGGGGGGGAGGGGCATAGTTAGTGTTAGGCAGGAAAGTGTAACAATAGGCAAAACTTTTTTTTTCTGTTTGGATAGAGTATGAGAGGGTTATAACCTCTCTCGTTTTTTGCCTTTTTGTGCTCCGTTGAGGAGATTTCCCTTCACTTCCTATCCCATAGCCAAAACAGAAAATGAGAGGAAATCCCTCCAAAGTGAGCGGTTCCCAAGGTGTCACCAGAACTAGTGTCCCCATTGGAAGATTGTCCCCTCTACTAATATTCTGGTGTCAACCCAAAATTTGGGATTTTCTTTTACTTTCACTTTTGATTATGAAAGTAAACAGGACAGATAGAAGGAGAATCTCCCTAACAGGGACACAGACAGCATTAAAAACTTGACAGGGGCCCCAATCCCTCTCCACTCCATCCAAAACTAGAAGAAAAAAATTGCCTTTAGTTACACTTGTACAGAAATCAGAATGATCACACTGCTATGGGAAGAGGCCCAGATGTACACAGGTGTATAGTAAAGTAAAGTGCACCTGTCTTCACTGTACATATCCAACCATGTTTATAGAAATGGAAAATAGAGCTTCTTCTTCCCAGGATTTGATGCATAATCCAACTTTACTTTATAGTTTACTTTATGCTGTACTAACTACTGCATAGTTAGTACAGCGGCTCTGATCACAGCTTTTTTTTCGTTCAAACCACCGGGTACCAGGCTTAAGAAAGCCTGGTACCCGCTGGGTTTAACAAAACAAAAGCTCTTGTCGGACCCGCTGTACTAACTGTGCTTGTAGTTAGTACAGCGATCTCCTCTGCTGTGCTGTTGTTTTCTGACAGGGGGACGGTCCCCCCCGCCAGAACACTCTGATCAGAACTGATCGGGAGTCAGTCGGCTGCTGGTTTTCCAGCATGCTCATCAGACAGATGGTCGGCTTTTGTCGGACAGGGTGCCATACACACGGGCCAAATGTCAGCCTTTATTTTGAACCGGCTGATGTCTCCTGACATTCGGCCCGTGTGTACGGGGCTTTAGGTTCACTTCCCCTCACCTCACTTCACTCTTTAGTAAATGAGGCCTGATGCCTTCCTCTTCATTCTGATTGCATTGTGCTGTTCTGCCTGCTGTCTGTCCCCACCATTAATACAACTATTGTCTCTTTTAAGTGTATTTTCTATTTTCTTTTCGCAGATCCGACTCCACCAGGAAACATCACTTTTATTACAATCCTGACAAACACCACCACATTATCTTGGGTAGAGCCTGTAAACATGACCGGGGTGACAAAGTCATATAATATAACTTATTGGAATGCTTCTTCCCCCAGCACTGTGACAAGTAACTCTCTAAATGCCACTCTTACAAGTCTGAAATCTGGGAGTAATTACACCATTACTGTGGTGACAGTTGGAGTCCGAGGGTATTTGAGCACGCCTGTCAGCAGATCTGTGTTTACACGTAAGTTCTTACCATCTGTCAGGATGCTAACTTTGCCAATGTGTACCCTCTAACTACACTTAAACCGATACCCAATGAGAAGTGATAGACTTACCTGAGAAGTGGAGACTAACAGATGGGTCTCGGTAGGGCAGAGTACCATGGAACAGGTTAGATCTGGGTGCTGGATCTACAGAATAGAAACCACGATGAAGCAAACTGGAAGAGGGAGGCCCCGGAAACTGAGAAAGGAAAGAAAGCCCAATGCATCCCGTTGTGCATGATTTTTCCAGGGACATCTGCAGAGGATCCTGTACTGATGCAAGACTAATTACACAGATTGTTGGTGTTTTTTTTGGGGGCACATAGTGCAGACAATGTTAAGAGTTTATTTGTTACAGTTCTGTGATCACTCTGGAATGGATAAGTCCTGGGAGTG
>JBBGZY010002335.1:137500-473956 GCA_037952925.1 Lithobates clamitans
TTTCCCAACATATGAGAATCATTACCACTAGTGTATCCATCCAAGAGTGGTCTCTGGATTTACCTTTATTGTCCAAGACAGCTGGATCAATCATTGAGGGATGGGAAGGCTACAGAGGCTTCTCATTCAAAGACCAGGTGGCAACAAGCCAGAAGTCAGGATGGGCAGCAGACATGGATAACCAGGAAATAGCCAGAAGTTAATACATAGTAAACAGTGCATGGTATAGGCTGGAGAGCAGGTAGGCATAGCAAGGGCTTGGTAAATAGCTTGAAAAGGCATGGCTTTGGTAGCGAGAACTGCACCGAGTTTAAATATGGTGGGTAAGAAAAGGAGCCACACCGACAGGCTACAGCCTAACAGAAGAAGGAGAGAGCTGCATTAACTGATGCATTAAAGGGGAAGGAGAATGCCGCTGAGACAGGCTGCACCGCTCTGATTGGTTTTGCCCTGTCAGGAGATGAGTACCCTTCTGATTGGACAAGGCTGCCGTCCTCCAGGTAAAACCCAGATGTGCATGCCGCCACGTGCCTTAGAGGCAGAGTTAACATTGGCTCAAAGAAGGTAAGTAAAACTGACATCATCTCTATGTTAGGAAACAAATCACTGCTGATGTCATTGAAGCTGGTAGAGCACAAATGTGGCTCAAATAGGGCACATAGATAATACATAGAACAAGTATTTTATTTATATTAGCATATGAGACTCATTACCACTACTGTGTCCGCCCATGACCAGAAATTTGTAAACTACCGGTATTTTCCATCTCTGTGTATTATGAGATTAATGTTCTGAGACTATACAGTATAATGCTTCATATTTTTCATAGGAACCACTACAGGGGTCTCTAAATTGCTGTTTATTGTCTCAGACAGATGGAGCAATCAATGATAGGTAGGAGGGCTACTGAGGTCCCTCATTCAAAGGACAGGTGGCCTGATATTGCTGGGCTCTGCTATCTACAGTATTCCACTGTTGGGTACTTCTGATGAAGTAAAACCTACTATTAGTCAACCCGAGTGTGTTTATTGCATTCAATTTGATTATTCAATGGACCATTCTCATCAGTTTATTATGATTTATTATTATGATATTTTACTACAAAACAACAATAAAAATACACTCGTATTAATGGGTTTCAATGATAATGTGCTTTTTTTACTAGTAATTACATTCCATAAAACTGATATGTTTTGAACTAATAAAAGTTATTTAGTGCTTTAAAAATCCAGTGGTTGAATCCTTTACATTCCTGCCATCTAAAATTGGAAATTACCCAGAAGTCAAGGTAGACCCTTTAAGCCACATGTATCAAAATTTGTCTGGTTGAGCAGTGACCAGCTGAATTTCGATCCATGTATGGCCCCCCTGTGGTTTTAGAGAAGACGTTCCACCGATCCACTTCTGTACAACCTCCCTGTTGTATTTTCCCTGCTCAATCAGCACTGCAGGTTATGGCCTGAAATGCTGATCAGTGTATTCTGATGGTGGGGAAATCTCCCAATTGTCAGAATACAATGACTGAATGGGGAGGGCGCCCCCATCCATATCAAGTGTGTGGATGGGAGAATTAGGTCAGTCTTTTTTATTCAACCCGCTGGTTGAACGGAAAAAAACGGACCCATTTCTGACCTGCCTTACACTGATACTATTAGATTGTATCTCCTTCAATGAAATGTAAGTGTTTTTCTCTCTTTTATGTTAAGCTCACATGTGTGTATTCCACTTTCTAGAACCATATCCTGTGAACCAGCCACAATACTTTAATGTGACTTCAACGTTCGTGTCTTTAAATTGGAGCGCACCGAACGAATCTCAGACTTCTTACACATACAGAGTGCAGACAAATGTCACATCACCATCTTCAATAGTAAATGATATAATAGTGACCAATCAATCAGCTACAATAGGAAATCTGATCCCGGGACAAACATATATATTCCTGATATATACAAGAGCTGCTGATAATGTCACTGAATCTGATCCGGTGTCACTAACTACCTGCACAGGTGAGTACAGCCGCAGTCCTGATCTTATCTCTGTGGTGGGGACACCATGAAAATACTTCTGTCAGTTTGGGAAGAGAGTGTCCCTTCAAAAGTACTTATTGTTTTGCCAAGGTGTATGAGAGAAAGTTGATTAGATTTTTCTGATATACATATAACTAATTTTTTTTTATTATTAAACACGTGTTTACTAGTCCATTGCAACTTACATTTTTTAATTGACTCCATAGTTTTTGGTTAAAATGGTTGTATCCCCTGCTTGGACATTTTTACCTACAGGTAAGTCTATAATAAGGCCTATGATAAGGCTTACCTGTAGGTAAAAATAATAGTGCACGGTTTAGGAGATATTGACCCTGCATGCAGCCGCTGATGTCAGCCGCGCATGCGATCTGCAGGTCCGGCGTATCCTGCCGGAACTTGCCGGAACAGAGGGCTCCCACGCAGATTCGTGGGAGTGACGTCATCGTGGCTGACTCATAGCGCTTGAGCCAGCGATCCCGGAAGAAACACAGAGGGAACATACCAGCTCCCTCCAGTCTGACCTGAATGTGATTGTATTTATATCACTACCTTTTCTAAATATTCCAGTACATTGTGTTTGCTAAGAAACACAAATTTATCTACACTGTACTGCTGAAACCACCAACTGTGGAATGGAGTTCCACATCCTCACCAATCTAACAGTAAAGAACACCTTATGCAGTTTAGGATTAAACTGCTTCTTGTCCAACTTCATTGTGTCTGGCAAATGCTGTAAAAAATATATCAATCATTCTAAACATAAAGTAGAAATGTGCAGTTCATTTCGTACCGAATTGATATTCAGACACATTTTTCGTTATTCTGAAGTTCTGAATTACAATAGTAAACAATTTAAACCAATCCGAAATAACAAAACAAAACAATATTCCAAATTTGAATAGTTTTCAGATTGAATTTGAATAGTTTTCAAATCAAATTAGAATTTCCGAAGAGAATAAAATAGAATAGAAAATAAAGGAATTGAATATAAAAGAATAGAAAAGTATTTAAAATAAAGGAATGGAATAGAATAGGATAGAAAATAAAAGAAAGGGATGTAAAAAACAATAGAATAGAAAGAATATAACCATTTCCTAAAATCGAATACAATAAACTTGAATAAAAAATAATAGATTTGAATAGAAAGAAAATACAAGAATAGAATAGACTACAATAGAAAAGAAGAGAATAGACTAAAATATAATAAATATAGCCATCTTTTGAAATTCAAATTTCTAATAGAATAAGTTTAAATAGAAAAGAATAGAATAGAACAGAAAATACAATAGAAAATATAAGAATAAAATAGAATAGAAAAGAACAGAATAGAAAAAAATAAACAAAAGAAAAGAATAGAATAGAAAGAATAGAACAATAATCCAAAATTCTAATTTTGAATAGAATAAATTTTAATTCGAATTGAATATAATGGAAAAGAAAAGAATAGAACAGAAAATAAAAGAATAGAATAGAACAAAAAATAGAATATAATGGATTATAAAGAATATAACCATCTTCCAAAATTTGAAATTCAAATAGAATAAAATCAATTTCTAATGGAATTAAATTTGAAAGCAATTCAAATGAAATTCGATTCACATTTGAATGCAATTCCAATGGAATTTAAATCGATTCAAATTTTTCAAATTCGGTTGAATTGAGTGCAGATTGACCGAATTCGGAAAATTCAAATTGATTGAACAAAGTTAATTCTGAAAACAAATTAAACAAATTTAACTAAACAAATTTATGCAAACTCTGAATTGAAACAAAACTAAACACATTTTTTCGTTCTGCAGATGTCTAAATAGAATGAGTCTTATAAAGCACATAACATTATGAACATTGTATTTCCAGTTCCCGGACAAGCTGTGGGTGTCACAGTGAACAATTACCAGTCATTAAATTCTCTGGTGGTGAACTGGACGGCACCATCAGGAAACGTGTCCATTTATAATGTCACCATAACAGGAGATGTAAATAGGACATTACAGAATACATCTACACAAGTGACCTTCACTAACTTACTACCAGGAAGGAATTATTCCGTCACTGTACAGACAATCAGTGGGAGCTGCAACAGTCCAATCACTCCAGCAACCACAGAGGCCACATGTGAGTATGATCCACGAGTGATCCGTGTTATCTGTGTATGATCAGAGTATGAGTAATGTGATTGTGAGGGTTCTGTAAGGCCACAGGTGAGTATTTGTCATGATTACTTTTTCCAGGTGTGAAAACAGCCACCCAGAGGTGCTTACATGACCTTTTTTACGTTTCACTTTTTACTAAAGACAGGTCTTGACCAGCACATTATTATGCCTTTTCTTTAAAAGAGAAGTATTGGATTTTTTATTTTCTAATCATGCTTAGGTAATGTTTGCACCTATAGGTAAGCCTAGAATAAAGCTTACCTATAGGTACTGTAAATATCTCCTAAATGTGCACCGTTTAAGAGATACAGTATCTCACAAAAGTGAGTACATCCTTCACATTTTTGTAAATATTTTATTATATCTTTTCATGTGACAACACTGAAGAAATGACACTTTGCTACAATGTAAAGTAGTGAGTGTACAGCTTGTATAACAGTGTAAATTTGCTGTCCCCTCAAAATAGCTCAAAACACAGCCATTAATGTCTAAACAGCTGGCAACAAAAGTGAGTACACCCCTAAGTGAAAATGTCCAAATTGGGCCCAATTAGCCATTTTCCTCCACGGTGTCATGTGACTCATTAATGTTACAAAGCCTCAAGTGTGAATGGGGAGCAAGTGTGTTAAATTTGGTGTTATCGCTCTCACTCTCTAATACTGGTCACTGAAAGTTCAACATGGAACCTCATGGCAAAGAACTCTCAGAGGACCTGAAAAAAATAATTGTTGCTCTACATAAAGATGGTCTAGGCTATAAGAAGATTGCCAAGACCCTGAAACTGAGCTGCAGCACGGTGGCCAAGACCATACAGACTTTTAACAGGACAGGTTCCACTCAGAACAGGCCTCGCCATGGTCCACCAAAGAAGTTGAGTGCACGTGCTCAGCGTCATATCCAGAGGTTGTCTTTGGGAAATAGACATATGAGTGCTGCCAGCATTGCTGCAGAGGTTGAAGGGGGGGGGTCAGCCTATCAGTGCTCAGACCATACGCCGCACACTGCATCAAATTGGTCCGCATGGCTGTTGTCCCAGAAGGAAGCCTCTTCTAAAGATGATGCACAAGAAAGAACGCAAACAGTTTGCTGAAGACAAGCAGACTAAGGACATGGATTACTGGAACCATGTCCTGTGCAAGATAAACTTATTTGATTCAGATGGTGTTAAGCGTGTATGGCGGCAACCAGGTGAGGAGTACAAAGACAAGTTTGTCTTGCCTACAGTCAAACATAGTGGTGGGAGTGTTATGGTCTGGGACTGCATGAGTGCTGCCGGCACTGGGGAGCTACAGTTCATTGAGGGAACCATGAATGCCAACATGTACTGTGACATACTGAAGCAGAGCATGATCCCCTCCCTTCAGGGACTGGGCCGCAGGGCAGTATTCCAACATGTTAACGACCCCAAACACACCTCCAAGACGACTGCTGCCTTGCTATAGAAGCTGAGGGTAAAGGTGATGGACTGGACAAGCATGTCTCCAGACCTAAACCCTATTGAGCATCTGTGGGACATCCTCAAATGGAAGGTGGAGGAGCGCAAGGTCTCTAACATCCACCAGCTCCGTGATGTCGTCATGGAGGAGTGGAAGAGGACTTCAGTGGCAACCTGGGAAGCTCTGGTGATCTCCATGCCCAGGAGGGTTAAGGCAGTGCTGGAAAATAATGGTGGCCACACAAAATATTGACACTTTGGGCCCAATTTGGACATTTTCACTTAGAGGTGTACTCACTTGTGTTTCCAGCGGTTTAGACATTACTGGCTGTGTGTTGAGTTATTTTGAGGGGACAGAAAATTTACAATGTTATACAAGCTGTACACTCACTACTTTACATTGTAGCAAAGTGTCATTTCTTCAGTGTTGTCACATGAAAAGATATAATAAAATATTTTTAAAAATGTGAGGGGTGTACTCACTTTTGTGATATATTGTATACTGCTCCAATGACGTCATGGGCACATGCACTCTGAATGAATGGCCACCCGTGCAGTTTCTTCAGGGCCCTGTGCCGCGACCGCCGGCTCCCACACGCATGCACGAGAGTGATGTCACGTGGCTCCGGCCGGTCACACAGCCACAGTCCACGGATCCAGACGAAGACGACTATACAGTATAATGCTTCATATTTTTCATAGGAACCACTACAGGGGTCTCTAAATTGCTGTTTATTGTCTCAGACAGATGGAGCAATCAATGATAGGTAGGAGGGCTACTGAGGTCCCTCATTCAAAGGACAGGTGGCCTGATATTGCTGGGCTCTGCTATCTACAGTATTCCACTGTTGGGTACTTCTGATGAAGTAAAACCTGCTATTAGTCAACCCGAGTGTGTTTATTGCATTCAATGGACCTCATCAGTTCAATGGACCTCATCAGTTCAATGGACCTCATCAGTTCTCATCAGTTTATTACGATTATTTAATATGATATTTTACTACAAAACAGCAAAAAAAATACACTCAAATTAATGGGTTTTAATGATGTTTATATATGTTTATATATTTGAAATAAAAAATATCTTTACAAGGAGTCATGGTTTCCAACATGCAGCTGTTATTCTCTGTAGTATTGTTATAGTAAAGTGCTGCTATCAATTCAAGAGTCATCAAAAAAAAAAAAAAATTGCAAAAGCCAAGTTCTTACCTTTGAATGGTGCTCAAGACCAGGGGGTTTATGTAACAAAGCTAGAGAGGGCAAAATGAGTCACATTTCTGCATAGAAACTTCTAACCTCAGCTTGTTCAATTAAAGTGGTTGTAAACCCTTACAGACCACGTTTTGCCACAGGTAAGCCTATAATAAGGCTTACCTGTAGCTACCAAGGATATCTCCTAAACCTTCACAGTTTAGGAGATATCCCCTGTATTTCCATGTGCCGATGTCATCGGCACATGCACACTGAAGCAAACTGAAGCAATGGCACGTATGTGCCGTTGCTTCAGTTAGACTGTGCCGTTACCAGCGGCTCCTGTGTGCATGCGTGGGAGTGACGTCATTGCGGCTCCAGCCAATCACAGCGCCAGAGCCGCGATACCCGTAAGTAACCCCCGGGAGTGATGTCGCCGGCCGGTGCTGTGTACGGGTAATGCAGCGAGGGTTTCGATCTCAGGTGAGTATTACATAATGAGCTAGTATGCTATGCATACTAGCTCATTATGCCTTTGTCTTGCAGGTGTTAATTTTTGTTTTTTTTCAAAAGTGAGTTTACAACCACTTTAAGCTTTGGCAATAAAACCTGGAAGCTGATTGGTTTCTATGCAGAAATATGGCTAATTTTGCCCTCTCTAGCTTTAGTAAATCAACCCCACTGTGCCGGTACATGCCAGAGTGAAGGAACCTAAGTATCCCAGAGGCTGTATAGGCCCTTGGAATAAGGTCATCAGCCTCATACCATCTAAAGAAGGCCTTTCAGGTGAAAGAAGAAAACTTACACACCCAGAATATGGTAGAGTTAGCAGCTTTCTACAGACGTTCTCTTGAAACATGCCCCTCAATATCCATAGCCTTTAAGACAAGAAGCAGGATCCGAGACAAAGAGTCTGCCTGAACAAGAAGGGGCCACTGACTCATTTTTACTAAGTACCAGGCTCTATTTGACTACCTTAGAGCTACCATAATGGTGAATATGCTTTTTGACTTAAAGCGGAGGTTCACACAAAAATTGAACCTCCACTTTTCGGAACCCCCCCCCCCCCCCGGTGTCACATTTGGCACCTTTCAGGGGGGAGGGGGGTGCAGATACCTGTCTAAGGTATTTGCACCCACTTCCGGCATAGACTCCCACGAGAGTCTATGCCTCTTCCCGTCCCCACCGCGCTGTCTGCTGGGACACACACGGGTCCCAGAGACAGCGGGGACCAGTTAGGAAGCGCAGCGCGACTCGCGCATGGGCAGTAGGGAACCGGGAAGTGAAGCCGCAGCGCTTCACTTCCTGATTCCCTTACAGAGAATGGCGGCGGCAGCACCCGAGGACTGAGGGACAATTCGGTCTCAGGTGCCGACATCGCTGGACCCTGCAGTATTTGTAGCTGCTGACTTTTACATTTTTTTTTAATCCTCTGTAGGAGGCGTGAATGAAGCTTCCATATGGGAAAACACATACATTAGTGTATATAATGTATATAAAATTTGTCTATATCTACTGCTCTTTATTTGACATCTTACACAAAAAATGATCCTCACTTGACACACAGTAAAGAGTAACTACCAGAATGTTGCACCATTCAATTATCACAATTTCACTCCAAGTCGCCTGAAGCCAAATGCCTGAAGTTCAAAAAAATTCTGGAGTGTTTTTTTTTTTTTTTTTTGTAGCTTGAATCGGGCAGATTTGAGCATTTTTTGGCGCACTGTTATTCCTATAGAAATGAATGGAAACGTGCCATTTGCACGTCTTTGTGCGCATTCGTGTGTTTTGTTGTGCATATTTGCCCACTTTTCTGCTCAAATGAAATAAAATAAAATAGTAATAATATATGAATAAATACATGTAATTACACAAATCACAAAAAACCTTAAATAAATAATACATACATAAAATAAATTAATAATATGTAATAATACATAAATAAATAATAATTAACCCCTAACCTTTAAAAAAATATTAAATAAATCATTATTAATAATAATAATAATAATAATACAAAATAATAATAAACAAACACCTAAAATAAATTACTATAATAATAATAATTATATTTATTTTGTGTTAGGGTTAAGTTATTTATTATTATTATTATTATTATTATTATTATTTTGCTTTTTAAGGGTTAGGGGTTAATTATTTATTTATCATTACTTAGTATTAATTTATTGAATTTATTTGATTATTTTTATTTATTTGTGTATTTCATATTTATTTATTCATTTATTATTATTATTATTATTAGTAGTAGTAGTAGTAGTAGTAGTATTAACACCCTAAAAAAAAAATTATAAATCATAAATAACCCTAACCCCTAATCCTAACATTAACTCTAACCCCTTACCCTAAAGAATAAATAAATAATAATACATGAATAATTATAATTAAAACAAAAATAGAAAGCTAATGGAAAAGCTGAAATGCCTACCAACAAATGATGCAACAGATGATAGTTTCTCTATTGGCTAATAAAAAAACGCCAAAGCTCAAAAACGCTGTATAAAAAAAAGTGCAAGTCGCGCAGAAAAATGCACCAGAATCGCACAGAAAAATGCCGGAAAAACGCTCAAAGACGCTACGCTCAGGTGTGAATGCAACCTCATAAATGCCCCTTGGTGGTACCACTACTGCAGTAGTACAAACTTTTTTATATGTATTGCTGCAGACATAGAAAGCTTTACAGTGTTGTTAGAGAGCACAAGAACCCAAGTGTGTAAAGATGATGTATGATGATGGTTCTGGCCTGTGCTCCATATACATCAGTGTCGGCTGCAACAGTTGCATCGGGAAGCAATATAAAAGATAAAAACATTTCATTGCCCATGTGCAGTGTGTGTGGAAGAAATACAGCATTAGTTTAACACATTTTATTAGATGTTTTCTTTTATTAAAATTACACTTTTCTTCCTGTGTTCATTTTTTTCTTCATTCTCATATTCTGTTTCCCAGATCCTACTCCACCTGGAGACATCACTTTCAATACAATTGCAGCAAACAGCATCGCATTGTCCTGGGTAGAGCCAGTAAATATGACCAATCTGGTAATGTCTTACAATATAACTTATGGGAATACATCTTCTTCTCTCATCATTTGGGCCCAAACAAGCTACACAAACAGTACCACCCTTCAGAGCCTGACTTCCGGAACGAATTACACCATTTCTGTGATGACAGTCGGAGTTCGGGGGTATCAGAGCACGCCTGTGACCAGATCTGTGTATACAAGTAGGTAGCAAAAACCAAGAAATCCTGTAATTGTTATGTCTATATCTTATTACAATTAAATCTATTATTATCTTTACTTTATAGAGCCATGGCCCGTGTCAACTCTGAACTTTGTTAATGTGACGTCAGATACTGTGATATTAAATTGGAGCAAACCGCTTGAGTATCAGAACACATACCGCTACAGAGTGCAGACAATTGTCACATCATCATCTACACTGATAAGTAATACAATGGTGAATAATGAATCAGCTACAATAAGCAATCTGACAGCGGGAGAAACATACACATTCTTTGTATATGTAAGAGCTGCTGATAACGTCACTGAATCTGACCTTGTGAACAGAACTACATGCACAGGTGAGTAAAGAATGCTTGTTTAATAAATCACAGAAACAACATGTTTTTTAAAGAGTAATATGTTATATATCATATTCAAAAGGCAAAATGTGTGTAAAAAATAGGATTTTTAATACAGCTTACCTGTAAAATCCTTTTCTTGGAGTACATCACGGGACACAGAGCGGCCATAGTAATTACTATGTGGGTTATAAGCCACCTATAGGTGAATGGACACTGGTACACTCAAAGACAGAAAGTCCCCCTGTATATAACCTCTCCCATACTGGGAGCACCTCAGCTTTGTAACCAAGCAATATACTTTTATCCCAACAAGAGGGGAGGGACCTCTGTGTCCCGTGATGTACTCCAAGAAAAGGATTTTACAGGTAAGCTGTAATAAAAATCCTATTTTCTTTATCTTTTTTTGATCTTAGCGCATGATCTCTGTGTATACGTGCTGTGTTTATTTTGTCACGCTTTACGCAGTGATCCTCACCATCCCTGGTAACACTTCAGTGTATTTATTGTGTTTAATACTAAGTCATAGACAACACACAGGGACGAAGCTATAGCTATATGATCTGATGCTAGAACATAGATGCTATGGAAGGTTACCAAAATCCCTGAGTGGCAATGGTGAGTCAAATAGCTCACCGATATATAGC
This sequence comes from Lithobates clamitans, assembly GCA_037952925.1. NCBI lineage: Eukaryota > Metazoa > Chordata > Amphibia > Anura > Ranidae > Lithobates > Lithobates clamitans. The sequence goes on from JBBGZY010002335.1 coordinate 148,560, forward strand.
CATAATTCCAGGGCCTGAGATTTTTTTTCATATTTTTCCATACATATAGGTAGCCTTTTAGACAAAGTGATAAGAATTTAAAATTGAGTGCTTTAGACCGTTTATAGGGAGCTCAGGCAGCTGAAAGGGTCTGTCTGGTATATACAAAAAATTGTTTTTAAGATTCTAAGAGGGATTGCAGGTTCAGCTCTGTGTTGAGTCCCAGGGGGGCAAGGGACCCCAATCGATAGTTCTATCTTTTTTCTTTCTGAAGAAAGATCCAATTGAAGTCCCCCCTTCTTGTTGATAACTTAAGTGCATAAATGCCCTTCACCTTCAAACCATCCGGCTTCCCTTGATGACATAGGGCAAAGTGTTTCGCCAGCGGTTTTTCCTGGGATCGTTCAGGGTCTCTTTCTTTTTCCCCTTTGATCTCACGTAAATGCTCACCTATCCGGACCCTAAGGGGTCTCTTGGTTTTGCCGATATATATCTTTGGGCACGGACAGGTGAGCATATAAATTACTCTACTGGTTGCACAGTTTATAAGATTGCGGATCTCGAACAGCTGCTGTCCATGAGCATCATGGAAAGTTGCTGTTCTGTCCACAAATGGGCAGATTTGGCACCGGTTGCACGGGAACATTCCTTTGCTCCTGGGATACTCGGATAGGCAGTCGGAGCTCGGCTCCCCTACAAATTTCAGAATGGATTAAAATGTCACCTAGATTTTTGGCCCTTTTGGCCACCAAGTTGGGCGAAGTTCCCACAATGTCCTTCATGCCTGGGCTATTGAGTAAAATACCCCAGTGTTTTTCTAGGATATTTCGTACTGACTCCCACTGGGCACCGTAGGAAGTGATCATTCTTACCGGGCCGGGGTCTGTGTGTTTTTTCATTTTAGGTTTAAGTTTCAAATCGAGCAAACTTTCTCTATTCCTGCATGCTGCTTTAGCTCTGGCTCTTCGAATCTGGCCATGAGAGTACCCCCTTTCCCGGAATCTTTTATATAGATCAGCATTTTCCCTCTTAAGATCACTTTTTCGGGTGCAGTTCCTTTTAATTCTTAGGAATTGCCAACCGGGATCCCATTTTTGTGCCAGGGTGGGTGATGACTGTCAGCCCTTAGGAGGGTATTGGCCGATGTCTCTTTACGAAAAGTGCGTGTGCATAGTTTTCCGCTCTCAGAAGAGATCAGTAAATCAAGGAAGGGTATTTGTTTTTCATCGACCACATAAGTTAGATGAATATTGCGATCGTTTTAATTTAAAAGGTTTATGAAGGTGTGTACTTCCTCTTTGGTGCCTTTCCAGATAACGAGTACGTCATTTATGTACCTCAGCGACGTGTGTTCGTGGTCTGAGTACATAGGTGACGTAAATACGTCCTCCTCTTCCCATAATCCGAGGTGGAGGCACGCATATGCTGAACTTCTCACTTACCATTCCTCGCCGCAGGATATTGCTGGAACAGACAGAACAAATCTTCGCCCATCACAGCGAGCATGTCATAGTAGACCTTCAAGGACTGGGTCCCTTGTATATGGGGTTCCTCTCCCTTGGACCTGTATAGCACCCTGCCAGACAACCTTCCATTTATGATAAATGTAACCAAGGTGTCGGAACCCAGGGTCCAGCCCTCAAAAGAGGACCATTACAGACAAAACCTTGGTCTTCTTCCTCGAGGCTCACTTTGCCTTTTTTAATAGCACTTTGAATGGATCCGATAGCAAGGCATAGCCCTGTGATTCTTCAAGAATCCTTTTAACGGAGCTTATTTTAGCACAACATAACCGTGACCACCACCTAAGACACTGGCGAAAAAACTGAGATGCTTCCTGTATGGGAGGGGTTATATAGAGGGGGACTTCCTGTCTTTGAGTGTACCAGTGTCCATTCACCTATAGCAAGCGTATAACCCACATAGAAATTACTATGGCTGCTCTGTGTCCCGTGATGTACGATAAAGAAATGTAACATTTTCATAAAGCTATAGTCCAGCCTTTTTCCTGAAAACCAGTATTTGTTGCAGAGGGCCATTTAATTTTGAGAAAAACTTACTTTAATCATCTCTGTTTCTTGTATATTTAACCAAAAACTGCCTATGTAGATAAGTGGTGTCTGTAGATAAAAAGAACCTGTGTAGCTTTGACCAAAGTTTAATAAAGCTCTTGTTTCAGGTGTAGGACACTTAGACCCCTTTCACACTGAGGCGCTGGCCACATTAGCGGTAAAGCACCGCAAATTTTAGCAACGCTTTACCGTCGCTTTAGCGGCACTTTTCACCCGCTAGCAGGGCGCTTTTAACTAAAAGCACCCGCAAAGCACCGCTGCCAAAGACTGGCCATTGATTTCAACGGCAGGGGCAGTTTAGGAGAGCTAAATACAGCGCTCCCACACCGCCCGAAACATGCTGCTTGCAGGACTTTTTTTCCTGTCCTGCAAGTGCACCGCCCCAGTGTGACAGCACTCGGACTGTCACACTGGGGCTACAGAAGAGGCAGTTTACAGGCGCGTTTCAGGCGCTATTTTTAGTCCAAAAGCGCCTGTAAAACGCCTCAGTGTGAAAGTAGCCTTACTGTTTGTAATGTATATAGCCTGAGTAGAAAGCTCCTAGGACGTTGCTAGGGAATTGGTAGAAAGATGCCTAGCTATTTACTGTTCCCCATCACAGGAGCAAGCTCTCAAATTCTGAGTTTAGAGCTACTGCATTAGGGGAGAAAACAGACGTGAGGGGGTTTGAATCAGAAAAAGAGCTTGCTTCTGTGATGGTGAAGGGGAACAGTAACAGCTAAGAGTCTCTTAGAAACGTGCTTAGCAAGAGCGATAGAGCAATGCAATTGGATGATAAAATCAGCAGAGCTTCCCCTGATTTCAGATCTTCCCCTCAGATTTACAGAGACTGCACTTGCAGTGCAGAGTGGATTTAGTAAATCAACTTCAGAGTGTAGAGGGCAGGAGTAAATAATGCATAGAGTGTAGAAGTCAGTAGTGTGTAATGCACAGGGTGCAGAGTTCAATAATAACTAAATCTCAGAGTGCAGAAGTCAGGTATATGTAATGCACAGAGTGCAGAAGTCAGGAGTAATTAATGCACAAGAGTTCAGGAGGGTGTAGTGCACAGAATGTAAGGGTCAAGATTGTATAATGTGTACAGCGCAGGGTTCAGGAGTGCCTACTAAGCAGAGTGAAGGGGGCAGGAACAAATAACACACAGAGTGCAGAAGTCAGGAATGTGTCAAAATCAGTACAAAGGTCAGTAATAGCTAATGTACAGTGTGCAGAGGTCAGGAGTTAATAATGCACAGAGCTCAGAGATCAGGAATTTGTAACGCACAGGGTACAGGGGTCAGGAGTAAGTAATGCACAGGGTGCAGAGGTCAGGAGTAAGTAACTCACAAAGTGCAGTCACAAATAGGTAACACAAAGAGCGCAGGGGCCAGGAATAAGTGATGCCAGAATGTAGTGTAGTAGGTATTCACACATGTTTAGGACATAGTGGTGTTTATTTACTAAAGGTAAATCCACTTTGCACTACAAGTGCACTTGGAGGTGCAGTCGCTGTAGATCCGAGAGGGACATGCAAGGAAAATTTAAAAAAAGGAATTTTTGCTTGCACATGATAGAAATCAGCAGAGCTTCCCCTCATTTTGACCTTGCCCTCAGATCTACAGCGACTGCACTTCCAAGTGCACTTGCAGTGCACTTGTAGTGCAAAGTGGATTTGCCTTTAGTAAATCAACCCCAGTGTGTACTTGCAGCTTGCCACCCATGGAATACATGCACATACTTGCATACATTCACTCACATACATATTACATATAGTTACATAGTTACATAGTAGGTGAGGTTGAAAAAAGACACAAGTCCATCAAGTCCAACCTATGTGTGTGATTATGTAATTACCTCTCAATGTATTACCTCTTCAAAAACCGCCAAGTCACCATATCTGGCTGACACAAGAAACTTGGCTGGCTTTATCACTTAGATAAACACCACCAGCTGCAAGGTGGGTTTCAGGAGAGCGTGGTAAAGGTTGGGAGATGGCCAGAACTTGGGGGTCAGAGTGGCTGAGACTCAAGGGGGGGTGCAATATTAGCCACTTTAGGATTCCCAGAGCCGAGCAGAGATGTACAGATCACCACTTTAACTTATACACTCATGCTATTGCCTTACAGCAGTAATATGCGCCGCCTGTGTGTACAAAAATGGCACAACACTGAAGATTTTAGCTATATCTGTAGCACTTACTCTAGATGGTCAAGGGATACACCTATTAGAAAATCAGAATTTTTACATATGGACTTTTTATTTTATGTCATTATGTTTACCATGTTGAATATACCATTTTAATATAACATTTGTATTATTGGACTATATTTGCACCATTGCCTACTTTGAGCACTTAGTTAGGTACAATATTAATGACCTGTCATCATGTTTATTGGAATATTCCTTATTTTTGCATTTTTTTGCATTCATTTGTTTATTACAGATTTATTTTTGATTGGTAGGTCCATACCAGTTACACATCTCACATATAGGAGGCACAGGCAATTTCATCTATGTTTTTTTTTTTAGCACACTTGCACTTTTCTAACAGCGCAGCACCAATATCATTTTACAGTTAAAGCGGGGGTCCACCCATACCGCCCCAAAAAAAAAAATTAAAAGCCAGCAGCTACAAATACTGCAGCTGCTGACTTTTAACACATGGCCACTTACCTGTCCCAGGGTCCAGCGATGTCGGCAGGGGACGCCGAGAACCCGCTCGATTCTCGGCAGCTGCCGCCACCATCCTAGGTGAGGGAATCAGGAAGTGAAGCGTTGCGGCTTCACTTCCCGGTTCCCTACTGCGCATGCGCGAGTCGCGCTGCGCGTCCTAAGTGGTCCCCGCTCTTTCCTGGGAGCTGTGTGTTCCCAGCAGACAGCGCGGTGGGGACGGGAAGAGGCATAGACTCCCATGGGAGTCAATGCCGGAAGTGGGTGCAAATACCTGTCTTAGATAGGTATCTTCACCCCCCTCCCCCCTGAAAGGTACCAAATGTGACACCGGAGGGGGGAGGGTTCCGAAAAGCGGAAGTTCCATTTTTGTGTGGAACTCCGCTTTAATATTTCATAAGTTACGGATCAGCTAATCGGTACTTGATGGCAGTTAGCAAATTCCCATATATTTAAAGTTATAGCGTGGGAGCCTTATCACAAAAAAAACGATTTTACTGGTACAAATGTACACTTTATTTATGGCACTGTACAGCAACAGGATGCATTGTGCTGCTGCACAGTGGTATACGGTTCTGTACAGTATGCTGTGATAAAATGCGGCATGTCTGGATGTTATCACAGCACCCTGCAGCCCAGCTCCGGGTTGTGCTGTAGTGTGAATGGGACACACAGAAATCAATTGTTTTCTGAGTATCCTTGCGGTGACATGCAGTAAAACGTCTGTCAAGGCACCACATGTGCATTCGCCCCTTATTGTAAGGTGTTGGCACAGACACACTGGGGTTGATTTACTAAAGGCAAAAAGACTGTGCACTCTGCAAGAGCAGTTGCTCCAGAGCTTAGTAAATGAGCAGAAGCTCTGCTGACTTCCATTATCCAATCACGTGCAAGCAAAAAATGCTGTTTTTTTTTTATTTTCCTTGTAGGCGATTGGGTATTCCCTGCAAAGTGAAGCTTTACCTAATTTACTAAGCTCTGGAGCAACTGCACTTGCACTTTGCAAAGTGCACAGTCTATTTGCCTTTAGTAAGTCAACCTCATAGACTCATAGTTGTTGATTTACTAAAGGCAAACAGACTGTGCACTTTGCAAAGTGCAGTTTCACTCTGCAAGTGCAGAGCTTAGTAAATGAGGTAAAGCTTCATTATGCAAAGAATACCCAATCACATTCAAGGAAAATAAAAAAATAATAATAATTTTTGCTTGCACATGATTGGAAAAACTGCATTTTCAGAGTCTATTTGCCTTTAGTAAATCAACCCCGCTGGGGATCATTTTGTGAAAAAGTGCAAAATTTAAAATCCATACCAACCAATCATGTTTCAGTTTAATGAAGTCTGTTCAGAAAGATCAATTCTATTTGGTTGCTATGAGATACAGATTTTTTTCCCTTTTCCCTATAGAATAAATTGGATCATTTCTGATGGTGGTAGATATTAGATTACATGTGTGTTGCATATACTGTATTGTTTTGCTCTCATTGAGATAAAGAGAGACATAGGGAGTAACTTTTAGTGATTAGGTGAACAGCTCATCTTTTTTAAAGTGGAGTTCCGACTAAAAAAAAAAAAAAAAAGTCAGCAGCTACAAATACTGCAGCTGCTGACTTTTAATAATCGGACACTTACCTGTCCCAGGGTCCAGCGATGCGGGGGGAACGAAGCCCCGCTCATCTCCCCTTCCTCTCTGCGGTGCCAGCATTGTCACTGCGCGCTGTGACTGTTCGGGCAATCACCTGGGACCTGTGACGTGTCCCATGTGACTGCTGAGAGGGAGTGGGGAGAGGTGAACTTACTTCTGGCGCCGCTGTGCCCTGGGAGGAAGTGGGAGTTGGAACCCTCTAAAAAGAGGGTTTCCGCTCCCCCCCCCCACAAAATGACATCCCAAATATGGCATGTCAAGGGGTCACCTTCCCTTAAAGTGGAAGTCCCATTTTTGGGTGGAACTCCGCTATAAACATTCTGCTTTTCAGTTAGCCGTCATTCTTCTGTATTGGAAGCCAAATGCATGCAATATAAATTACAAGTGTTTGCAAAATGGCAATTAAAAGATGTAATCTTTCTGCTTAGTTCCTGGACAAGTTTCTGCCGTCACACTGAATAATTACAATTCAACAAACACTCTGGGAGTAAACTGGACGGCGGCTGGCGGAAGAGTGGATTTGTATATTATCAATATAACAGGAGTGGTATCAAAAACAACACAAACAAATTCTACCCAAACAAATATCACCGGATTACTGCCCGGCAGTTTATATACTGTCACTGTACAGACAAATAGCGGGAACTGCAGCCAGACATCAATGTCATTCCAGGAGGCTACATGTGAGTACAAGCAGGGTCATGTGACTACAGCGCCATTTGTCATCTGCAATTTTTTTTTTAGTTAATGTTGTAACAAATGCCATTCTGTTGCTTCCCCAAAAAATCCATTGAGTGGTCCCTGAAAATGAAGGCTGAATACTTACCTCTTTGGTGAGCAGTGAGTCCAAACTCCATTGTGTTTGAATGATATCGCCTCTGGCAAAGTCCAAAGTCTGCAGCTATTCTTCAGCAGTGTCCCCGCCGGGTGCTGTGGTTCTACACATTCACTCCTAGACCAATAAAGGACACATCGTAGGTGGTACAGGAGACCAGTGGGATGAACCCTTGATCACACACGTGGGACCAGGCATACCTAAAAGTGCCTGGGATGTGAAGACATTTCTGAAGGCTGTATGGTCTGAACATTGGAATCTCTACCCACTTTAAAGTAGAACTATAAGCAGAACTTTTTTTTCCTTTTTGGATAGCGTAATGGAGGGTTATAACCCCATGTCAGTTTATTTTTTGCCATTTTCATCCCATTAGGGAGATTCACCTTCACTTCCTGTCCCATAGCCAAAACAGGAAGTGAGATAAAATACCTGCAAATTAGGGGAATTCCTTCGGGACCCCCCAGGTCACCAGAACTAGTGTCCCTATTGGAAGATTTCCCTTCTATTACTTTTCTGGGGACCACTCAAAATAAGGGTTTTCTTTTACTTTCACTTTTGATTATAAAGGTAAACAGGACAGATATAGAGGACGAGTCACCCCAATGGGGGCACAGACAGCAATAAAAATCTAATAGGTGTTGTAATCCATCTCTACTCTATCCAAAACTAAAAAGAAAAAAAAAATTTGCCTTTTAGTTTTACTTTAACTTTCTTGGCATTTCATATTTTCATTTGTATTTCAAATATAGGTTTGTAGTTGCTCTGTAGGGCCAGGTCACACTAGTAACTATGTAGCAGAGAATTGTAGGCGTTACAAATCTCTCCATTTGTTTTCTCTGCTCAATTGTAGCTGGCTAGCCAGTCACACAGTGATTGAGTTTCAAATCACTTGCAATTTCTGCTCTCATTTAGGAATATGTAAACCCAACATTTCATATACCTGTGGCTACTGTACCATGTACTTGTATGACAAAGTCTCCTGTTCTCTTTGTATTGCTTCCTTTGTGTGAAATCCTTGGTGTTCCTGTCAGTCCTTCTGCTTTCTATTAGATCCGATCACACTAGACATGAGAGCACAGCGTGGTCAGTTCTCTAGCTCTGCTGGGAACTCAACCTTGCTCTCGTCCAATGATCAGACTTGCACTCCCCCTCTGCACAGCCATTCACTGGGAAGATCAGTCTGCTGCTGCTTCTTCTCCTCCCAGCTCTTATGCAGCTGAGAACATGTGATCACTTAGAGAAAATGGAAAAAGGGTATTTATAATTTTTTTTTTTATATCTATACACAAATCTTTTGCCATTTATTTATGTTTTAAAGCGAATGATTTGTATTACAAAGTGAGGGTTTACATATACTGTACTTTAATTGCAATGCATTTATCCCTAGAAAAACAGAACAATACGAAGGACAGCAAAAAAACAAAAAACAAATGAGCAGTGGCGGCCCGTCCATTAGGGGTGCACAGGCGCCTCCCCCCTATCCATGCATCCAGCCCCCTGATCTGCAATAGTGAAAGTGCACTTGGAAGTGCAGTCGCTGTAGATCCGAGGGGGACATGCAAGGAAAATAAAAAACAGCATTTTAGCTTGCACATGATTGGATGATGAAATCAGCAGAGCTTCTCCTCATTTCAGATCTACCCCTCAGATTTAGAGTGACTGCACTTCCAAGTGCACTTGCAGTGCAAAGTGGATTTGCCTATCGTAAATAACCCCCAATATCTGTTAAGTAAGACCAGCAGTATAACAAAACTGATGATCTGCAGACCTACACCTATTGTGCCTCACACCTAGCGCACATTATGCTTGCACCACTCTTTGTTAATTCCCTCCATTGTATGTATTAATTTTAAAGCAGATACATTTTCTTCCATCTCACTATTTTTTTTATCTAACATTGTTTTATTTTCAAACAGATCCCACCCCACCAGGTAGCATAGCCTTTCCTATGATAGGAACTAAGAATGTCACTTTATCTTGGGGAGATCCAATAAATATGACCGGAGTGGTGAAGTCATATAATATTACTTATTGGAATTTTTCTTCTTTAATCATTGCTGGACCTGTGAGAAGCGACAATGCAAATGTCACCCTTCAAAACTTAATGTCGGGGTCCAATTACACCATCTCTGTGGTGACAGTCGGAGCTCTGGGGTATAAGAGCACGTCTGTGATTGGATTGGTCTGTACAAGTAAGTTTTTGATCCTCTAAAATGAGACATGTAAAATGTATCAATATTTTTTATTCTTGCATGAGTTTCTATAATTAAGGGGCCTTTCCATATAGTGAGTTCCTAGATTTCTCAAAGTCCCCTCATCTGCTAAGAGGCATCTGCTATACAAAGGGTACTGAGCAAAGATTTATCCTCCCATGCCACCAAACTCCACTTCGATGCTGAGAAATCAATCCCAGAATCTATCCACCATCCTGGTCTCACTGGTTCATTCTTCTGACTAGAGATGAGCTTTGGATTTAGGTTGAACATGAGTTTGGCCTGAATCCAAGCTGGTTGTGGTTTGGTGAATGGCCAAACAAACTGGCCACATTTGTCCCGTTCATCCATCTGAATCCCCAAAGCTGGAAGGTAAACAAAGCATCTGGGGAGCTGCAAATCCTCTACCCTTGCAAGGTACCATATTGAGGGACAAGAGCCTCATTTTTTTCATTCTTTCATCTCACAAAAGGGTTATTGGATTCTGGAAGCCCTCTTTATAATGAGGGGGCCCCCAATCTATCCGTCTCAACCTCTAGGAGAATAAATACAGAGTACATCAGTAGTCCTTAATACTTATTCCCAAAAATATTTATTTATAAATATATATATATATATATATATATATATATATATATAAATAAAATATAAAATGAATCTAGTGATATATTGTATATAAATTCATCTAGCGATGTAGAACTAGCATCATTATGACTAGGGATGAGCTTCGTGTTCGAGTCGAACCCATGTTGGACTCGAACATCGGCTGTTCGACCGTCCGTCGAATTGCGAACGATATGGGCCGTTCGCGCCAAATTCGCGTGACGCGTAACGGCCCATAATTCACTGCGGCATCGCAGTGCATTGCTGGCTGATGATTGGCCAAGCATGCACTATGACCCGCATGCTTGGCCAATCACAGCGCCGTCAGTAGAGAGAGCTGTAATTGGCCAAAGCCAGGGTGGCTTTGGCCAATTATGGCTCAGGGGATTTAGTACACACCCCACACTATACAAGGCCGCCTGCACGGCGGCCCTGTGTAGTGTGTGTTCTGGTGTGCTGAGAGATAGAGAGAGAAAGAGACAGTGTCATTTGATTTGAGTTAGATAGATTAGGCAGAACAGTCAGTCAGTTAGCTGCACTTACAGTGTATTGTGTATATATATGCATCCCAGGTGTTGCATATATATATATACACTGTATTCAGTTTAGCTAGATCCGTTCCTGTTATCTTCTATCTAGACTATTTAAATTTAGTGCAGTGCGTCCTGCTCACAGTGTTCAGCTAGATCCGTTCCTGTTATCTTCTAGACTATTTACATTTAGTGCAGTGCGTCCTGCTCACAGTGTTCAGCTAGATCCGTTCCTGTTATTTACATTTAGTGCAGTGCGTCCTGCTCACAGTGTTCAGCTAGATCCGTTCCTGCTATTTACATTTAGTGCAGTGCGTCCTGCTCACAGTGTTCAGCTAGATCCGTTCCTGCTATTTACATTTAGTGCAGTGCGTCCTGCTCACAGTGTTCAGCTAGATCCGTTCCTGCTATTTACATTTAGTGCAGTGCGTCCAGCTCACAGTGTTCAGCTAGATCCGTTCCTGCTATTTACATTTAGTGCAGTGCGTCCTGCTCACAGTGTTCAGCTAGATCCGTTCCTGTTATCTTCTAGACTATTTACATTTAGTGCAGTGCGTCCTGCTCACAGTGTTCAGCTAGATCCGTTCCTGTTATCTTCTAGACTATTTACATTTAGTGCAGTGCGTCCTGCTCACAGTGTTCAGCTAGATCCGTTCCTGCTATTTACATTTAGTGCAGTGCGTCCTGCTCACAGTGTTCAGCTAGATCCGTTCCTGCTATTTACATTTAGTGCAGTGCGTCCAGCTCACAGTGTTCAGCTAGATCCGTTCCTGCTATTTACATTTAGTGCAGTGCGTCCTGCTCACAGTGTTCAGCTAGATCCGTTCCTGTTATCTTCTAGACTATTTACATTTAGTGCAGTGCGTCCTGCTCACAGTGTTCAGCTAGATCCGTTCCTGCTATTTACATTTAGTGCAGTGCGTCCTGCTCACAGTGTTCAGCTAGATCCGTTCCTGCTATTTACATTTAGTGCAGTGCGTCCTGCTCACAGTGTTCAGCTAGATCCGTTCCTGCTATTTACATTTAGTGCAGTGCGTCCTGCTAACAGTGTTCAGCTAGATCCGTTCCTGTTATCTTCTAGACTATTTACATTTAGTGCAGTGCGTCCTGCTCACAGTGTTCAGCTAGATCCATTCCTGTTATCTTCCTACTGACAGGCAGGCTTGTCTGGTTACAGTATATAAAGCCACCTGAAGAAAATTACAGGTGTTCTATTTGATCCTATTAGTACCACGGTCAGGCAGCTAGACTATTTACATTTAGTACAGTGCGTCCTGCTCACAGTGTTCAGCTAGATCCGTTCCTGTTATCTTCCTACTGACAGGCAGGCTTGTCTGGTTACAGTATATAAAGCTACCTGAAGAAAATTACAGGTGTTCTATTTGATCCTATTAGTACCACGGTCAGGCAGCTAGACTATTTACATTTAGTACAGTGCGTCCTGCTCACAGTGTTCAGCTAGATCCGTTCCTGTTATCTTCCTACTGACACGAAGGCTTGTCTGGTTACAGTATATAAAGCTACCTGAAGAAAATTACAGGTGTTCTATTTGATCCTATTAGTACCACGGTCAGGCAGCTAGACTATTTACATTTAGTACAGTGCGTCCTGCTCACAGTGTTCAGCTAGATCCGTTCCTGTTATCTTCCTACTGACAGGCAGGCTTGTCTGGTTACAGTATATAAAGCTACCTGAAGAAAATTACAGGTGTTCTATCCCAGCTTAGTGCAGCTACAGGCCATTAGTATGTCTGGAAGGCCAAGAAGGAGAGGCAGACAGTCACAAGCCAATAAGAGAGGTCAAGCAGGCTCTGTGTCTAGTGCTGGTCGTGGAGACGGTGCATCCTCATCAGCACGTGGCCATGGGACACGCTTGGCCTTTTTTTCGGCAGCTGGCCGTGTTGAGCCGCAACATGCGGAAGACTTGGTCGAGTGGATGACCAAGCCATCCTCATCCTCCTCATCCTCTCTCACCCATGCCCAGGGTGCTTTGTCTGGCAAAGCAGCGGCCTCTTCCCTCAGCTCAATGTCATCAGTGACTCCTTCCCTAGCTCCACCATGTCCTCATGAGGATTCCCTCGAACTGTTTGACCACAGTGTTGGGTACATGCTCCAGGAGGATGCCCAGCGTTTGGAAGGCTCTGATGATGATACTGAGCTCAATGAAGGCAGTAACATGAGCACGGACAGAGGGGGTGCCCAAGAAGGACAGCAATCTGGCAGTCATGCTCCCCCTGCTGCAGCATACTGCCAGGTTTGCTCCAGTGATGAGGAGGGAGGGGATGATGAGGTCACTGACTCAACGTGGGTGCCTGATAGGAGAGAGGAGGAGGAGGAGGTGGCACATCACCAACGAGGCAGGATGCCCTCCAGGGGCCAGCCTAAGGGCAGCACATTGACTGCATCACACCCCAAAGCTCCACATGTGCAGGGCGCTGCAGTCTCTGCGCGTTATTCAAAAAGTTCTTTGGTGTGGGCCTTTTTTGAGACGAGTGCATCAGATCGCACCGCTGCTATTTGCAACATATGTCTCAAGCGTATCTCGCGTGGCCAAAACATCTCCCGCTTGGGTACCACATGCTTGACCAGACATATGTTGACCTGCCATGCAGTTCGTTGGCAAGCGTATCTAAAAGACCCACACCAAAGAACAAAGAGGATCTCTCCTTGCTCCTCATCAGCTGAGATTTCCAACCCCACTAGACCTTCAGTCCTCTCTGAGACCTGCAGTGAGAGGAATGAAGGTGTAGAATTAGGTGTGTCACAGCCAAGTACTTGTGGGCAATCTGCTTTTGGTACACCGACGTCAGATTGTACCAGGCAAATTTCCCTGCCCCAGCTGCTGCACCGCCGAAAGAAGTTTGCTCCCAGCCATCCACATGCCCAGCGGTTGAATGCTAGCTTGGCAAAATTGCTAGCACTTCAACTGCTGCCTTTTCAGTTGGTAGACTCTGCCCCCTTCCGTGAGTTTGTGGAATGTGCGGTTCCTCAGTGGCAGGTACCCAAACGCCACTTTTTCTCACGGAAGGCGATTCCGGCTCTCTACCGGCATGTGGAAGGCAATGTCCATGCCTCGCTGGACAGGGCGGTCAGCGGTAAGGTGCATATTACCGCTGACTCATGGTCCAGCAGGCATGGACAGGGACGTTACCTAAGTTTCACGGCGCATTGGGTGACTCTGCTGGCAGCTGGGAAGGATGCAGGACAAGGTGCAGTAGTGTTGGAGGTTGTTCCGCCACCACGCCTCCAAAATGCTGATTGTGACACACCTCTCTCTTCCACCCCCTCCTCTTCTTCTTCCTCCATGGCCTCTTCCTCGGAACCAGTGGTGCTCCGTAGGCGTTCAAGGGGCTACGCAAGTACGCAGGCCAAAAGATGCTATGCGGTGCTTGAGCTGGTGTGCTTGGGGGACAGGAGCCACACTGGGGCAGAGGTTCTGTCAGCTCTGCAGGGGCAGGTTCAGAGGTGGTTGACGCCACGCCAACTTAAGGCAGGAATGGTGGTTTGCGACAATGGCACCAACCTCCTCTCTGCCCTCCGACAGGGACAAATGACCCATGTGCCCTGTTTGGCTCACGTCCTTAACTTGGTGGTGCAGCGGTTCTTGGGCAGGTACCCGTGCTTACAGGATGTCCTGAGGCAGGCCAGGAAAGTCTGTGTGCATTTCCGCCGGACATATAATGCCAGTGCTCGGCTGATGGACCTCCAAAAGGAGTTTAACCTGCCCAAGAACCGCCTAATCTGTGACATGCCCACCAGGTGGAACTCAATGTTGGCCATGCTGCAGCGGCTGCTCACGCAGCAGAGGGCCATCAATGAGTACCTGTGCGACTATGGCACCAGGACAGGGTCAGGGGAGCTTGGTTTTTTTTCCCCACGCCAGTGGGCCATGATCAGGGATGCATGCACTGTCCTGTCACCATTCGAGGAGGCCACGAGGATGGTGAGCACTGACAGTGCATGCATCAGTGACACTGTCCCCCTTGTCCACCTGTTGGAGCACACGCTGCGTGGAATAATGGACAGGGCACTTGAGGCAGAACAGAGGCAGGAAGAGGAGGACTTCCTTATCTCTCAAGGCCCCCTTTATCCAGACAGTGTTCCTGCGTGCCCGCCGATCACACAGGAAGAGGACGAGGAGGAGGAGGAGGAGGAGGAAGATTGTGTCAGTATGGAGGTGGAGCCTGGCACTCAGCATCAGCAGCAGTCTTTAAGGGATCAGTCCCAAGGAACACATGGACTTGTACGTGGCTGGGAGGAGGTGGCTGCGGACGTTGTTGTCCTTAGTGACCCAGAGGACTCCGGACCGAATGCCTCATCAAACCTACGCTGCATGGCCTCCCTGATCCTGCAAAGCCTGCGTAAGGATCCTCGTATTCGTGGTATCAAGGAGAAGGACCAATACTGGCTGGCAACCCTCCTTGATCCACGTTACAAGGGTAAGGTTGCGGACCTTATCTTGCCATGGCAGAGGGAGCAGAGGATGAAACATCTTCGGGAGGCCTTGCAGAAAGGTCTGTGCAACGCGTTCCCAGAGACTGGGAGGTTACAAACTCCTGTTTCTGGACAACGTGTTGCTGAGGCTTCGGTCAGTCAAAGAAGGAGCGGTGGAGAAGGTGGCCGTCTGACCGATGCGTTCAGACAATTTTTTGGTCCGCAGCTCCAAGGTATGATCGGTTCCAGCAACCATCGCCAGCGTCTGTTTTACATGGTGCAGGAATACCTAGGGGCAAGATCAGACTTGGACACCTTTCCCACCGAAAATCCTCTGGGTTACTGGGTCTTGAGGATGGATCACTGGCCAGAGCTTGCACAGTATGCAATTGAGCTACTGGCCTGTCCTGCATCCAGCGTTCTTTCGGAACGCACATTCAGTGCTGCTGGAGGCGTGGTAACCGATCACATGGTGCGTCTGTCCACCGACTCGGTCGATCGGCTGACCTTCATAAAAATGAATCAGTCTTGGATCACCACCAGCTACCAAGCACCTGATGCTGATGTAACCGAATAATTTTTTTTGAAATCTCAGATCCCTTCAAAGACTGCCTATGCTGATGCTGAGTGACTATCCCTGAGTAATTATCCTCTTCCTCCTCAATCATCACGCTGATAGCTTGTAAGAACATTTTTGGTTCTGGGCGCCACCACCAGTGCCTAAGGCACAATTTTTCAGCCCCTGTCTAACAGGGGCGTGTAATTACAATTTTTGAAGCAATACTTTGCAGCAGGGCTCGTTCCTGCGTTCCAACTAGAGTGTCTGTGAGGGGTTGCAGTGTTGTGGCACCAGCACCAGTGCCTAAGGCCTAATTTTTCAGCTCCTGTTCAACAGGGGCATGTAATTACAATTCTTGATCTAATATTTCACAGCAGGGCCCTGTGAGGGCTTACAGTGTTGTGGCCACAGCAACACCTAAGGCCCAAATTTCTGCTGAGTATATAGGGCAGGACCCTACTTTCAAACATCTAACTTACAAACGACTCCTACTTGCAAACGGAAGGAGACAACAGGAAGTGAGATGAAATCTACCCCTAGGAAGGGAAATTCTCTCCTGTAAGAGTTAATATGGGAAAACAATTTCTCCTTTCCACTGATGCTTTCCAATCCTTGTTCCACAAAAAAACCCAAATTTTCAAAAAACATTTTTCATTGGGACAAAAAAGTGAGGTGAAATCTTCTGAAGAGGAGGAAAGACAGCAAAACAAATGTCACAGGGGTGATAACCCTTCCCTATGTTTTCCAAAAAGCTTAGAAAAGATTTTTTGGCTGGAGCTAAACACGTTAAAAATGTTCAAAATTACAAACAGATTCTACTTAACAACAAACCTACAGTCCCTGTCTTGTTTGCACCGCCTGTATACTGCTGTTCAGAGTATATAGGGCCTGGTGGCCCCACACCTTTCCTTATTTTAATTTGGGTGCGGGGTTCCCCTTAATATCCATACAAGACCCAAAGGGCCTGGTAATGGACTGGGGGGTACCCATGCCGTTTGTCTCACTGATTTTCATCCATATTGCCATGACCCGACATGACATTAAACCCGCAAGCAGTTTTAAATGAGATTTTTTCCTTTAAAAATGACATTTGGTGCAGGGACTGTTCTAAACATGGGAAACACGCGTCACTTTACAGGCATACTATAGACACCCCCCAGGTACGATATTTAAAGGAATATTTCACTTTTTTTTTTTTTACTTTAAGCATCATTAAAATCACTGCTCCCGAAAAAACGGCCGTTTTTAAACGTTTTTTTTGCATTGATACATGTCCCCTGGGGTAGGACCCGGGTCCCCAAACCCTTTTTAGGACAATACCATGCAAATTAGCCTTTAAAATGAGCACTTTTGATTTCGAACGTTCGAGTCCCATAGACGTCAATGGGGTTCTAACGTTCGTGCGAACTTTCGGTCCGTTCGCGGGTTCTGGTGCGAACCGAACCGGGGGGTGTTCGGCTCATCCCTAATGATGACCCACTGCTCAATAAAGTTTTCCCACTGCAAGGACAATCTGCCACCCAAAGATGTTGACCTATTGCCTTCCTGTTAATAAATGACAGATCTCCATCTGTTGCAGTAATATAAACAAAGCAGCCAGGGATTCTGGGTGATATCATCCAGGATCCTTAGCTGTTCGTCTACATTCTCTTATTTAATGGGAGTGCGTGGGCCAATGCCTAGTGGTAGGGAATTATGGTTGAGCAGTGGGAAAACATTGTTGGGGGGTGGGTTGTCATAATTAACATGGGATTTCCATTACTGTGCGACACAATTAATGGTGTGCAGGTTTTCCTATATTCTAACCAGATCATTTTCAAGGCATTCTACCTAAGTGGCAGAAAAGAGGAGGCACCCCCTCCATAAACCAAACCAGGCCACATGTCTTTCTACATTGGAGTGGTGCCTGGCCAGGGAAGTACAACCCCCCCCCCATGCATTTCCCATGTGGGTGGAGGTCGAACATCTGATGTTCCCCTTAAAATGTCAACCAAACCTTTATCCAGACATACAGCCTGGGTGTACAGGGCATCACTGTTAGGAAGCAGGTTATCATGGTAGCCGAAAAATATCATTGGAGGGTAGGTTGTGGTGATTGATGCTGGATTTACACCATGTGAAATTTCAATTTTTTAGTGTTTTGCAATTAATTATTTGCTTTCTCAAGTTGGAATATGAGTAATAATGGGGTACCATTATTGTGATAATGACTAACCCACGCCTCTGATATTCATGCTATTTTGCAGAAATGTCTTTGCTTGTTTTGAAATATTAGCAGAATTGTCCTTAGCACTTATCATTCTCTTTCACTTGGGAAATGATTCCCAGCCTGGGGAAAAGTGCATATATACCTCCCAACCTGGAAGAGCACAGGCAATAGTTTTCAGGGCTGAAACTAAGATTTTTTTTTACTATTGAAGGGAAAATCGACAAATACAAGAAGAGGTCTCCTCATTTACTCATCTTAAAGAAGAACTACAGCCAAATTTCGTTTGGCTGTACTTCTCCTGTGGATCACAGGAGTGCAGTTCGTTCTGCACTCCTGTGACCCATTTTAAGCTGACAGCAGGCTGAAGCCCGCTGTCAGCTGACATCACAGAAGTAGTCCAGGCTTGGGAAAGATCGTGACCATACGGTCGGGATCTGCCCACATGCCTGAACCGGAACCTGGCTCAGCCTCTTAGCGTGCTGCTGAGAGGCTGAGCTGGCCACTCCTGCCCCTCCACAGCCCAGTGCTCCAGTGAGCGTGGGGGGTCAGGGGGGTCTGAAAGTCACCAGCTCTCTGCTCATGGAGCACTGAGAACCGAGCGATCGGCGGTGTTTGATCATTTGATTTTCAGTATTAGAGCCGGAGAGGGACCGATGCTGCATCCCCCTAGGTAGGTATAGTTCTCAGAAAAAAAAACATGCCCATACTTCTTTTAACTGCTATTATTATTGATCGATAACTCTTCTCTTTGGAAATGTTTTTATGTTGATCACGATTTATTATTATCATTGTAACTTCAATATCACACTCTGAATGTAACAATTCTTACTCTGGTTATTAATAATATGTTCCCTTATCTGCAGAACCATTATCTGTGAAATTACCGCAGATTGTTGCCAAAACTACCAATTCTATGTCCCTGAACTGGACACAACCAGACGAGTATCAGAGCTCATACACCTACAGAGTGCAGACCAATGTAAACTCATCATCTACACTGATAAATAATACAATCGTGAACAGTACATCGGCTACAATAGGAAATCTGACAGCGGGAGAGACCTATACATTCCTGATATATACAATATCTGCCTGTAACTCCACTGAATCAGACCCCGTGCCTATAAATGACTGCACCTGTAAGTATTGCTGAACTGAAAAAGTCAACATACACTCTTTGCTTTGTGTATTAGAGTTTCTGCAAGTAGTTCTTATTCATATTTGCAGCATTCACAACAGCCAATCCAATTCCACCTATCATTCTCACACACTTCACTGGATTTCTCTAAAACTGAGCAGTTTTTCACAAGTGAACTTTTTAGGAATAGCATTCTTCATGTAGATTTTTTGGCTTAATTACAAGTATCACCGGGCAAAAAGAGTTATTTAGCTTATCAACCACTTAGAGGCTGATGTTCCTCACTGCCATTACCTCCACTGGCTTCTGCTAGCCCAATGTATTCAATTTAATATAAGAAGCAATCCACAGCTTTGCTCAAGTTACATCACCAACCTCATCTCAAAATATCACCTCCTACTCTAACCCCCTCACCACCCCTTCCCATACTCACCTCCAGGACTTCTCCAGAGCCTCTACCCCCCTTTGGAACTCCCTACAGCAATCTGTTCAGCTATTCTCTAATAGACATGTGTGGTTTGTTTTGTTCCAAAATTTTCGTTATTCTGAGCTTCGGATGTATCCAAATTTCCAAATTGTAATAGTAACAAATTTAAATGAATCCGAAATAATGAAACTAATTTGAATTCGAAAACAAATTTGAAATATAAACATATTGCTAACTATTGCTGATTTCCTTCAAAGACTGTGTATATTGTTATAATATAGCCTTCTACCAAATTCGAATTTTGAAAAGAATAGACAACCTGTGTAGCTTTGACCAAAGTTTAATAAAGCTCTTGTTTCAGGTGTAGGACACTTAGACCCCTTTCACACTGAGGCGCTGGCCACATTAGCGGTAAAGCACCGCGAATTTTAGCAACGCTTTACCGTCGTTTTAGCGGCACTTTTCACCCGCTAGCAGGGCGCTTTTAACTAAAAGCGCCCGCAAAGCACCGCTGCCAAAGACTGGCCATTGATTTCAACGGCAGGGGCAGTTTAGGAGAGCTAAATACAGTGCTCCCACACCGCCCGAAAGATGCTGCTTGCAGGACTTTTTTTCCTGTCCTGCAAGTGCACCGCCCCAGTGTGACAGCACTCGGACTGTCACACTGGGGCTACAGAAGAGGCAGTTTACAGGCGCGTTTCAGGCGCTATTTTTAGTCCAAAAGCGCCTGTAAAACGCCTCAGTGTGAAAGTAGCCTTACTGTACGTAATGTATATAGCCTGAGTAGAAAGCTCCTAGGACGTTGCTAGGGAATAGGTAGGAAGATGCTTAGCTGTTACTGTTCACCATCACAGGAGCAAGCTCTCAAATTCTGAGTTTAGAGCTAGTGCATTAAGGGAGCAAACAGATGTGAGGGTGTTTGAATCAGAAAAAGAGCTTGCTTCTGTGATGGTGAAGGGGAACAGTAACAGCTAGGAGTCTCTTAGAAACGTGCTTAGCAAGAGCGATAGAGCAATGCAATTGGATGATAAAATCAGCAGAGCTTCCCCTGATTTCAGATCTTCCCCTCAGATTTACAGAGACTGCACTTGCAGTGCAGAGTGGATTTAGTAAATCAACTTCAGAGTGTAGAGGGCAGGAGTAAATAATGCATAGAGTGTAGAAGTCAGTAGTGTGTAATGCACAGGGTGCAGAGTTCAATAATAACTAAATCTTAGAGTGCAGAAGTCAGGCATATGTAATGCACAGAGTGCAGAAGTCAGGAGTAATTAATGCACAAGAGTTCAGGAGGGTGTAGTGCACAGAATGTAAGGGTCAAGATTGTATAATGTGTACAGCGCAGGGTTCAGGAGTGACCTGTGACTTAGTTTGGTACAATATTAATGACCTGTCATCATGTTTATGGGAATATTCCTTATTTTTGCATTTTTTTGCATTCATTTGTTTATTACAGATTTATTTTTGATTGGTAGGTCCATGCCAGTTACACATCTCACATATAGGAGGCACAGGCAATTTCATCTATGTTTTTTTTTAGCACACTTGCACTTTTCTAACAGCGCAGCACCAATATCATTTTACAGTTAAAGCGGGGGTCCACCCACACCGCCCCAAAAAAAAAAATATTAAAAGCCAGCAGCTACAAATACTGCAGCTGCTGACTTTTAATACATGGCCACTTACCTGTCCCAGGGTCCAGCGATGTCGGCAGGGGACGCCGAGAACCCGCTCGGTTCTCGGCAGCTGCCGCCACCATCCTAGGTGAGGGAATCAGGAAGTGAAGCGTTGCGGCTTCACTTCCCGGTTCCCTACTGCGCATGCGCGAGTCGCGCTGCGCGTCCCAAATGGTCCCCGCTCTCTCCTGGGAGCTGTGTGTTCCCAGCAGACAGCGCGGTGGGGACGGGAAGAGGCATAGACTCCCATGGGAGTCTATGCCGGAAGTGGGTGCAAATACCTGTCTTAGACAGGTATCTTCACCCCCCTCCCCCCTGAAAGGTACCAAATGTGACACCGGAGGGGGGAGGGTTCCGAAAAGCGGAAGTTCCATTTTTGTGTGGAACTCCGCTTTAATATTTCATAAATTACGGATCAGCTAATCGGTACTTGATGGCAGTTAGCAAATTCCCATATATTTAAAGTTATAGCGTGGGAGCCTTATCACAAAAAAAAGATTTTACTTGTACAAATGTACACTTAATTTATGGCACTGTACAGCAATAGGATGCATTGTGCTGCTGCACAGTGGTATACGGTTCTGTACAGTATGCTGCGATAAAATGTGGCATGTCTGGATGTTATCACAGCACCCTGCAGCCCAGCTCCGGGTTGTGCTGTAGTGTGAATGGGACACACAGAAATCAATTGTTTTCTGAGTATCCTTGCGGCGACATGCAGTAAAACGTCTGTCAAGGCACCACATGTGCATTCGCCCTTATTGTAAGGTGTTGGCACAGTCACACTGGGGTTGATTTACTAAAGGCAAAAAGACTGTGCACTCTGCAAGAGCAGTTGCTCCAGAGCTTAGTAAATGAGCAGAAGCTCTGCTGACTTCCATTATCCAATCACGTGAAAGCAAAAAATGCTGTTTTTTTTTTTATTTTCCTTGTAGGCGATTGGATATTCCCTGCAAAGTGAAGCTTTACCTAATTTACTAAGCTCTGGAGCAACTGCACTTGCACTTTGCAAAGTGCACAGTCTATTTGCCTTTAGTAAGTCCACCTCATAGACTCATAGTTGTTGATTTACTAAAGGCAAACAGACTGTGCACTTTGCAAAGTGCAGTTTCACTCTGCAAGTGCAGAGCTTAGTAAATGAGGTAAAGCTTCATTATGCAAAGAATACCCAATCACATTCAAGGAAATAAAAAAAATAATAATAATTTTTGCTTGCACATGATTGGAAAAACTGCATTTTCAGAGTCTATTTGCCTTTAGTAAATCAACCCCGCTGGGGATCATTTTGTGAAAAAGTGCAAAGTTTAAAATCCATACCAACCAATCATGTTTCAGTTTAATGAAGTCTGTTCAGAAAGATCAATTCTATTTGGTTGCTATGAGATACAGATTTTTTTCCCTTTTCCCTATAGAATAAATTGGATCATTTCTGATGGTGGTAGACATTAGATTACATGTGTATTGCATATACTGTATTGTTTTGCTCTCATTGAGATAAAGAGAGACATAGGGAGTAACTTTTAGTGATTAGGTGAACAGCTCATCTTTTTTAAAGTGGAGTTCCGACTAAAAAAAAAAAAAAAAAGAAATTAAAAGTCAGCAGCTACAAATACTGCAGCTGCTGACTTTTAATAATTGGACACTTACCTGTCCCAGGGTCCAGCGATGCGGGGGGAAGGAAGCCCCGCTCATCTCCCCTTCCTCTCTGCGGTGCCAGCATTGTCACTGCGCGCTGTGACTGTTCGGGCAATCACCTGGGACCTGTGACGTGTCCCATGTGACTGCTGAGAGGGAGTGGGGAGAGGTGAACTTACTTCTGGCGCCGCTGTGCCCTGGGAGGAAGTGGGAGCTGGAACCCTCTAAAAAGAGGGTTTCCGCTCCCCCCCCCCCCCACAAAATGAAATCCCAAATATGGCATGTCAAGGGGTCACCTTCCCTTAAAGTGGAAGTCCCATTTTTGGGTGGAACTCCGCTATAAACATTCTGCTTTTCAGTTAGCCGTCATTCTTCTGTATTGGAAGCCAAATGCATACAATATAAATTACAAGTGTTTGCAAAATGGCAATTAAAAGATGTAATCTTTCTGCTTAGTTCCTGGACAAGTTTCTGCCATCACACTGAATAATTACAATTCAACAAACACTCTGGGAGTAAACTGGACGGCGGCTGGCGGAAGAGTGGATTCGTATATTATCAGTATAACAGGAGTGGTATCAAAAACAACACAAACAAATTCTACGCAAACAAATATCACCGGATTACTGCCCGGCAGTTTATATACTGTCACTGTACAGACAAATAGCGGGAACTGCAGCCAGACATCAATGTCATTCCAGGAGGCTACATGTGAGTACAAGCGGGGTCATGTGACTACAGCGCCATTTGTCATCTGCAATTTTTTTTTGAGTTAATGTTGTAATTAATGCCATTGTGCTTCCCATAAAAATCCATTGAGTGGTCCCTGAAAATGAAGGCTGAATACTTACCTCTTTGGTGAGCAGTGAGTCCAAACTCCATTGTGTTTGAATGATATCGCCTCTGGCAAAGTCCAAAGTCTGCAGCTATTCTTCAGCAGTGTCCCCGCCGGGTGCTGTGGTTCTACACATTTACTCCTAGACCAATAAAGGACACATCGTAGGTGGTACAGGAGACCAGTGGGATGAACCCTTGATCACACACGTGGGACCAGGCATACCTAAAAGTGCCTGGGATGTGAAGACATTTCTGAAGGCTGTATGGTCTGGACATTGGACTCTCTACCCACTTTAAAGTAGAACTATAAGCAGAACATTTTTTCCTTTTTGGATAGAGTAATGGAGGGTTATAACCCCTGTCAGTTTATTTTTTGCCATTTTCATCCCATTAGGGAGATTTACCTTCACTTCCTGTCCCATAGCCAAAACAGGAAGTGAGATAAAATACCTGCAAATTAGGGGAATTCCTTCGGGACCCCCCAGGTCACCAGAACTAGTGTCCCTATTGGAAGATTTCCCTTCCATTACTTTTCTGGGGACCACTCAAAATAAGGGTTTTCTTTTACTTTCACTTTTGATGATAAAGGTAAACAGGACAGATATAGAGGACGAGTCACCCCAATGGGGGCACAGACAGCAATAAAAATCTAATAGGTGTTGTAATCCATCTCTACTCTATCCAATACTAAAAAGAAAAAAAATTTTACCTTTAGTTTTACTTTAACTTTCTTGGCATTTCATATTTTCATTTGTATTTCAAATATAGGTTTGTAGTTGCTCTGTAGGGCCAGGTCACACTAGTAACTATGTAGCAGAGAATTGTAGTCGTTACAAATCTCTCCATTTGTTTTCTCTGCTCAATTGTAGCTGGCTAGCCAGTCACACAGTGATTGAGTTTCAAATCACTTGCAATTTCTGCTCTCATTTAGGAATAAGTAAACCCAACATTTCATATACCTGTGGCTACTGTACCATGTACTTGTATGACAAAGTCTCCTATTCTCTTTGTATTGCTTCCTTTGTGTGAAATCCTTGGTGTTCCTGTCAGTCCTTCTGCTTTCTATTAGATCCGATCACACTAGACATGAGAGCACAGCGTGGTCAGTTCTCTAGCTCTGCTGGGAACTCAACCTTGCTCTCGTCCAATGATCAGACTTGCACTCCCCCTCTGCACAGCCATTCACTGGGAAGATCAGTCTGCTGCTGCTTCTTCTCCTCCCAGCTCTTATGCAGCTGAGAACATGTGATCACTTAGAGAAAATGGAAAAAGGGTATTTATAATTTTTTTTTGTATATCTATACACAAATCTTTTGCCATTTATTTATGTTTTAAAGCGAATGATTTGTATTACAAGGTGAGGGTTTACATATACTGTACTTTAATTGCAATGCATTTATCCCTAGAAAAACAGAACAATACGAAGGACAGCAAAAAAACAAAAAACAAATGAGCAGTGGCGGCCCGTCCATTAGGGGTGCACAGGCGCCTCCCCCCTATCCATGCATCCAGCCCCCTGATACTGAAAGTGCACTTGGAAGTGCAGTCGCTGTAGATCTGAGGGGGACATGCAAGGAAAATAAAAAACAGCATTTTAGCTTGCACATGATTGGATGATAAAATCAGCAGAGCTTCTCCTCATTTCAGATCTACCCCTCAGATTTAGAGTGACTGCAATTCCAAGTGCACTTGCAGTGCAAAGTGGATTTGCCTTTCGTAAATAACCCCCAATATCTGTTAAGTAAGACCAGCAGTATAACAAAACTGATGATCTGCAGACCTACACCTATTGTGCCTCACACCTAGCGCACATTATGCTTGCACCACTCTTTGTTAATTCCCTCCATTGTATGTATTAATTTTAAAACAGATACATTTTCTTCCATCTCACTATTTTTTTATCTAACATTGTTTTATTTTCAAACAGATCCCACCCCACCAGGTAGCATAGCCTTTCCTATGATAGGAACTAAGAATGTCACTTTATCTTGGGGAGATCCAATAAATATGACCGGAGTGGTGAAGTCATATAATATCACTTATTGGAATTCTTCTTCTTCAATCATTGCTGGACCTGTGAGAAGCGACAATGCAAATGTCACCCTTCAAAACTTAATGTCGGGGTCCAATTACACCATCTCTGTGGTGACAGTCGGAGCTCTGGGGTATAAGAGCACGTCTGTGATTGGATTGGTCTGTACAAGTAAGTTTTTGATCCTCTAAAATGAGACATGTAAAATGTATCAATGTTTTTTATTCTTGCATAAGTTTCAATATTAAAGGGCCTTTCCATATAGTGAGTTCCTAGATTTCTCAAAGTCCCCTCATCTGCTAAGAGGCATCTGCTATACAAAGGGTACTGAGCAAAGATGTATCCTCCCATGCCACCAAACTTCACTTCGATGCTGAGAAATCAATCCCGGAATCTCTCCACCATCCTGGTCTCACTGGTTCATTCTGCTGACTAGAGATGAGCTTTGGATTTAGGTTGAACATGAGTTTGGCCTGAATCCAAGCTGGTTGTGGTTTGGTGAATGGCCAAACAAACTGGCCACATTTGACCCGTTCATCCATCTGAATCCCCAAAGCTGGAAGGTAAACAAAGCATCTGGGGAGCTGAAAATCCTCTACCCTTGCAAGGTACCATATTGAGGGACAAGATCCTCATTTTTTTCATTCTTTCATCTCACAAAAGGGTTATTGGATTCTGGAAGCCCTCTTTATAATGAGGGGGGACAACAATCTATCCGTCTCAACCTCTAGGAGAATAAATACAGAGTACATCAGTAGTCCTTAATACTTATTCCCAAAAATATTTATTTATAAATATATATATATACCGTATTTATCGGCGTATAACACGCACTTTTTTCCCCTTAAAATCAGGGGAAAGTTGCAGGTGCGTGTTATACGCCGATCCCCTGCGATCCGAGCTGTCACTTCTTCAAAATCGCGGACCGCGATTTGAAAATGGCGCCGCCGGCGCCGAAGTACACAGAGCCGGTCCTCGGCTCTTTCCGGCGGCTCTCGTTTACTTTCGGTTTCACTCGTAGTCCGGAGCGGAGCTATCCGAGTAGGTTCGGATAGCTCCGCTCGGGACTAGGAGTGGAGCCGAAAGTAAACGAGAGCCGCCGGAAAGAGCCGAGGACCGGCTCTCTGTACTTCGGCGCCGGCGGCGCCATTTTCAAATCGCGGTCCGCGATTTTGAAGATGTGACAGCAGGGACAGGGGATCCCAGGCTGCACTGGGGCAAGGCTGCACTGGGGAAGGCTCCACTGGGGAAGGCTCCACTGGGGAAGGCTGCACTGGAGAAGGCTGCACTGACAAGGCTGCACTGGGGAAGGCTGCACTGACAAGGCTGCACTGACAAGGCTGCACTGACATGGCTGCACTGACAAGGCTCCACTGGGTAAAGCTGCACTGGGGAAGGCTGCACTGGGGAAGGCTGCACTGACAAGGCTGCACTGACAAGGCTGCACTGACAAGGCTGCACTGACATGGCTGCACTGACATGGCTGCACTGACATGGCTGCACTGACAAGGCTGCACTGACAAGGCTGCACTGGGGAAGGCTGCACTGACAAGGCTGCACTGACATGGCTGCACTGAGAAGGCTGCAATGAAGGACATTTAAATGTAAGTTTTTTTCCCTTCAACTTCCCTCCTAAAAGTTTTTTTTCCTTAAAATTCCCTCCTAAATTGGGGTGCGTGTTATACGCCGGTGCGTGTTATACGCCGATAAATACGGTATATATATATATATATATATATATATATATATATGTATATATATATATATATATATATATATATATATATATATAATATATAATATAAAATGAATCTAGTGATATATTGTATATAAATTCATCTAGCGATGTAGAACTAGCATCATGATGACCCACTGCTCAATAAAGTTTTCCCACTGCAAGGACAATCTGCCACCCAAAGATTTTGACCTATTGCCTTCCTGTTAATAAATGACAGATCTCCATCTGTTGCAGTAATATAAACAAAGCAGCCAGGGATTCTGGGTTATATCATGCAGGATCCTTAGCTGTTCATCTACATTCTGTTATTTAATGGGAGTGCGTGGGCCAATGCCTAGTGGTAGGGAATTATGGTTGAGCAGTGGGAAAACATTGTTGGGGGGTGGGTTGTCATAATTAACATGGGATTTCCATTACTGTGCGACACAATTAATGGTGTGCAGGTTTTCCTATATTCTAACCAGATCATTTTCAAGGCATTCTACCTAACTGGCAGAAAAGAGGAGGCACCCCCTCCATAACCCAAACCAGGCCACATGTCTTTCTACATTGGAGTGGTGCCTGGCCAGGGAAGTACAAACCCCCCCCCCCATGCATTTCCCATGTGGGTGGAGGTCGAACATCTGATGTTCCCCTTAAAATGTCAACCAAACCTTTATCCAGACATACAGCCTGGGTGTACAGGGCATCACTGTTAGGAAGCAGGTTATCATGGTAGCCGAAAAATATCATTGGAGGGTAGGTTGTGGTGATTGATGCTGGATTTACACCATGTGAAATTTCAATTTTTTAGTGTTTTGCAATTAATTATTTGCTTTCTCAAGTTGGAATACGAGTAATAATGGGGTACCATTATTGTGATAATGACTAACCCACGCCTCTGATATTCATGCTATTTTGCAGAAATGTCTTTGTTTGTTTTGAAATATTAGCAGAATTGTCCTTAGCACTTATCATTCTCTTTCACTTGGGAAATGATTCCCAGCCTGGGGAAAAGTGCATATATACCTCCCAACCTGGAAGAGCACAGGCAATAGTTTTCAGGGCTGAAACTAAGATTTTTTTTTTACTATTGAAGGGAAAATCGACAAATACAAGAAGAGGTCTCCTCATTTACTCATCTTAAAGAAGAACTACAGCCAAATTTCGTTTGGCTGCACTTCTCCTGTGGATCACAGGAGTGCAGTTCGTTCTGCACTCCTGTGACCCATTTTAAGCTGACAGCAGGCTAAAGCCCGCTGTCAGCTGACGTCACAGAAGTAGTCCAGGCTTGGGAAAGATCGTGACCATAGCTGCTGAGAGGCTGAGCTGGCCACTCCTGCCCCTCCACAGCCCAGTGCTCCAGTGAGCGTGGGGGGTCAGGGGGGTCTGAAAGTCACCAGCTCTCTGCTCATGGAGCACTGAGAACCGAGCGATCAGCGGTGTTTGATCATTTGATTTTCAGTATTAGAGCCGGAGAGGGACCGATGCTGCATCCCCCTAGGTAGGTATAGTTCTCAGAAAAAAAAACATTCCCATACTTCTTTTAACTGCTATTATTATTGATCGATAACTCTTCTCTTTGGAAATGTTTTTATGTTGATCACGATTTATTATTATCATTGTAACTTCAATCTCACACTCTGAATGTAACAATTCTTACTCTGGTTATTAATAATATGTTCCCTTATCTGCAGAACCGATATCTGTGAAATTACCGCAGATTGTTGCCAAAACTACCAATTCTACGTCCCTGACCTGGACACAACCAGACGAGTATCAGAGCTCATACACCTACAGAGTGCAGACCAATGTAAACTCATCATCTACACTGATAAATAATACAATCGTGAGCAATGCATCGGCTACAATAGGAAATCTGACAGCGGGAGAGACGTATACATTCCTGATATATACAATATCTGCCTGTAACTCCACTGAATCAGACCCCGTGTCTATAACTGACTGCACCCGTAAGTATTGCCGAACTGAAAAAGTCAGTCCTAAAAGTCAACAAACACTCTTTGCTTTGTGTATTGGAGTTTCTGCAAGTAGTTCTTATTCATATTTGCAGCATTCACAACAGCCAATCCGATTCCACCTATCATTCTCACACACTTCACTGGATTTCTCTAAAACTGGGCAGTTTTTCACAAGTGAACTTTTTAGGAATAGCATTTTTCATGTAGATTTTTTGGCTTAATTACAAGTATCACCGGGCAAAAAGAGTTATTTAGCTTACCAACCACTTAGAGGCTGATGTTCCTCACTGCCATTACCTCCACTGGCTTCTGCTAGCCCAATGTATTCAATTTAATATAAGAAGCAATCCACAGCTTTGCTCAAGTTATATCACCAACCTCATCTCAAAATATCACCTCCTACTCTAACCCCCTCACGACCCCTTCCCATACTCACCTCCAGGACTTCTCCAGAGCCTCTACCCCCCTTTGGAACTCCCTACAGCAATCTGTTCAGCTATTCTCTAATAGACATGTGTGGTTTGTTTTGTTCCAAAATTTTCGTTATTTGGAGCTTCGGATGTATCCAAATTTCCAAATTGCAATAGTAACAAATTTAAATAAATCCGAAATAATGAAACTAATTTGAATTCGAAAACAAATTTGAAATATAAACATATTGCTAACTATTGCTGATTTCCTTCAAAGAGTGTGTATAATGTTATAATATAGCCTTCTACCAAATTCGAATTTTGAAAAGAATAGAATAAAACAGAATAGAAAAGAATAGAGTAAAACAGAACAGAATATAATATAAAATAAAATAATAAAATAGTTTAGGAAATAAAGGAATATAATAGAAAAGAATATGATATAAAAAATAGAATAGGTTAGAATAGAATACAATAGAATACAATAGAATATAACCATCTTATGAAATTCGAATAGAATAGAACCAGCTATTCTTCACAATGAATTTGGATCAACTCAATATTTTCTGTTTCAATGTTTTTTATTGAAAGTTTTCAAGACATTTTTAACATTTAAGTCTTAACTGTATGCCATGTCTCAGTATTATTATTATACAGTGCGCCTTTCTAGAAAAGTAAATTATTGTCTTGTCTGCACATCTGTTACTGCTTATTGCTCCAATTCAAGAAAAAAAAGGGTAAAATGAAAACACAACCAGATAACATTTCCGTAGTCTAAAAGATATCTATAAATATCCCTTGATTTCCCCGTCCCTCCACTACTCTCCATGCAGAAGGGGGGGGGGGGGTCCAAGACCATAGACTATTCCAGGTGAAGAAAAGGAGAAGAATGAAAATAAGAAGGAAAGAGTATCAGAGAGGGGAGGAAGGTCACTCCCCAAAATTAACTCGGTCAGTCCCTGAGATCTCACGAGGGGTCAGACAAGTATTTGATCCGGTGTTTCCAGATCTTATCAAATTGGGCTTGTTTGACCTGTAAAATCAATGAAAGGCGTTCATTTACCATGATCCATGACAACTTGTTATTTACCAAGTCGAAAGGGATCGTGGGCGTCCTCCATGATCCTGGCAATTACTATTCTGGCTGCCGTAAAGATAAAGGTTACAAGTTTCCCTGCCTGTTTAGATGTGCCTTCTACCGGGTGTCCCAGAAGAGCTTGCTGCGGTGATTTAGTTTCACCTGTGTAAGTGACAAGGTAAAATTATAGAGGCGAATCCAAAAACGTTTCACCTTGGGGCAGGACCACCATATTTGGATCACGTGCCTTCCATACCGCACCCTCGAAAACAGGAGGGAGAGGCCCCTGGGACGAACAAAGCTATTCTCGTCTGTACCATGTACCATCTGAGCAAAACCTTGTAATTTACTTCGATCAATGAAGTATTTATATATGATTTTGACGCACACTGTGACATTTTGGACCATTCATCTAGAGCGAATGTCTCCCCTATGTCTTTTTCCCACTTCTTCATATAGAACAATTTTTCTGGACTAGAGGTCAATATACTATAGATTTTGGAGATAAAGCCAGTGTGCTTGTCAAGGGATCTGCATAAATACTCCATCGAGGTGGACGTGGTTATATCAGCCGCCCATTGTAAGGTTTGCAGAAGATGCACTATTTGCACATAATGAAAAATCTCTGAGTTTGTCTAAGAAGGTATTTCTCTTGAAGGGTTCGTTGTGGTAGAATCCCCCTGTGATCACAGAGGTCAGCAAAACTCAATATTTTCAATTCAAATTTGACTCGAATCCTTAGAATCCATTGGAAAAATTTGAATTTGGCTGAAAAAGAATAAACAAAACTAAACTAATTTCGTTACAAATGCAACCAAATGAAATTAGTACCTTAACGAATTAATCCGAAATGTAACAATTTTTTGTTTGCAGGGCCGATCCTAGGGTCACAGACGCCTGGGTGCAGAAATATTTCTGACGCCCCCACATGGGCGTGGTCATCTTTACCAACTCCTCCCCTTTACAAATGTTACTATGGCAACGACTCAAACACAGAGATGCTCCCCTAAGAAGTCTTCGTTACCCTAGGATCCTCCCATGATCTTTTAACAATAAAGAAAATACAGGAAGAGCGTACACTAATGAGACCTGGAGGGGAGTCTCTCTCAGAGAGGGCTTCTGTTAGAGAGTCTGTTAGAAAGAGTCCCCAGACATAGTACAGGAGATGATCAGAGACTGTAGACATGATACAAGAGACGATCAGAGACAGCAATCATAGTATAGGAGATGGTCAGAGACTGCAGACATAATACAGAAACAGAAACAGAAACAGAAACAGAAATACAGAGACTGCAGACATGTTACAAGAGATGGTCAGAGACTGCAGACATATTACAGGAGATGGTCAGAGAATGCGGATATATTACAGGAGATGGTCAGAGATTGCAGACATACTACAGGAGATGGTCAGAGACTGGAGATATAATACAGGAGATGGTTAGAGACTGCAGACATAGTAAAGGAGATTGTCAGAGACTGCAGATGTAGTACAGGAGATGGTCAGAGACTGCAGACATAGTACAAGAGATGGCCAGAGATTGCAGACATGATACAAGAGATGGTCAGAGACGGCAGACATAATACAGGAGATGGTCAGAGACTGCAGAAATACTACAGGAGACAGTCAGAGACTGGAGCTATAATACAGGAGATGGTCAGAGACTGCAGACATAATACAGGAGATGGCCAGAGACTGCAGACATGTTACAAGAGATGGTCAGAGACTGCAGACATAGTACAGGAGATGGTCAGAGAATACGGACATATTACAAGAGATGGCCAGAGATTGCAGACATGATACAAGAGATGGTCAGAGACTGCAGACATGTTACAAGAGATGGTCAGAGACTGCAGACATGTTACAAGAGATGGTCAGAGACTGCAGTTCCTATGGATGTTAGTAGATAATGGCTGATCGGCCCTCTCACCTGACCCAGCGATACAGCAAAAACGGTTCCTCTGATCAGGAGTCTGCTCACTCTGAATTGCCCGTGGCGACTCCGCTTGGTAGCACCCAGATCTGTATTCTGGCAATTACTCCATTCCTTTCTCCGCCTGGGATGGCGCTAGGCTGTGTGGCTTTCCCTCTGGTGGTGCAGGGCAGCGGGGTTCTCTCTCTGATGGTGTTCTCTCAGCACTGACCTCTCCCTCTGGAGTCCTGGGTGTACTTCCCTGAAAGCTTTCCCGGGCTCCTGGCTCTTTCTCTCTCTCCCATTCAGCTGAGCATGCTGTGTGGGCTGCAGTTTCCGTGTTACAGTGGGGCTACCAGTCCTCGGGACTACATATCCCACAATCCTCTTCTTTGCTCCATTTTTTTTTCTTCCCTGGCCGATATGAAGGTGGGGGGAAGAAACATAGTGCGCCGCTCACTAGTACAGCAGCGCACGTGAAGAGGAGAGGGAGAAGGGTGTCGCCCGGTGCGGTAAAACATGGTATCCTCCCCCCTCCACCAACTATAGTCGCCCCTCAGTACAGGCCCACCCCTCCACTAAGTATAGACACCCCTCTGTCAGTGCAGACCCCCCACTAAGTATAAACCCCTCCCTCAGTACAGACCCCCCAGGACAAAACACCCCCCTCTATCAGTATAGACCCCCCTCAGGACAAACCAACCACCCCTCCATTAGTACAGAACCACCCCCCTCCATTAGTACTGACCCCAGCAGAACAAACAACCCCCCTACATTAGTACAGAACCACCCCTCCTACATTAGTACAGACCCCCCAAAACAAACCACCCCCCATCCATTAGTACAGACCCCCTCAGGACAAACCACCCCCCCTCCATTAGTACAGAACCACCCCCCCTCCATTAGTACAGACCCCCGCAGAACAAACCACCCCCCCTACATTAGTACAGAACCACCCCTCCTACATTAGTACAGACCCCCCCAAAACAAACCACCCCCTCCATCAATACAGACCCCCCCAGGACAAACCACCCCCCCTCCATTAGTACAGACCCCCAGAACAAACCACCCCCCCTCCATTAGTACAGACCCCCCCTGGACAAACCACCCCTCATTAGTACAGACCCCCCCGGACAAACCACCCCCCTACATTAGTACAGACCCCCCAGAACAAACCACCCCCCCTCCATTAGTACAGACTCCCCAGAACAAACCACCCCCCATTAGTACAGACCCCCAGAACAAACGACCCCCCCACCATTAGTACAGACCCCCTAGGACAAACCACCCGCCCCCACCATTAGTACAGACCCCCCCAGGACAAACCACCCCCTCACCATTAGTACAGACCCCCCAGGACAAACAGCCCCCCCTCTATTAGTACAGACCCCCCCTAGACAAACCACCCCTCATTAGTACAGACCCCCCCGGACAAACCACCCCCCTACATTAGTACAGACCCCCCAGAACAAACCACCCCCCCTCCATTAGTACAGACCCCCAGAACAAACTACCCCCCATTAGTACAGACCCCCAGAACAAACGACCCCCCCACCATTAGTACAGACCCCCCAGGACAAACCACCCCCCCACCATTAGTACAGACCCCCCCAGGACAAACCACCCCCTCACCATTAGTACAGACCCCCCAGGACAAACAGCCCCCCCTCCATTAATACAGACCCCCTCAGGACAAACCACCCCCCCTCCATTAGTATAGACCCCCCCCTGGACAAACCACCCACCCCTTCATTAGTACTGACCCCCCCAGGACTAACCACCCCCCCTCCATTAGTACAAACCACCCAGAACAAACCACCCCCCCTCCATTAGTACAGACCCCCCAGGACAAACCACCCCCCTTCCATTAGTACAGACCCCCCCAGGACAAACCACCCCCCTCCATTAGTATAGACCCCCCCTGGACAAACCACCCACCCCTTCATTAGTACCGACTCCCCAGAACAAACCACCCCCCTCCATTAGTACAGACCCCCCAGAGCAAACCACCCCCCCTCCATTAGTATAGACCCCTCCTAGGACAAACTCCCCCTCTATTAGTATAGACCCCCCAGGACAACCCCCCCTCCATTAGTATAGACCCCCCAGGACAACCCCCCCTCCATTAGTACAGACCCCCCAGGACAACCCCCCCTCCATTAGTATAGACCCCACAGGACAACCCCCCCTCCATTAGTATAGACCCCCCCAGGACAAACCACCCCCCCTCTATTAGTATAGACCCCCAACAAACCCCCCCCTCCATTGAGCTAATTAAAAAACACCCGGGCGGCAGCTGGAGAGGAGAGGACAGTGTGCAGCTGCGTGTCAGGCTTGGGCAGCAGGCGGAAGTTGTGCAGCTGGTCTCTCTGCACACAGAGACACAGCCGCTCCGATCTCCAGCTATCTCTGCTCTCCTCCTCTGACAGGAGGAGGGAGGGGGGATGGGCTTCGACAAAAAACAAAGCGGCTGCCGTTACCGTCGGAGAGAGCCGCCTACTACGGACAGGGAGAGGAGGAGGAGGGGAGCACTCTGCCTCTGGCGCTGCAGCGCCCCCACCTCTGTGGCACCCGGGTGCACTGCACCCCGTGCACCCCGTCCAGGATCGGCTCTGTTTAGGTGATCCTTGAAAACATATCTTTTTCTAGAAATCCTATCCCGACTCCACCTTCAAACTGAACTTTTACTTTCTTCATAAGCTCATTCCTTATACGTAATGCCTTTGTTATCACTAGCCCTACTGTATTGAATTGTATTACTGTACTCTCTCCCTTATTTTGCACAAATTGTTGACCCTATATAAATCCTGTATATTTATAATAAATAATGATAGGATCTTTTCTTCTGCTTGAAAAAGTTCAGTCATTTTGAATGCTATAGCGAAAAAAAAGAATCCACACATACTTCTCAAAGCTGCTAAGAAGTAACAGTGCACCAGTCAACAGGCATTTTTTTTTTTTTTTTGCATGGGAATGCAAAACGGGTATTTAAACTGCTTTAACCACTTCAATACAGTGCATTTTCGCCCCCTTCCTGCCCAAGCCATTTTTCAGCTTTCAGCGCTGTCACAATTTGAATGACAATTGCGCGGTCATACAACACTGTACCCAAATGAAATTGTTATAATTTTTTCCCCACAAATAGAGCTTTCTTTTAGTGGTATTTGATCACCTCTGCGGTTTTTATTTTTTGCACTGTAAACAAAAGAAGAGTGACAAGTTTTAAAAAAAACACAATAATTTTTACCTTTTGCGATAATAAATATCCAATTTTTTTTTTCTTTAAAACAAATTTTTTCTCAGTTTAGGCTGATATGTATTCTTGTACATATTTTTGGTAAAAAAAATCGCAATAAGCGTATATAGATTGGTTTGCGCAAAAGTTATAGCGTCTACAAAATAGGGGATAGATTTATAACTTTTTTTTTATTTATTTTTTTTTACTAGTAATGGCGGCGATCTGCGATTTTTTTATCATGACTGCGATATTGTGGCGGACACATCGGACACTTTTGACACATATTTGGGACCATTCACATTTATACAGCGATCCGTGCTATAAAAATGCATTGATTACTGTATAAATGTGACAGGCAGGGAAGGGGTTAACACTAGGTGGTGATCGAGGGGTTAACTGTGTTGCTAGGGAGTGATTCTAACTGTAGGGGGTGGGGACTCACTAGGGGAGGAGACCGATCAGTGTTCCGCTGTACTGGGAACATACCATCGGTCTCCTCTCCTCTGACAGGACCGTGGATCTGTGTGTTTACACACACAGATCCACGGTCCTGCTGTGTTACCGGTAATCGCGGGTGCCCGGCGGACATCGCGGCCGCCGGGCACGCGCACCGGGTGCCTAGTGACACGACGGGCGCGCGCGATCGCTGTCGGCGGCGCTCGCGCCCCCTGGTGGCCTGGGAAAGCGAGGCCGTCATATGACGCCCGCCCGCCACGAGAGCTGCGCCGCCTGGCCGTCAATTGATGGCCGGTGGTCAGCAAGCAGTTAAATCAGGCCAAATGCAGGTCAGGAAAAGGTCAACTGCAGGTCAGATGCACCAGTCAATGAATTGTGAATGATCACTGAGGAGTATCACACTGATTTCAAGCTTATGCCATAAACTAAAGTCCTTCAACACAAGTCCAAACTCCACCAAGTTCATTTGGAAGGCGCAGTAAATAAACTGTACAATTGTGTGTAAAAATATTGTGGTGTGTTTAAAATCATTACCTTTAACTACTTCCGGACCGCCGCACGCCGATATACGTCCTAAGTTTGAAGAGGAATATCGTTGTTATGGCAGCAGCTAGCTGCCATAACCCTGGTATCCTCTTTTTCGGCCGGCGGTCCAGTTTCCGATAATAGTGGTCTCTGCGGCGGATTCGCCGCGATATCACTTTTATCTGCGGTGGAAGAGGGCCCCCCTTCCCGCCGCGCTCCGCTGCCCTCCTCCGGAGGCGATCGGATGTTCATCCATGCTGGGTATGGAGATGAGTGAGGAGAAGATGGCCCCCACCCGTCTCCATACCATTGCTGGGTGGAAGCGACCTCAAAACGTCTTTTCTGCCAATAGCTCTTAAAGGGCCATTTTTTTTTTTTTTTTAATGACAACATTTTTTTATTGCATTTTAGTGTAAATATGAGATCTGGGGTCTTTTTGAACTCAGATCTTAAAGGTAAAAGGTCCTGTCATGCTTTTTTTCTATTACAAGGGAGGATTACATTCCTTATAATAGGAATAAAAGTGACACTTTTTAAAAAAAAAAACTGTGTAAAAATAAAACATAAAAGGTAAAATAAATAAGAAAAAAAATTTTCTTTTAAACGCGCCTCGTCCCGCCGAACTCGGGTGCAGAAGCGAACGCATATGTGAGTAGCGTCTGCATATAAAAACGGTGTTCAAACCACACATGTGAGGTATCGCCGCGTTCGGTAAAGCGAGAGCAATAATTCTAGCCCTAGACCTCCTCTGTAACATAAAAAAGGCAACCTGTAGAATTTTTTAAATGTCGCCTATGGAGATTTTTAAGGGTAAAAGTTTGTCGCCATTCCACGAGTGGGCGCAATTTTGAAGCGTGACATGTTGGGTATCAATTTACTCGGCATATCTTTATCTTTCACAATGTAAAAAAAATTGGGATAACTTTACTGTTGTCTTATTTTTTAATTCAAAAAAGAGTATTTTTTCCAAAAAATGTGCACTTGTAAGACTTGCGCAAATACGTTGTGACAGAAAGTATTGCAATGACTGAAATTTTATTCTATAGGGTGTTAGAAAAAAAATTGATAATGTTTGTAATTGTAATGGGGTTCTAAGTAATTTTCCAGAAAAAAACAGTTTTTAACATGTAAACAACAAATCTCAAAAAGAGGCTGGGTCCTTAAGTGGTTAAAATACCTTTACAACTAGCATTTAAAGTTGACCTTTAGGCAGATATTAAAGTGGTTGTAAAGCCTCATGGTTTTTCACCTTAATGCATTTTATGCATTAAGGTGAAAAACCTTCTGTGCTTCAGCTGCCCCCCAGACCCCCCCTTTTTAATACCTGAACCCGACTGTGCGACAAGCACAAGCCCAGCAGCTCCAGCCGCTGTCTCTGTCCTCATTGAGTAGATTGATAGCAGTGGGAGCCATTGGCTCCCTTTGCTGTCCATCAAATCCAGTGACACGGGAGTCGGGGGTGGGGTCGAGTCCTGCTGTCTGTGTCAATGGATGCAGCAGCAGGACTCGTCAGTGCCCCCATGATAAGTGGCTCTCTGTGGGGGCACCCGATAGAGGAGGAGAACCGCCGGCGGGATCCCAGAGGAGGAGGATCAGGGCTACTCTGTGCAAAACCCTTGCAGAGAGGAGGTAAGTATGACATGTTTGTTATTAAAAAAAAAAAAGAGGAACCTTTACAATCACTTTAAGGACACAAATTCATGCATCTCTGTAATCATTAAAGAGGTATTAACCACTGCAATACTGGGTGTGTGCACCGCCTTCCTGCCCAAGCCAGTTTTCAGCTTTCAGCGCTGTCACACTTTGAATGACAATTGCGCTGTACCCATATGAAATTTTTATCATTTTTTTTGAGACAGATAGAACTTCCTTCTGGTGGTATTTATTCACCACTGTGGGTTTTTTTTTTTGCTAAACAAGCGAACACATTTAAAAAAAAAAAGTTTTTCCTTGTTTCTGTAATAAAGTTTGCAAATAAGCATTTTTTCTTCTTCACTGGTGTGTGCTGATGAGGCTGCACTGATGGGCATATTTGGGCACTGATAAGTTGCACTGATGGGCACTGATTAAGCTGCACTGATGAGGCAGCACTGATAGGCAGCATTGTAGGGCACTAATAAGGCTACACTGATGGGTACTGATAACCTGCACTGATGGGGCTGCATTGATAATCAGTATAAACAATGTACTCACTGTGCCCTGTCAGACTTACCAACTATTGGCTCTCCTTTCCTCACACAGTGACAGTGTGTGAGGAAAGCAATGCTGATAACTAGCAAGTCTGTTTACATGTGACCAGCTGTGAATGGATACAGCTGATCACATGGTAAAGGGCTGCTGAGATTGGCCCTTTACCACTATCTGTGATTAGCCTTGTCCAAAGGACACGAAGGTAACAGAGCGTGCCCAATGCGCGACCCGGGGGCGCACGGGAGGCGCGTACGTGAAAAGACATCTATGAACATCCTCCCAGAACCAAAGAGCTGCGCTGTAGCCATCTTCCGGCTATAGTGCAGGCAGAAACTGGTTACAGTGCCTTGCAAAAGTATTCACCCCCCTGGCATTTTTCGTGTTTTATTGCCTCACAACCTGGAATTAACATGGATTGTTTGAGGATTTGCATCATTTAATTTACAGAACATTCCCACAACTTTGAAGAAGCAAACAAATAGGACAAAATAACAGAAAAAGTCAATGTGCATAACTATTCACCCCCCTAAAGTCAATACTTTGTAGAGCCGCCTTTTGCGGCTATCACAGCTCCAAGTTGCTTGGGATAAGTCTCTATGAGCTTGCCACATTTTACCACTGAGATTTTTGCCCATTCCTCCTTCCAAAACTGCTCCAGCTCCTTCAAGTTGGATGGTTTGCGCCTGTGAACAGCAATCTTTAAGTCTGACCACAGATTTTCTATTGGATTGAGGTCTGGGCTTTGACTAGGCCATTCCAACACATTTACATGTTTCCCCTTAAACCACTCAAGTGTTGCTTTAGCAGTGTGTTTGTGGTCATTGTCCTGCTGGAAGGTGAACCTCCGTCCTAGCCTCAAATCACACACAGAGTAGTACAGGTTTTGCTCAAGAATATCCCTGTATTTAGCACCATCCATCTTTCCCTCAACTCTGACCAGTTTCCCAGTCCTGACTGCTGAAAAACATCCCCACAGCATGATGCTGCCACCACCATGTTTCACAGTGGGGATGGTGTTCTTTGGGTGATGTGATGTGTTGGGTTTGCCCCAGACATAGCGTTTTCTTTGATGGCCAAAAAGTTCAATTTTAGTCTCATCAGACCAGAGCACCTTCCTCCATACATTTTGGGAGTCTCCCACATGCCTTTTCACAAACTCAAAATGTGCCATTTTATTTTTTGCTGAAAGTAATGTCTTTCTTCTGGCCACTCTGCCATAAAGCCCAACATTATGGAGCGTACGGCTTATTGTCACACTATGTACAGATACTGCAGTCTCTGCTGTGGAACTCTGCAGCTCCTCCAGGGTTACCTTAGGTCTCTGTGCTCCTCTCTGATTAATGACCTCCTTGCCCGGTCCGTGAGTTTTGGTGTGCGGCCGTCTCTTGGCAGGTTTGCTGTTGTGCCATATTCATTCCATTTGGTTATGATAGATTTGATGGTGCTCCTAGGGATCATCAAAGATTTGGATAATTTTTTATAACCTAACCCTGACTTGTACTTCTCAACAACATTGTCCCTTACTTGTTTGGAGAGTTCCTTGGTCTTCATGGCAGTGTTTGGTTAGTGGTGCCTCTTGCTTAGGTGTTGCAGCCTCTGGGGCCTTTCAAAAAGGTGTGTCTATGTAATGACAGATCATGTGACACTTAGATTGCACACAGGTGGACATCATTTCACTAATTGTGACTTCTGAAGGTAATTGGTTGCACCAGAGCTTTTTATGGGCTTCATAACAAAGGGGGTGAATACATACGCACATGCCAATTATCAGTTTTTTTTTTATTTCTGAAAATTGTGTTATGTATATATTTTTCTAATTTTACTTCACAGACTTAGACTATTGTGTTCTGATCCATCACATATAATTCAGATTAAAAAAAAAACCATTTAACTAAAGGCTGTAATGTAACAAAATAGGTAAAAGGCCAAGAGGGTGAATACTTTTGCAAGGCACTGTAAATGGCACCACATTCATTTATGTGCCCCAAGGAGGTTTATGCCATAAAGTGCTAGTATGCACCGCAAAACTTATGGCAAAGCGTAATTGAAC
The DNA here is from genome assembly GCA_037952925.1 of Lithobates clamitans. Lineage (NCBI taxonomy): Eukaryota > Metazoa > Chordata > Amphibia > Anura > Ranidae > Lithobates > Lithobates clamitans. The sequence goes on from JBBGZY010002335.1 coordinate 189,584, forward strand.
AAGCTGAAGTTAGAACCTGATTGGTCACCATGCACATCTACACCAGATTTTGTACTCTCTGGTTTTAGTAAATCCCCCTTACAGTTTAGATCACCCACATTCAGAGATTCGAGGTCTCTGCTCCCTATTCTTCCAACACAGATGCTGCTGCTATGGGCAGGATCCCCCCCTAGCCCTCCATCTTTGCTGTAGAACCCCTGCACCCTTTATAATAAGATCTGTATGTGTATCTTTTTCACTAATAAAAAATTATTTTTCCTGTTAGTTCCCGGACAAGCTGTCGGTGCCGCAGCGAGCAGTAACACATCGGTGAATTCTCTGTTTGTGAGCTGGACCGCACCACAAGGAAAAGTGTCTAATTATACCGTCACTATAACAGAATATGTCAATAACACAATGCAGACTGGCACAATACAGCCTAACATGACGCAAGTAAATTTTACTGGATTATTACCAGGAAGAGTCTACAATGTAACAATAGTGACAGTCAGCAGTTCCTGCAGCCTGGCAGCCCCTTCACTGCCACAGGCCACATGTAAGTATGATTAAGGTCATGTGTCTTCAATGATCATAGTATAGTGATCGTCTGCACTATTATATAGTGAATGTGATAACAATAAATCCTAATTGGATACCCAGAATTGCTGCAAAACCTAGTGATTTCACAAATACACGTGCATAAGTAAGTGAATAAAATGATTTTGCGCTATTCCATTCTATGTGATTAAATAAACAATGTGATATAAATGTAAATTGAAATCTTACAATAAAAAAGTCCAGTGATGGTTTTGAATCAATAAAAATAATTATTCTTATTATTATTAAATAATAAGATTATTTTCATTGATTTATAACCATCACTGGACTTTTTTATTGTAAGATTTCAGTTTACATTTATATCACATTGTTTATTTAATCACATAGAATGGAATAGCACAAAATCATTTGTCAAACGTAAACAAAAAAAAAAATAGCAAATGTGCGCCATTTCACTGAATGGTACAGAAAAAAGTTTTGTTTAAAGGACATATATGATAAAAAGGTATTGTATGATGATAATGCTATTCATTTGATAATGATATTCTACATACGCTTTTCTTTTTAATTTCACATATCCATTATTTAGACTTTTCTCCATTTATACAGTTACATAGTTACATAGTAGGTGAGGATGAAAAAAGACACAAGTCCATCAAGTCCAACCTATGGACTTGATGGACAGTTTATCTGGAAAGTATTCACAGTGCTTTACTTTTTCCACATTTTGTTCTGTTACAGCCTTATTCCAAAATGGATTAAATTCATTATTTTCCTCAAAATTCTACAAACAATCTCCCATAATGACAACGTGAAAGAAGTTTGAAATCTTTGCAGATTTATTAAAAATAAAAAACAAATAAATTATATGTACATAAGTATTCACAGCCTTTGCCATGACACTCAAAATTTAGCTCAGGTGCCTCCTGTTTCCACTGATCATCCTTGAGATATTTCTACAACTTGATCAGAGTCCACCTGTGGTAAATTCAGTTGATTGGACATGATTTGGAAAGGCACACATCTGTCTATATCGGGTCCCACAGTTAACAGTGCATGTCAGAGCACAAACCAAGCCAAGAAGTCCAAGGACTTATCTGTAGGCCTCCGAGACAGGATTGTATGGAGGCACAGATCTGGGGAAGGGTACAGAAACATTTCTACAGCATTGAAGGTCCCAATGAGCACAGTGGCCTCCATCAGATGTGAATGGAACCACCAGGACTCTTCCTAGAGTGGTCTGACAGGCCAAACTGAGCGATTGGGGAGAAAGACCTTAGTCAGGAAGGTGACCAAGAACCCGATAAATACTCTGACAGAGCTCCAGCGTTTCTCTGTAGAGAAAGGAGAACCTTCCAGAAGAGAAACCATCTCTGCCGCACTCCACCAATCAGGCCTGACTCCTCAGTAAAAGGCACATGACAGCCCGCCTGAAGTTTGCCAAAAGGTACCTGAAGGGCTCTCAGACCATGAGAAACAAAATTCTCTGGTCTGATGAAATAAAGATTGAACTCTTTGGCCTGAATGGCGAGTGTCATGTCTAGGGGAAACCAGGCACCGCTCATCACCTGGCCAGTACCATTCCTACAGTGATGCATGGTGGTGGCAGCATCATGCTGTGGGGATGTTTTTCAGCGGCAGGAACTGGGAGACTAGTCAGGATCGAGGGAAAGATGAATGCATGTACAAAGACATCCTTGATGAAAACCTGCTCCAGAGCGCTCTGGACCTCAGACTGGGGCGAAGGTTCATCTTCCAACAGGACAACGACCCTAAGTACACAGCCAAGATAACAAAGGAGTGGCTACATGACAACCTTGTGAAAGTCCTTGTGGGGGCCAGCCAGAGCCCAGACTTGAACCCGATTGAACATCTCTGTAGAGATCTGAAAATGACTGTGCACCGACGCTCCCCATGCAACACGATGGAGCTGGAGAGGTCCTGCAAAGAAAAATTAACAAAACTGCCCAAAAATAGTTGTGCTAAGCTTGTAGCATCATACTCAAAAAGACTTGAGGCTGTAATTGGTGCCAAAGGTGCTTCACCAAAGTTTTGAGCTAAGGCTGTGAATACTTATGTACTGTACATGGGACTTGTTTCATTTTTTATTTTTAATAAATTTTCATCTAAACCTCTTTCACGATGTCATTATGGGGTATTGTTTGTAGAATTTTGAGGAAAATGAGTTTAAACCATTTTGGAATAAGGCTCTAACATAAAATGTGGAAAAAGTGAAGCACTGTGAATACTTTCCGGATGCACTGTTCATGCAGACCCGGCTGAAAAAAGTGACAGGGGTTGGGACAAAGGTTTTTATTTTTTTTATTTTTTATTATTTAAATGAAAGGTGGCCATTGTGAACACCCCTACCATCGTGTTCCTTCAAAGCAGATGATTATTCTTCCATCTCATTGATTTCTTTTTCTTCTTACATTGTTATATTTTGAAGTCATTAAAGCGGAACTTCACCCAAAACGGGAAGTTCTGCTTGTTTTTATCCTCCCACCCCTTCACTTCCTCATTTGGCACTTTTTGGGGGGGGGGGAGCAAGTACCTTTCTGGGTGGAAGTTCAGCCCACCTCCCCCACACATCACAGGTCCCAGAAGAATGCGGGACCATTTGCAAAGCGCAGCGTGGCTCGTACATGAATTGCAGGAAACTGGCAGTAAAGATGCCGGCGTCTGGAACCGAAGCCGATTGAAGAATCGCCTTGGCTGAGGACATCATTGGATCCCTGGACAGGTAAGTGTCCTTATAATAAAAGTCAGCAGCTACAGTATTTGTAGCTGCTGACTTTTAATTTTTTGGGGGAGACTGGAGCTCCTTTTTAATTTTAAATATAACTTTTGGGGTGCAGGTAGAAAGATCTGTGTGTCTGTCACGGCCACCATAGAACAGAGAACTGATGGCTCCTAATTAACAAAGGGGCATGTGCTCCATTTTTTATATTCAGAAGAGTGGTGTAAGCATTATGCTTGCCCCACTCTTTGTTAATTCATCCAATTATATGTATTCTTTTTAAAGCAGATACATTTTCTTCCATCTCACTAATTTTTTTCCTAACATTGTTTTATCTCCAAACAGATCCCACCCCACCGGGCAGCCTAAACTTTAATATGATAGGAACTAAGAATGTCACCTTATCTTGGGGAGATCCAGTAAATATGACCGGAGTGGTGAAGTCATATAATATCACTTATTGGAATTCTTCTTCTCCTTCAATCATTTCTGGAACTGTGATAAGCAACACAACATATGTCACCCTTCAAAACTTGATATCGGGGAATAATTACAGTGTCTCTGTGGTGACGGTCATACCCTGGGGGTATCAGAGCACATCTGTAATTGGATCAGTCTGTACAAGTAAGTTTTTGCTCCCTGAGCCTAGGTTCACACTTGTGCGATGCGGGAACCAGCGTGATTACAGCGCCGCTTCCCACATCTCATCCCTCCCGCAGGCATTTCACACTGCCCTCTGCAAACCGCTGTGGGTGTCATTACATTGTTAATGACACCCCCAGATCTGTTCACAGATTGCAGTGTGAACTGTGAACTCGCACAGGAATCGGATCGCATAGGTGAGAATACCCATGCGATCCGATTTCAGTGCACCTTTTTTGGGCAAAATTAATGTGCGTTCAGCCATACAACTGTATGGCTAAACTCGCATTGCACAGACATTGCATGCAAACGGCCCCGCAATGCAGGTACAAATCACATGCGATGTCTGTGTTCGCACAAATGTGAACCTAGCCTTAAAAGCTATAATTAAAAAGTGTTACAGTATTTTGAAAAAGTCTTGTGAGTGCCCAGATTCTTGACTGCACCCCCCTCCCCCATTTGCTCAAGAGACAAATGTTATCAAGCAAAGATATATCTGACCTTGCTGCCGAACACTCATTACAGAAGAGAGTAGTGCCATGGAGGTCAGCAGGAGGAACCAGCTCTACTTTGCTTAAATACTAGGAAATCATTATTTTTGCTGGGAAACAACAGTTCCCGGAGGGTTGGTCTCCTGGGTCCCCCACAACTCATTCTGGTTCATCCTGCTAACCTCCACATCTTTACTAGAGGTCAGCAGGAGAAGTCAGTTAGAGCTGTAGAGAACCCAGAAGTTTGACACAACCAGAAGTTTTGGTTTCCCTGTGGACTTTAGAAGATGATCTTACAGCATCAGAGTGGTATTCAATGGTGCGGGCAGTGGGAAAGATAAGTATTTAGAGTCATCACTTATAAGTGTTCATTTTTTTTTGGTAACTCTTGTACGGTGACAGGGTCCCTTGGTGCATAATGACCTATGTACATTGGTAAAGCTCCAAGGTTTCTTTGTCCTCTCTCTGCTCTAGAAGGTGAAGGAGACATTGAATGTCTTATTATGAGACAGATGACTTTTATTGCTAGTTTATATTGTTGCTTTTTAGGTCTCATGCAGACAGGTGCCTGGGGCTGTACAATGTACAATTCGGGTGTATTTCTCCAACTATAAACTACAGATGCTGCCTACAACCTGCCCATAGTTATAAATGGCTGCACATGGATATACACCAGTACTTGCGTAAACACACATTGCATTTTTTATTCCTAGCTATGTCTGTGTGCAAGCAGAGCACTACTAGGGTAATGGGACCATATAAAAACTTTAGCTACCTAGGCTTTAGCTGGAAGACTGCACTCACACCTGAGTGTTTCGTTTTCAGGCAGAAAGTCGTGCATTTTTACCACAATTTCGCTGCGATTTTTACCACTTTTTTTGCTGTGATTTTGCACAGGTCAAAAGGTAACCTATGTAAAAAGCAGAAAAACGCCTGTAATCTGCCGAAAAGGAAGCTGATGTACTTTTTTGAGCTTCAGGCGTTTTGCTTCAGGTGACAAAACGCTTAGATGTGAACAGGTGCCATTGAAATGAATGGGATTTTGCTTGTTGAGCGTTTTTTTTGGGCGTTTTACAAGCTGAAAGCGCTTAGGTGTGAATGTAGCTCAAAGTTACAATATGATGTTAACAATGTGAAACACAATCATACAATATGATTTTCTGATTAGGGGAGGGAATGAACAAAGACAAGAAGAGGTCTCCATATCTACTTAGCTTATCGCTGTTATTAAAGATAATGATGAAGATTATAACTCTTTTCAATTCTTACTCTGGTTATTAATATTACTCTTTCCTTTATCCACAGAACCGATATCTGTGAAATCACTGCAGATTGTTGCCAAAACTACCAATTCTACGTCCCTGAACTGGACACAACCAGACGAGTATCAGAGCTCATACACCTACAGGGTGCAGACCAATGTAAACTCATCATCTACACTGATAAATAATACAACCGTGAGCAATGCATCGGCTACAATAGGAAATCTGACAGCGGGAGAGACCTATACATTCACTGTATATACAATATCTGCCTGCAACATACAATCAGACCCCGTGTCTATAACTGACTGCACCCGTAAGTACTGCCAAACAGGAAAAGCAACTTATAAATGTCTTTGCCAACAAATGCTCCAGTCCTTGTCTATCAAATTTCCTGCATGAAGTTCCCGTTATTCACAACTAAAAGTGAAAAGCTGATTTGTTGCCACCAGAAAAAAGAACAGTCTTTGTTTCAGATGCATTGACTAAATTCATACAAGCTTCTCAAGGTGGTTGTAAAGGATTTTTTATTTTAAATAACAAAACATGTCTATAATTACCTGCTCTGTGCAATATAATTGCACAGAACGGGCCGATCCTCCTGTTCTGGGGTCCTCCGCTGGCCTGTAACATAGAATTAGACCCCTCGTTTATAACTGATAGACATGTGCACAACGAAAAAATGTGTTTTGTTTCGTTTAGATTAATTAATCTAGTTATTTAGTTTTGTTAAATTCGGTTACTTCGTTCAATTCATATTCAGGATTCGTATTCAGAATTAGTTTTATGTCTTCTTTTGAATTTACCATTTTTTTACGATTCAAAACGATCGAATTGATACATTTTTTACATTTTTTTTAATTTAAATGTGGCAAAGTGAACAAACAAAAGAACAAACAAAAGAAAAATCTTCATCAAGTGATTACAATGACTCTTTAAATTACCTTTGGCTTAACAAAAACAGCGTTATTTCGAAATGGTCCTCTAATGACACACACAATCTTTGATTTCAGAAATATGTTTACAGTTTGAATTTCAATGGAATTAAATGTAAAATTTGATTTGAATTTCAATTTCAATTTTGGAAATTCGGATAAATTTATTTTTATCCGGAGCAGTCGGTAAACTTTGTTAATACTGTAGCTCGAAACGAACTGCACACGTCTAATAACTGACTGTACCCATAAGTACTGCCAAACGGAAAATGTAACTTTTTAAATTATTGCCAAGGGGGCATGGGCAAGCTGCGTCTTGCTATTGTACTTGTCGAGGTGGAGGAGCCAGGAGCACCGCTGGGGGACCCAAGAAGAAGAGGAGATTTGGGGCTGCTCTGTGCTAAAACACTGCATAGAGCAGATTAGTATGTAATGTTTATTACTTTTTTTTTGTAAGAAGTCTGAACCTTTAATGTCACTTTAATGCATGAACTCTGTCTGTAGTCTGAGAACTAACATTTCCTATGAAGAAACTACATATTCCACAATCCCTGGGTCTCTCAGTCTAGTGTCACTCAATTACCAGAGAGATCACCATGCAGTCTTTCACCACATTAGCACTCCCACATTTGTTATACAACACAGAGGAAATGGTGAGGCATGCATTGTGACCTGAAACAAGCAGCGTGGTAGTTCATTGAAAACTACAAGCCAACAGCTGCAAAGGCTGCCGGACCTTGTAGTTTTCCATTCACAGGACACTGTGAATGAGTGACACGACTGGGTGGGTGGAGCCCCGCTCGGCCAAGTTTTTTTTATACGTAATGCCTTTGGTATCACTAACCCTAGTGTACTGAATTGTATTACTGTACTCTCTCCCTTATTTTGCACAAATTGTTGACCCTATATAAATCCTGTATATTTATAATAAATAATGATAGGATCTTTTCTTGTGCTAGAAAAGGTTCAGTCATTTTGAATGCTATAGCGAAAGAATCCACACATACTTCTCAAAGCTGCTAAGAAGTAACAGTGCACCAGTCAACAGGCATTTTTTTTTTTTGCATGGGAATGCAAAACCGGTATTTAAACTGCTTTAAATCAGGTCAAATGCAGGTCAGAAAAAGGTCAACTGCAGGTCAGATGCACCAGTCAATGAATTGTGAATGATCACTGAGGAGTATCACACTGATTTCAAGCTTATGCCATAAACTAAAGTCTTTCAACACAAGCCCAAACTCCACCAAGTTCATTTGGAAGGCGCAGTAAATAAACCGTACAATTGTGTGTAAAAATATTGTGGTGTGTATAAAATCATTACCTTTAACCACTTCCAGACCGCCGCACGCCGATATACATCCTAAGTTTGAAGAGGAATATCGTTGTTATGGCAGCAGCTAGCTGCCATAACCCCGGTATCCTCCTCTTCAGTGAGTGGTCCGGTTTAAGATAAAAGTGGTCCCTGCAGCGGATTCGTCGCAATATCACTTTTATCTGTGGTGGGAGAGGGCCCCCCCTTCCCACCGCGCTCCGGTGCCCTCCTCCAGAGGCGATCGGAAATTCATCCATGCTGGGTATGGAGATGAGTGAGGGGAAGATGGCCCCCACCCGTCTCCATACCATTGCTGGGTGGAAGCGATGTCAAAACGTCACTTCCGCCTATAGCTCTTAACCTCCCTGGCGGTATGATTATTTCTGATTTTAGGTGCTGAAAGCGGTACAATTATTTTGCACAGAAATTTGGCATTTTATATTATAGGCCTGTAATTCTTAGGAATAATTCACTTAAATCTGTCCAAACAAGAGTCTTGTAGACATCCCGGGTATGATAAAGTTTGAAAAACTAAATAAAAAATTATAATATAATAAATAACTATAAATAATTATACCAAATAATAATATAATAATAATAAAAATTATTCAATAATGTAATCAAATCAAAAACACTGAAATTTGCTCAGTTGCAGAATTGTTGCTTTTGTTACTTTTAGTGTTTGGTGATGGATTTCCCCACAAATCGCTATCGTTCAATCCTGCAAGTGATTCTAATTTATTATCGATGTTTTCTAGCTGGTCTAAAGCCACTTTTGATGTAAAGGGGACGGTTTTGGTTGCTATGGACAATCTCCAGTTTCCAGGCAGAAAGAACCATTTTTATAATATAAAACTGCATGCAGGACACTGGCCAAAACCCACTGAAAACATTTTTTTAAATATATTTTTTGAAAAATTCAGTGAAATTAGCTTATTTTCTATAATAAGAATTATATGATATTCTTATAATCACACACTAAGTGTTCTATGTGAAACAAAATCATGTAAAAAAATAACTTGAAAAAATTCCTAAAAAAATGTGTTACTGGCTACAATGTTACTTGAGAATTTCAATCCGCAACAATGTAGCAACCACCATACATATCCATATTGGTGCTAAAAATAATAATGTCTCCGTTCCCAGTGGAAGCCTTTTTTAGGGGAAACGCGTCGGGTGGAGCTTGTGGAGCTTGCGCGCTTGTTACACTATTTGCTAACAATTTTTGGGGTTTTTGTATTTATTGACCAACACGAGCAGCAGCACATTTTTTATTTGTATGGTTAGCGCAAAATTACGTTTCTTTTTATATGCAGGACACTGGGCAGACCACTAGGGACAAAGGGGATGTGTAATTATTTGATACAGTACTATAATCTGTAAGATTACAGTATACTGCATCTGTACTGTGTGTTTCACTTTTTAAATTTGGCTCCGAACTCCATCCCCGTGCGTTGCAACACTCACAGGGAATGGAGCTCGGCACTGTGAATCAAGCGAGACACGGCGGCTCGCAGATCACAGCGGGGAGATATCGCAGGATCCAGGGGACAAGGTAAGTAAACTCTATATGGATCCTGCGATGCGATCACGAGTCTGGCTCGGGGATAACGCTTTTGGTATTGAAAATCCACCCGAGCCAGACTCGGGAATACCACCAGGGGGGTTAAAGGGCCATTTTTTTATTTATTTTTTTAATGACAACATTTTTTTATTGCATTTTAGTGTAAATATGAGATCTGAGGTCTTTTTGACCCCAGATCTCATATTTAAGAGGTCCTGTCATGCTTTTTTTCTATTACAAGGGATGTTTACATTCCTTGTAATAGGAATAAAAGTGACACAATTTTTTTTTTTTTTTTTAAAAACAGTGTAAAAATAAAAAATAAAAGGTAAATAAATAAGAAAAAAACACATTTTTTTAAACGTGCCCCGTCCCGCCGAGATCGTGTGCAGAAAAGAATGCATACATGAGTAGCGCCTGCATATGAAAACCTTGTAGTTTTCCATTCACAGGACGCTGTGAATGAGTGACACGTCTGGGTGGGTGGAGCTCCGCTTGGCCAAGTTTTTTTTAAATTGAGACAGCTAGCGGGGAGGAGGAGATCCCCGCTAGCTGTCAGATCGGGGATTGAGAGGGGGGTGCAGTGCACTAAAGTGCTAGTGTGCACCGCAAAACTTATGGCAAAGCGTAATTGAACAAGCTGAAGTTAGAAGCTGATTGGCTACCATGCACATCTATACCAGATTTTGTACTCTCCGGTTTTAGTAAATCCTCCCTTACAGTCTAGATCACCCACATTCAGAGATTCAAAGTCTTTGCTTCCTATTCTTCCAACACAGATGATGCTGCTATGGGCAGGATCCTCCTCTAGCCCCCCATCTTTGCTGTAGAACCCCTGCACCCTTTATAATAAGATCTGTATGTGTACCTTTTTACTAATAAAATTTGTTTTTCCTGTTAGTTCCCGGACAAGTTGTTGGTGCCGCAGCGAGCAGTAACACATCGGTGAATTCTCTGTTTGTGAGCTGGACCGCACCACAAGGAAAAGTGTCTAATTATACCGTCACTATAACAGAATATGTCAATAACACAATGCAGACTGGCACAATGCAGCCTAACATGACACAAGTAAATTTTACTGGATTATTACCAGGAAGAGTCTACAATGTAACAATAGTGACAGTCAGCAGTTCCTGCAGCCAGGCAACCCCTTTACTGTCACAGGCCACATGTAAGTATGATTAAGGTCATGTGTCTTCAATGAATATAATATAGTGATCCTCTGCGCTATTATATAGTGAATGTGATAACAATAAATCCTAATTGGATACCCAGAAATGCTGCAAAACCTAGTGATTTCACAAATACATGTGCATAAGTAAGTGAATAAAATGATTTTGCGCTATTCCATTCTATGTAATTAAATAGACAATGTGATATAAATGTAAACTGAAATCTTACAATAAAATAGTCCAGTGATGGTTTTGAATCAATAAAAAATAATCAATTCCCAATTCAATAATATTATGATGCAATAGTGACTGTGATCCAAATATAAACACTGTGATCAATGTGCAGTCCTTCAAGGAATAGATCCAATAACCTTCTTAATTAAACTTCAGAGAGTCTATGCGCCACCTCCAACACCTCAGTGCTCACAGAACTCACACCTCATATCCACAGAATGTAAGCCTTGAGTATTATTAAGGACAAGCTATTCCCTCATGCCTGAAAACTCCTCCGCAGATCCTCTCTCAGAAGGTCCAGAACCATGTGTTGGGGTAAGGTTAACAGACAAGCCTCCAGAAGATGCATTAACATAACCAAACCAATTTATTTAAAAGTATAAAATATGCTTACATCTAAGCACAGTTAAAAGTGCTTCAAACAGCAAAAACAGCGTTATGTCACGGCACGTTGAGTCCCCTGAAGAAGTCACGTGGTGTGACGTAACGCGTAGGGCTTGGCCATAAGACGCAGCGGACCGGAAGTGATGTGAGAGGTGGAAACGCCGCTGTTTTTGCTGTTTGAAACGCTTTTAACTGTGCTTAGATGTAAGCATATTTTTAAATAAATTAGTTTGGTTATGTTAATGCACTATTGGAGGCTTGTCTATTTACCTTACCCCAACACATGGTCCTGGACCTTCTGAGAGAGGATCTGCGGAGGAGTTTTCCGGCATGAGGGAATAGCTTATCCTAATACTCAAGGCTTCCATTCTGTGGATATGAGGTGAGAGTTCTGTGAGCACTGAGGTGTTGGCGGCGCATAGACTCTCTGAAGTTTTATTAAGAAGGTTATTGGATCTATTCATTGAAGGACTGCACATTGATCACAGTGTTCATATTTGGATCACAGTCACTATTGGATCATATTATTATTGAATTGGGAACTGATTATTTTTATTGATTTATAACCATCACTGGACTTTTTTATTGTAAGATTTCAGTTCACATTTATATCACATTGTTTATTTAATCACATAGAATGGAATCATTTGTCAAAGTTAAACAAAAAAAATAGCAAATGTGCGCCATTTCACTAAATGGTACAGAAACAAAGTTTTGTTTAAAGGACATATATGATAAAAAGGTATTGTATGATGATAATGCTATTCATTTAATAATGATATTCTACATATGCTTTTGTTTTTAATTTCACATATCCATTATTTAGACTTTTGTCCATGTACAGTATATACAGTCACATAGTAGGTGAGGTTGAAAAAAGCCTATGGACTTGATGGACAGTTTATCTGGAAAGTATTCACAGTGCTTCACTTTTTCCACATTTTGTTATGTTACAGCCTTATTCCAAAATGGATTAAATTAATTATTTTCCTCAAATTTCTACAAACAATCCCCAATAATGACAACGTGAAAGAAGTTTGAAATCTTTGCCGATTTATTAAAAATAAAAAACAAATAAATTATATGTACATAAGTATTCACAGGCTTTGCCATGACACTCAAAATTGAGCTCAGGTCCATCCTGTTTCCACTGATTATCCTCGAGATATTTCTACATCTTGATTGGAATCCACCTGTGGTAAATTCAGTTGATTGGACATGATTTGGAAAGGCACACACCTGTCTATAGAAGGTCCCACAGTTAACAGTGCATGTCAGAGCACAAACCAAGCCATGAAGTCCAAGGAATTGTCTGTAGACCTCCGAGACAGGATTGTATGGAGGCACAGATCTGGAGAAGGGTACAGAAACATTTCTGCAGCATTGAAGGTCCCAATGAACACAGTGGCCTCCATCAGATGTGAATGGAGGAAGTTTGGAACCACCAGGACTATTCTGAGAGGCCAAACTGAGCGATTGGGGAGAAAGACCTTAGTCAGGGAGGTGACCAAGAACCCGATGGTCACTCTGACAGAGCTCCAGCGTTTCTCTGTGGAGAGAGGAGAACCTTCCAGAAGAGCAACCATCTCTGCAGCACTCCACCAATCAGGCCTGTATGGTAGAGTGGCCAGACGGAAGCCACTCCTCAGTAAAAGGCACATGACAGCCCGCCTGGAGTTTGCCAAAAGCCACCTGTAGGACTCTCAGACCATGAGAAACAAAATTTTCTGGTCTGATGAAATAAAGATTGAACTCTTTGGCCTGAATGGCAAGTCTAGGGGAAACCAGGCTCATCACCTGGCAAGTACCATCCCTACAGTGATGCATGGTGGTGACAGCATCATGCTGTGGGGGTGTCTTTTTAGCAGCAGCAACTGGGAGACTAGTCAGGATCGAGGGAAAGATGAATGCAGCAATGTGCAGAGACATCCTTGTTGAAAACCTGCTCCAGAGCGCTGTGGACCTCAGACTGGGGCAAAGGTTCATCTTCCAACAGGACAATGACCCTAAGCACACAGCCAAGATAACAAAGGAGTTGCTACATGACAACCCTGTGAAAGTCCTTGAGTAGGCCAGCCAGAGCCCAGACCTAAACCCCATTGAACATCTCTGGAGAGATCTGAAAATGGCTGTGCACCGACGCTCCCCATGCAATGGGGCTTGAGAGGTCCTGCAAAGAAGAATGGGAGAAACTGCCCAAAAATAGGTGTGCCAAGCTTGTAGCATTATACTCAACTTTTTTTGTTTTTTTTATTGATAAATTTGCAAAGATTTCAACTAAACCTCTTTCACGTTATCATTATGGAATATTGTGTGTAGAATTTTGAGGAAAATAATGAGTTTACACCATTTTGGAATGGGGTTCTAACACAACAAAATGTGGAAAAAGTGAAGCACTGTGAATACTTTTCCGGATGCACTCTTCATGCAGACCCGGCTGAAAAAAGTGACAGGGTTGGGACAAAGGTTTTTTGTAAACTTTTTATTTATTGAACGTAAGGTGGCCATTGTGAACACCCCTACCACCGTATTCCTTCAAAGCAGATGATTTTTCTTCCATCTCATTGATTTCTTTTTTTTTTTACATTGTTATATTTTGAAGTCATTAAAGTGGAACTTCACCCAAAAGGGGAAGTTCTGCTTGTTTGTATCCTCCCACCCCTTCACTGCCACATTAGGCACTTTTTTTGGGGGGTGGGGGGGAGCAGGTACCTTTCTGAGTGGAAGTTCAGCCCACCTCCTCCACACATCACAGGTCACAGAAGACTGCGGGACCATTTGCAAAGCGCAACGTGGCTCGTGCATGGATTGTAGGAAACTGGCAGTAAAGATGCCGGCGTCTGGAACCAAAGCCGATTGAAGAATCGGCTTGGGTGAAGACATTGTTGGATCCCTGGACAGGTAAGTGTCCTTATAATAAAAGTCAGCAACTACAGTATTTTTCAGCTTCTGACTTTTAATTTTTTGGGGGGATACTGGAGCTCCTTTTTAATTTTAAATATAACTTTTGGGGATCAGGTAGAAAGATCTGTGTGTCTGTCACAGCCACCATAGAACAGAGAACTGATGGCTCCTAATTAACAAAGGGGCTTGCATGTGCTCCATTTTTTATGTTTAGAAGTGGTGTAAGAATTATGCTTGCACCACTCTTTGGTAATTCATCCCATTATATGTATTCTTTTAAAGCACTGTAGATACATTTTCTTCCATCTCACTAATTTTTTTCCTAACATTGTTTTATCTCCAAACAGATCCCACCCCACCGGGCAGCATAAACTTTACTATGATAGGAACTAAGGATGTCACCTTATCTTGGGGAGATCCAGTAAATATGACCGGAGTGGTGAAGTCATATAATATCACTTATTGGAATTCTTCTTCTCCTTCAATCATTTCTGGATCTGTGATAAGCAACACAACAAATGTCACCCTTCAAAACTTGATATCGGGGACTAATTACGGTGTCTCTGTGGTGACGGTCATACCCTGGGGGTATCAGAGCACACCTGTAATTGGATCAGTCTGTACAAGTAAGTTTTTGGTCCTTGAGCCTAGGTTCACACTTGTGCGATACAGGAACCAGCGCGATTACAGCATCGGTTCCCACATCGCACCCCTCCCGCAGGCAGTTCACACTGCCCTCTGCAAACCGCTGTGGGTGTCAATACATTGTTAATGACACCCCCAGATCTGTTCACAGATCGCAGTGTGAACTGTGAACTCGCACAGGAAACGGATCGCAACTTTTTTAGGCAAATTCAATGCGAGTTCTGTCATACAACTGTATGGCTGAACTCGCATTGCACAGACATCACATGCAAATGGCCCTGCATTGTTCATGCATATTTTAAGCTGATATCTAGGCAAAACAAATATTGTTTAAATATAAGAGCTGTGCATTTTTACTTGACTTTTCAGTGTCCTTTGTGTATTTCTTCAGGATCTGTATAGAAATCCAGCAGAAGCAACTCTTACAGGTTGCCTTTATATATAAATTTCCTGTAGCAAAGCCCAGTCACTGCTGCTCTCTCTACTTGTGCAGGGTGACTGGTCTTGTCTCCGCCCCCTCCTGTAGGTTTCTGCAGGCAGACTTTTAAGGGTGGGGCCCGCTTGGCCCCTCCTGCTGCTCTGCTTTCTGCACAGGCTATGTCAACACTATTTTTACAAGGAATTTGTCTAAGCTAGCAAAGGCATTTGGTGCACACAAAGTGACTGTATATCCTTTGTGGCTACTGAGGAGTATATTTAATTTGATGCCTGGAGGTTTAAGATGGGCAAATATATAAAAAATATTTGCCTGACTTCTCCAATATTTGCCTGACTTCTCCAGAGGGAGAAGTCTTCTCCCTCTGGAGAAGTCAGGCAAATTCACACATGGAGGAATGCCGGGGGGTGCTGTGAAAACTTAGTTGATGGGTGAAGGTGTGCTACTGAGGACAGCTGGTAAACTCTTTCTTGGGTCATACTGGCCGGTCTGTCCTGTGTGTCTGTCTACCAGGAAGTTTCTGAAGTGATCTGCAAGCTATGGATAGAGTGAGAACAACCCCTAGCTAGGAGTTTATTATCCCAACAATAGAGGGATTGCTTGTTACTTGGTGGACAGCGGGCTTATCTCAAGGTTTACGAAGTGGTATGTTGGAGTCTTCATCCCATGAAAGGCCCCGACCGAGTTAAGGTCGCAGGCTCTCCTATGCTTGCCGTTTGGTAAGCGCGCATTTTGTATTAGTATCACGGATTAGGACTGCTATCAAATTATATATGTTTTGATTATGAACTTTTGATATTAATTATTTCAATCTTGTTTTATTTATTTATCTCTTCATATTGGTTCACTTATACCTACTTTGGTTTAATTTTATAAGCATATAACACTCACAGCGCTGCTCCTTATATTGATTGAGATCTATACTAGCGTCCCCAGCAGTTTAGGGTTCCCAAAAACGCAGTGTTTGCGGGATCAGCCCAGATACCTGCTAGCACCTGCGTTTTGCCCCTCCGCCCAGCCCAGCCCAGCCCACCCAAGTGCAGTATCGATCGATCACTGTCACTTACAAAACACTAAACGCATAACTGGAAATGGAGCGAGTACAAAGAAGGGCAACAAAGCTAATAAAGGGTCTGGAGGATATTAGTTATGAGGAAAGGTTGTGAGCACTGAACTTATTCTCTCTGGAGAAGAGACGCTTGAGAGGGGATATGATTTCAATTTACAAATACCGTACTGGTGACCCCACAATAGGGATAAAACTTTTTCGCGGAAAGGAGTTTAACAAGACATGTGGCCACTCATTAAAATGAGAAGAAAAGAGGTTTAACCTTAAACTACTGTAATATTGGGGGTTATTTAGCTTCAGTGTAGAGCTTACCAGTGAGCTGAGTCTACGCCAGATATGCAGTTTAACCACTTCCTGCCTGGCCCATAGCAGATGACGGCCGGGCGGTGGTTTAGTTATCCTGACTGGGCGTCATATGATAACCAGCAGGATAACATGCCGCCGCGCGCCCACGGGGGCACACATTGTGGCGATCGGTGGAGACTGACACACCGCTCCACCGATCTTGATAAAGAGACTCCGGCAGAGGCTCATTACCGTGTGATCCGCCGTGTCCAATCACCGCAGATCACGATGTCAATAGGAAGAGCCGTTGGTCGGCTTTTCCTCACTCGCGTCTGACAGACGTGAGTAGAGGAGAGCTGATCGGCGGCTCTCCTGGCAGGGGAGGTCTGCGCTGATTGTTTATCAGCGCAACCCCCCCTCGGATGCCCACACTACACCACCAGGGAAGCCGCCAGGACCACCTGACTGGCACCATTTTAAATCAGTGATGCCCAGCAATGCCACCCATCAGTATCCATCTGAGCCACCTATCAGTGCCCATCCATACCCACCAGTGCCCACCTATCAGTGCCCATCAGTGTCCATCCGTGCCACCTATCAGTGCCACCCATAAGTACCCATCAGTGCCACCCATAAGTACCCATCAATGCCTCCTACGAGTGCCCATTGGTGCCACCTATGAGTGCCCATCGGTGCCACCTATGAGTGCCCATCAGTGCTGCATACCAGTGCCACCTATCAGTGCCCATCAGTGCCACCTATCAGTGCCCATCATCAGTGCCCGCCAGTGCCACCTCATCAGTGCCACCTCATTTGTGCCACCTCATCGGTGCCCATCAGTGCCGTCATATCAGTGCCCAACAGTGCAGCCATATCAGTGCCCATCATTGAAGAAAACGTACTTATTTACAAAAAATGTTAACAGAAACAAAGAAACAAATTTTTGGTCTTTTTTTATTTGTTGCGCAAAAAATAAAAGTCGCAGAGGTGATCAAATACCACCAAAAGAAAGCTCTATTTGTAGGGAAAAAAAAGATAAAAAAATTTGTTTGAGTGCAGTGTTGCATGACCGCGCAATTGTCATTCAAATTGCGACAGCGCTGAAAGCTGAAAATTGGCTTGGGCAGGAAGGTGTCTAAGTGCCCGGTATTGAAGTGGTTAAGGGCTTTTTTGGCCCATGTTTATTGAAGTAAAAGAAAAACAGTCCATCCAGGATTCCCACGCAGGGGTTTCTTCCACAAAGCAATAATGATATAAATGAAAAATACCGAGCCACCTGGCTCTCTTTTCAGCAATGCTGTTCAGGCGTTGACCTCGGTCCTCTTAACCCTGTAACTGTGTCCCTGTTTGGTACCCACACTGTACCTCTGGTGACACTCTCTTACAGCTTCCTGGCTTACGTTATTGCCACACGGCTGCTTCAGGCCTGTAGCCTAGGCCTTAGGTCTGCTCCTTAGAACAAAAGAGTTTCCTTGAGTTAAGCTCTCTCCTAGCTTACTCCTGATCAGCGCCTTGCTGATCTGTCACAAAGTACGTCTGCCTCCTGAAGACATGCATGCTCTGGCTGCCCCATGCAGTCTCTGACTCCTGCAGAGGAATGGGGGTCCACCTGACTCCCATGCACAGACTTCCTGTCTGTCGGGTGGGGCCCTGAGCCATAGCCAGGTCACAACTAAATAGCCCAGCACACAGCTGTACAATCAGTGTGCCTTTCTCTCCAAAATCTGGTGTAAACCAGCAATATTCCAGGTAGCACCGGGTCCCAATGCCACATATCCTCCCCCCTTGTTTCGAACCGGAGGGGAAACCTCTGTGCCAGCCATTAGCTGCGCTAGGCTCATTTCTTTTTCTGGGTATGTTTCCACCAGCACTTCACCTTGGCACCTATGTGCCAACTATCAGCAGCAGGAGTCCTAATCGGCCCAACCTTTTTTCTAAAGGGGCACTCTACCCACATCTTCTTCCGGGTCTGTTGGGGACCCACTTCCATGAAACCTGTCAGGGACTGACCCCTCTCACTACCTGACGCAACACTGACCAACAACATCCATTTCCCAGGTTCACTAACCCCTCTGTGGTTACCCTTGGCAACCAAACCATCTGAGATCAACACCACATCCTTCTGTTTAACCTCAATAGCAATGTTCCACAAGGAGTTATTCAACTCGATATTATCATTGTCATCAGGACTTCTTGTCACCTTGTTTGCTAGGACAGTGTCTATGGAGGGACCATCTACAGGCAGGCAGTTATTCCCTATGGGACATTCCCGCAGTTTCACATTGCCCACTGTTGTCCAACCCTCCAATAGCGACTGTCTTACCAACGTACATTTTTCGCCACGCGCACCATGTACCAACCACTGCTCAGCTGCACCTTGGACCGCATCAGCAGGAATGCACCTCATCACACCAGCATACGGAGAGACTTCCACTATGTCTGTCATTTCTGATTCCTCCTGCAATTCCACTGAGCGCCTTCCACACACAACTGCCTCTGGAAGCACTCTCGCAGAGAACTGTGACACCACTTTCCACAAAATTAACCAATATTGCAGTAACCAATTTTTATCAACATTGCTTAACATCGCCTGTACCACCTGTCTCCACTGATTGGTACTACGCAGTACCAGGTCGCCCATCTGCGGTGGATACATGCAGGTGTACAGCGGAAAGATTTTCACCAATTCCAACAACATCTAAGTTATTTCTAGACATGCCACATCTAAACACAGAACTCTGGGGACTTTTCCCTTACTAACGATGTGGAGGGGCTCATTTGCTAAGGCTTGAGACCCAGAGACACTCAAAGAGACCTCCACCTCAGAGGCAACTGACAAAACTTGCGGCTCCCCATGAGTACTGCAAAACGCATGTGTCACACTCATCCTCTCATTTTCAGCAACACTGAGCCCTTCCAAGTCTTTATCCATTATCCCATCATCCTGACACTCAACATTACTCATCTCTTTTGCTGTGGACAAAACCTCTGCTATGTATGCGCCCTTTTGAGATTTTTCCAACTGGAGAGGGTTAACTTCTGCAAAAGCCAACGCACCTGGGTCTACCGGCCCTGCAGCCTCTCCATTTGTCACAGCGGCAATAGTGTCCACCTTACTATTACCTTCAGAAATTTCTTTCCACCACGCTAACACCTTTATGGCGAGACTATCCCAGTCTATCCTGTCTGTGCTCCAGTCACCAGCACTCCGTAGTACTGCTCCCTCTGCCCATGAAGACACAGGTGGACAGAGTGGTTTAGCAGCAGGCATCCTGCACCAATCACTGCCAACCACATCAGATTGTGATAATTCATGCTCCATCATTTGATGCCCCGTCGGCTCCAACACAGGGAGTCCTCCTGAGATTTCCAGGGACAACTCTGCGGGACTGCCTGTGGTTGCCATGGGAAAACCTTCATCATCAACATTTTCAGAAATACATTCTTAATTATCACTCCTGACTCTCATAGGCTGTCCAAGCTCATTACCAGCTTGAGCCTGTGGGATATTTATTATATCACTTTTTGTTTTATAAGACACTCTTTCACCTGCCGGTGTGGCTACACAGTCATCCTGGGAGACCTCAAGCTCAGACACCATGAGCTCCTGGGAGGTCTCCAGGGACAACCCTGTTGCACCTGTCCTGGTTGCTAGGGGCAATGGCATATATCTATCAGTGGTCACCCCTGACATATATACTTCAGCACGCTGCTGAATCAGTCCTGTGCTTTGCACAGAACCATTTTTCCTTTTAAACACCAACATAGAGAGAAATGTTTCACCATTTTCAGAATTGTTAGTACACACCACATCATTAGGTTTAGCTTTAACCTTTGTCTCTCTGCTACAAAGGGCATTGCACGGAGACAAGCCCTTAACAGTCCTCAAGCTTGCTGCAGCTTCAGCTTCAAACTGTGATTTGCTACTAGACAGGGTATTAATTTGCATCAAGTCTCTCAAAGCAAATTTTCTCACTGGACTTACTCCCACTTCACAGGATAGAGTCCCATGACCAGTCTCTCTCACATTTGTAACAGTCTTACCATTCCAGTTGACAGGTGTGGAAAGCTTCAATTGAGGGCAGTGTCCCTTCTTTGCTGTGCTCTCACAAGCTAATGCCCCCACATGGACACGGGGCAACATTGCATCCTTCTTGGATTTTCCAACATCCCCTGCAGGCCAAACAGGTTTCCTGTTGCCAGGGGTGACAGCAGACCCACACACATGGTCATACCCCTTGCAGGATGCTGGATACTGTACCCTCTTCTCTGGGCTGACCACTTCACACAAGCAGCCATAACTTGAAACCACTGGTTTCTTGTGCTCTCCATCACCCCCTGCAGGCTGAACAACATTTCCTTCATGGTTGCCAGGGGTGACAACAGACACTTTTGCACAAACCTGTTCACTCAGAATTTGAGCCACATCTCGGCTGTAGCTCCTCCTTTCTGCAAACAGACTTTCTCCGGTTGCTATGGGAGACCATATCCTCCCTGCTGAATTTTTCCAGTGCTCTCTAGATTGGATTGCTCCCAGGAAATTGATGTAGTCATCTCGGTTATAACACATCCTGTGGTACACCTCTTGGTTTTCTTGCATCAGAAAAGGTTGCACCAATTCAGCCCACCGGATTCTTGGCCACCCTTGGGAGGAAGCAATCATTGCAAATTCAGGCAAAAAGTCTTCAACATGTTCAGAAGGCAACATAGGCCGTGTGAAGTCAGCTGTACGGATTTCTGCTTTGTTGCCATGGGCAACCGCACCCATCTGCTCACTCTTTGCACTAAGTGATGACTTGCTTTCCTTTTTCCTTTGCTCCAGTGCAGCCAAGTGCATCTTGCACCAGTCTGGTGCTTGTTCTGTCGGTAACAACCCCTCCAGCCACAGTGTTCTGTCTCTCATCTCAGCAAACATTGCTTCCTTTTTGCGTTTTGACCGCCCCATCTCTGCTGTCAGGCCCACAATGCTTTTTAACACAGTTCCTTTTAACACAGGAAAATTTGGCGTACTGTCTCTTTAAGACGTGCAAGCAGCACACTTTCACATGCAGACTCCACTGGTTCACATTAGCTTATCCTCACACAGCATTGCTGCAAAACACACAGTTTCTTGCTACTCACTGTTTTTTGTATGCGAGGATCTGGAAACTCTTCCGTCATGCCCGCATTCTCCACCACTTGTAATATTGGGGGTTATTTAGCTTCAGTGTAGAGCTTACCAGTGAGCTGAGTCTACGCCAGATATGCAGTTTAAGGGCTTTTTTGGCCCATGTTTATTGAAGTAAATAAAAAACAGTCCATCCAGGATTCCCACGCAGGGGTTTCTTCCACAAAGCAATAATGAAATAAATGAAAAATACCGAGCCACCTGGCTCTCTGAATAGCACTGCTGTTCAGGCGTCGACCTCGGTCCTCTTAACCCTGTAACTGTGTCCCTGTTTGGTACCTATACTGTACCTCTGTAGACACTCTCTCTTACAGCTCACTCCTAGCTTACTCCTGATCAGCGCCTTGCTGATCTGTCACAAAGTACGTCTGCCTCCTGCAGACATGCATGCTCTGGCTGCACCCTTGCAGTCTCTGACTCCTGCAGAGGAATGGGAGTCCACCTGACTCCCATGCACAGACTTCCTGTCTGTCGGGTGGGGCCCTGAGCCATAGCCAGGTCACAACTAAATAGCCCAGCACACAGCTGTACAATCAGTGTGCCTTTCTCTCCAAAATCTGGTGTAAACCAGCAATATTCCAGGTAGAAAAGGGTCCCAATGCCACACTACGTAGAGGGTTCTTTACTGTAATGCCCCGTACACACGGTCGGACTTTGTTCGGACATTCCGACAACAAAATCCATGGATTTTTTCCGACGGATGTTGGCTCAAACTTGTCTTGCATACACACGGTCACACAAAGTTGTCAGAAAATCCGATCATTCTGAACGCGGTGACGTAAAACACGTACGTCGGGACTATAAACGAGGCAGTGGCCAATAGCTTTCATCTCTTTATTTATTCTGAGCATGCGTGGCACTTTGTCCGTCACATTTGTGTACACACAATCGGAATTTCCGACAACGAATTTTGTTGTCGGAAAATTTTATAGCCTGCTCTCAAACTTTGTGTGTTGGAAAATCAGATGGAAAATGTGTGATGGAGCCTACACACGGTCGGAATTTCCGACAACAAGGTCCTATCACACATTTTCCGTCGGAAAATCCGACCGTGTGTACGGGGCATAAGAGCGTGGTCAGGGTGTGGAATTCCCTTCCACAGGCGGTGGTTTCAGCGGGGAGCATCGATAGTTTAAAAAAAACTATTAGATAAGCACCTGAACGTCCACAACATACAGGGATATACAGTGTAATACTGACATATAATCACACACATAGGTTGGACTTGATGGACATTTCTTATTTCAACCTCACCTACTATGTAACTGCAAGTGTCTCTGAAAAAAATATTTTTTGCACAATTGATTGGAGATAAAATTGAAACTTCTGGGATGTTTAAATTTGTTGCCTAGAATTCAAAATTTTGCACTGTCTGGATGAGGTTGATGGCTTACATGTACCATAGGACATTTATAGGTCTGATCTGGGTTTTCAGTAAAAAGTTGGGGGGGGGGGGGGTGACATAATGTCAACCTACTATTGTTTTATCCTCTCCTCTCCTCCTAGTTCCTTATATCTCTATGTGCCTGCAGTGAAAAGCACATGTACAGTGCCTTGAAAAAGTATTCATAGCCCTTAAAATTATCCACATTTTGTCATGTTACAACCAAAAACGTACATTTTTTGGGGGGGATTTTATGTGATAGACCAACACAAAGTGGCACATAATTGTGAAGAGGAAGGAAAATGATCAATAGTTTTCAATTTTTTTTACAAATAAATATCTGAATAGTGTGACATGCATTTGTACTCAGCCCCCTTTACTCTGATATCCCTAACTAAAATCTAGTGGAACCAATTGCCTTCAGAAGTTACCTAATTAGTAAATATAGTCCACCTGTGTATAATTTATTCTCAGCATAAATACAGCTGTTCTGTGAAGCCCTCTAAGGTTTGTGTGATGGGAGTCACTTTGGGTGGGGGGCTTCTGGAACCCAGCTTAACTGGACCTCAGACTGGAGAGAAGGTTCATCTTCCAACAGGACAACGACCCTAAGCACACAAAGGAATGGCTACATGACAACCCTGTGAATGTCTTTCAGTGGTCCAGCCATAGCCCAGACTTGAACCCCATTGAACATCTCTGCAGAGATCTGAAAATGACTGTGCACCGACGCTCCCCATGCAACCTGATGGAGCTTGAGAGGTCCTGCAAAAAAATAAAATGGGAGAAACTGCCCAAAAATAGGTGTGCCAAGCTTTTGGCATTTTCCTAAAAAGACTTGAGGCTGTAATTGGTGCCAAAGGTGCTTCAGCAAAGTCTGTGATACTTATGTACTGTACATGGGATTTGTTTCATTTTTTAATCTTAATACATTTGCCAAGACTAAACCTCTTTCACATTGTCATTATGGGGTATTGTTTGTAGAATTTTGAGGAAAAAAATGAGTTTAAACCATCTTGGAATAAGGCTGTAACATAACAAAATGTGGAAAAAGTTAAGCGCTGTGAATAATTTCCGGATGCACAGTTCATGCAGACGCGGCTAAAAATAGTGACAGGGGTTGGGACAAAGGTTGTTTTTTTTATTACTTTTTATTATTTGAACGAAAGGTGACCATTGTGAACACCCCTACTATCGTATTCCTTCAAAGCAAATGGTGATTCTTCCATCTCAATGATTTATTTTTTTCTTACATTGTTATATTTTGAGGTCATTAAAGCGGAACTTCACCCAAAAGGGGAATGTTCTGCTTGTTTGTATCCTCCCACCCCTTCACTGACACATTTGGCACTTTTTTTTTGGGGGGGTTACCTTTTGACAGGTACCCTTTCTCACTTCCGGGCAGGTCGTCGCGGTAATCTGTGTGGAAGTTCAGCCCACCTCCTCCACACATCACAGGTCCCAGAAGACTGCGGGACCATTTGCAAAGTGCAGTGTGGCTCATTCATGGATTGTAGGAGACCGGCAGTAAAGATGCCGGCGTCTGGAACCAAAGCTGATTGAAGAATCGGCTTGGGTGAAGACATCGTTGGATCCCTGGATAGGTAAGTGTCCTTATAATAAAAGTCAGCAGCTACAGTATTTGTATTTTGTAAAGCGTCTTTTTAATTTTAAACATAACTTTTGGGGAGCAGGTAGAAAGATCTATGTGTCTGTCGCAGCCACCATAAAACAGAGAATTGATGGCTCCTAACAAAGGGGCTTGCATGTGCTCCATTTTTTATGTTTAGAAGAGTGGTGTAAGCATTATGCTTGCACCACTCTTTGGTAAATCATCCCATTATATGTATTCTTTTTAAAGTACTGTAGATACATTTTCTTCCATCTCACTAATTTTTTTCCTAACATTGTTTTATCTCCAAACAGATCCCACCCCACCGGGCAGCATAAACTTTACTATGATAGGAACTAAGAATGTCACCTTATCTTGGGGAGAGCCAGTAAATATGAACGGAGTGGTGAAGTCATATAATATCACTTGGAATTCTTCTTCTTCAATTATTTCTGGACCTGTGAATAGCAACACAACATATGTCACCCTTCAAAACTTGATATCAGGGACTAATTACAGTGTCTCTGTGGTGACGGTCATACCCTTGGGGTATCAGAGCACATCTGTAATTGGATCAGTCTGTACAAGTAAGTTTTTGCTCCCTGAGCCTAGGTTCACACTTGTGCGATGCGGGAACCAGCGCGATTACAGCACTGGTTCCCACATCGCATCCCTCCCACAGGCAGTTCACACTGCCCTCTGCAAACCGCTGCGGGTGTCAATACATTGTTAATGACACCCCCAGATTGGTTCACAGATCGCAGTTCAAACTGTGAACTCGCACAGGAATCGGAGCGCATAGGTGAGAACACTCATGCGATCCGATTTCAGTGCGGGGGAAAAAAAGTCCCTGCATCTTTTTTGTGCGAATTCAATGCGAGTTCAGCCATACAACTGTATGGCTGAACTCGCATTGCACAGACATCGCATACAAACGGCCCCACAGTGCGGGTGCAAATCACATGCGATGTCTGTGTTCGCACAAATTTGAACCTGGCCTTAAAAGCTATATTTAAAAAGTGTTACAGTATTTTTAAAATGTCTTGTGAGTGCCCGGATTCTTGACTGACAGCCCCCCCCCCCCCCCATTTGCTCAAGAGGCAAAAGTTACCAAGCGAAGATATACCTGACCTTGCTGCCAAACACTGGTTCATCCTGCTGACCTTCAACTCATTACAGAAGAGAGTAGTGTCATGGAGGTCAGCAGGAGGAACCAGCTGAACTATGCTTAAATACTAGGAAATCATCCTTTTTGCTGGGAAACACTTTCCGGAGGGTTGGTATCCTGGGTCCCCCACAACCAGGGCTTTTTTTCAGCAGGAACTAGGGGGAACTCAGTTCCACCATCTCTGGCTCAGGTCTTCTGCTCCCTGCTCACCACTATCACTTTGTAACACTGAAGTCCAGCTTCTGCGTTTACAAGTGAAAGCTTATCTCCCAGTAGCTCCCACAGGTCAGATCTCCTGCGCAGATCCCACTGAGTGCCGGACAGGCACAAGGGAGATACAGAACGAGTGCCCAGGGTTCAGTGCAGTCATGGGCAGGAGAGGGTGTGTGGTAGGCTGCAACCTCTTTGGTCTCCATTTTTTCCCTGGTGACCAGTTGTTGATGCTCCTACTGCATGATCCCCCTTGCAAGTGACTGTAGTATAGTATAGTATGTTGGGAGGTACTACAGCCGGATAGGTGCTTCAGCTTAATATTGCAACCAAGGTAAGAAATATGACAGATGGTGGAGCTTTTAAGGAGGGGGGGGAGATGAGGGGAGTGGAGGGAGGGAGGGGTATGCACTATTTGATGCCATTTGGCAGGTATGTGTGTGTGGCGGGCATGGTTGAGTTCCTGCACCCTTTCTCTGAGAAAAAAAGCCCTGCCCACAACTCATACTGGTTTATCCTGCTAACCTCCACATCTTTACTGGAGGTCAGCAGGAGAAGCCAGGAAGAGCTGTGGAGAACCCAGAAGTTTGACACAACCAGAAGTGTTGGTTTCCCAGTGAACTTTAGAAGATGAGCTTACAGCATCAGAGTGGTGTTCAATGGTGGGGGCAGTGGGAAAGATAAGTATTTAGAGTCATCACTTATAAGTGTTCATTTTTTTTGGTAACTCTTGTACGGTGACAGGGTCCCTTGGTGCATAATGACCTATGTACATTGGTAAAGCTCCAAGATTTCTTTGTCCTCTCTCTCTGCTCTATAAGGGGAAGGAGACCTTGCATGTTTAATTATAAGACAGATGACTTTTAGAGCTAGGTTATATTGTTGCTTTTTAGGTCTCATGCACACGGGTGCCTGGGGCTGTACAATGTACAATTCGGGTGTATTTCTTCAACCAGAAACTACAGATGCTGCCTACAACCTGCCCATAGTTATTAATGGCTGCACATGGATATACGCCAGTACTTGCGCAAACACACATTGCATTTTTTATTCCTAGCTATGTTTGTGTGCAAGCAGAGCACTTGTGGGGTAATGGGGAAAGGACCATATAAAAACTTTAGCTACCTAGGCTTTAGCTGTAAGGTTGCATTCACACCTGAGCGTTTCGTTTTCAGGCAGAAAGTCGTGTGTTTTTACCACGATTTTGCCGTGATTTTTTACCACTTTTTTTGCTGCGATTTTTCACAGGTCAAAAGGTCACCAATGTAAAAAGCAGGAAAACGCCTGTAATCTGCCTAAAAAGAAGCTGATGTACTTTTTGACCTTCAGGCGTTCACTTAGATGTGAACAGGTGCCATTGAAATTAATGGGATTTTGCTTGTTGGGCGTTTTTTTCAGGCTTTTTTGGGGGCGTTTTACAAGCTGAAAGCGCTTAGGTGTGAATGCAGCCTAAAGTTACAATATGATATTAACAATGTGAAGCACAACCATACAATACGACTTTCTGATTAAGGGAGGGAATGAAGGAAGACAAGAAGAGGTCTCCATATCTACTTGGCTTATCGCTGTTATTAAAGATAATGATGAAGATGATAACTCTTTTTTCTTTAGCAGTGTTTTTCTACTGCCGATTAACATTGTAACTTCAACATCACACTCTGAATGTAACAATTCTTACTCTGGTTATTAGTATTACTTTTTCCTTTATCCACAGAACCAATATCTGTGACATCACCGCAGATTGTTGCCAAAACTACCAATTCTACGTCCCTGAACTGGACACAACCAGTCGAGTATCAGAGCTCATACACTTACAGAGTGCAGACCAATGTAACCTCATCATCTACACTGATAAATAATACAACCGTGAGCAATGCTACAATAGGAGATCTGACAGCGGGAGAGACCTATACATTCTCTATATATACAATATCTGCCTGCAACATACAATCAGACCCCATGTCTATAACTGACTGCACCCGTAAGTACTGTTGAACAGGAAAAGCAACTTATAAATGCCTTTGCCAACAAATACTCCAGTCCTTGTCTATCAAATTTTCCGCAAGACGTTCCCTTTATTCACAACATCCAATCTCATACTCCCCATCATTATCACATTCTGGAGGTGGAAAAGTGAAAAGCTGATTTGTTACCACCAGAAAAAAGAACAGTCTTTGTTTCAGATGCATTGACTAAATTCATGCAAGCTTCTCAATGTGGTTGTAAAGGATTTTATTATTTTTTTAAAATAACAAACATGTCTATATACTTACCTGCTCTGTGCAATATAATTGCACAGAACGGCCCGATCCTCCTGTTCTGGGGTCCTCCGCTGGCCTGTAACAAAGCATTAGACCCCTCGTTTAAAACTGATAGACATGTGCATGACGAAAAAATGTGTTTTGTTTCATTTAGATTCATTAATCTAGTTATTTAGTTTTGTTAAATTCGGTTGATTCGTTCAATTAGTATTCAGAATTCGTTTTATGTCTTCTTTTGAATTCACCATTTTTTTTACGATTCAAAGCGATCAAATTGATAAATTTCAAATTTGTCAATTTGAAAATGTTGTTTGTATTTTTTTTTATTCCAATGCGGCAAAGTGAACAAACAAAAGAAAAATTTTCGTCGAAATGGTCCTCTAATAACGCACACAGTCTTTGATTTCAGAAATATGTTTACAGTTCGAATTTGAATGGAATTAAATGTAAAATTTGATTTTAATTTCAATTTGAATTTTGGAAAACTTTGTTAATACTGTAGCTCAAAACGAACTGCACATGTCTAATAACTGACTGTACCCAGAGGTAACGGAAAATGTAACTTTTTAAACTATTGCCAACAAACACTTATTTATCCAAGTTTCTGCAAAAAGTTTGAATTATTTGCAACAGCCAATGTACCGTAATTCTCCTTTTCATTCTTGTATACTGATATTTTGAACGTGAAAATCAAATTTTTTGCTACCAGTAACTAGGGATGAGCCGAACACCCCCCTGGTTCGATTCGCAGCAGAACATACGAACAGGCTAAAAATTTGTTTGAACACGCGAACACCGTTAAAGTCTATGGGACACGAACATGAATAATCAAAAGTGATAATTTTAAAGGCTTATATGCAAGTTATTGTCATAAAAAGTGTTTGGGGACCTGGGTCCTGCACCAGGGGATATCAATGCAAAAAAAAGTTTTAAAAACGGCCGTTTTTTCGGGAGCAGTAATTTTAATAATGCTTAAAGTAAGACAATAAAAGTGGAATATTCCTTTAAATTTCATACCTGGGGGGTGTCTATAGTATGCCTATCAAGTGGCGCATGTTTCCCGTGTTTAGAACAGTCCGAGAGCAAAATGACATTTCTAAAGAAAAAAAAGTCATTTAAAAGTACTCGCGGCTATTAATGAATTGTCGGTCTTGGCAATACACATAAAAATCATTGAAAAAAACGGCATGGGATTCCCCCACAGTCCATTACCAGGCCCTTTGGGTCTGGTATGAATATTAAGGGGAACCCCGAACCAAAAAAAAAAAAAAAAATTAGTGTGGGGGTCCCCCCAAATTCCATACCAGGCTTTTCAGGTCTGTTATGGATAGTAATGGGAACCCCACGCCAAAATTTTTTTTAAAAATGGCGTGGGGGTCCCCCTCAAAATCCATACCAGATCCTTCAGGTCTGGTATGGATTTTAAGGGAAACCCCGCGCCAAACTTTTAAAAAAAATGGCATGGGGGTCCCCCAAAAAATCCATACCAGACCCTTATCCGAGCATGCAACCTGGCAGACCTCAGGAAAAGAGGGGGGGACGAGTGAGGGCCCCCCTCCTGAACCATACCAGGCCACATGCCCTCAACATGGGGAGGATGTCCCCATGTTGATGGGGACAAGGGCCTCATCCCCACAACCCTTGCCCAGTGGTTGTGGGGGTATGCGAGCAGGGGGCTTATTGGAATCTGGAAGCCCCCTTTAACCAGGGGACCCCCAGATCCCAGCCCCCCCTGTGTGAATTGGTAATGAGGTACAAGTACCCATACCATTTCAAAAATGTTAAAAAAGACAATAGCCGGTTTTTGACAATTCCTTTATTAATGTCTTCTTCTTTCCCCGCTTCTTCTTCCATCTTCTTCTGGTCTTCCTTCGGTTATCTTCTTCCTCAATCTTGTTCTTCCCCCACTTCTTCCTCTATCTTCCTCCGGTCCTCTGCTTCTTCCTCCGGTCTTCTCCTCCAGCATCTTCCTCCGGCTTCCCCATTACGTCCTCCGGATGATCCGCCTCAATGGGAGTCTCCCGCTGTGTGATGCTTCTGTTCTTCTGACGGTTCTTATATAACTGAGGCCCTGACCCTGTGACCCCGCCCCCCTCTGAGGCACTGGGACTTCCCTATGGCTTTCCCCGTGGTGTCAGAGGGGGGCAGGGTCACCCGTTAACGTAAACAGCCAATGTTCAAGTCAAACTCATGTTCGACTCGAACAGACAGCCCATCCCTACCAGTAACAAGAACAGTGCTTGTTTTAGACATCCTCTGGGGAATCAATTAAGCTTCTTGCACCATTATAATGGCACAGGAAACTGTTGTGTGGTGTGCACTGCATTAACCAAGCAGAGTTTCAGATCTTTCTGTGCCACCTATGCCATTTTTTATTTTGGGCAGGAAGAGAGATTGGAGCATGTAGCCCCTGCTCCCCCATTCTCTGTGCTGTGTCTGTCACAGCCAGAGCAGAACAGAGAACTTGATCGCTTCTAATTAACAAAAGGGCTTGCACCCCTTTCTTTCAATTAGGAGCAGCAGCTGCTCATTTTTTGCATTTAGAAGAGTGGTGCAAGCACACATATTGGGGTTGATTTACTAAAACCGGAGAGTGCAAAATCTGATGCAGCTGTTCATGGTAACCAATCAGCTTCTAACTTCAGCTTGTTCAATTAAGCTTTGACAAAAAAACTTGAAGCGGATTTGTTTCTATGCAGAGCTGCACCAGATTTTGCACTTTCCAGTTTTAGTAAATAAACCCCATGGTGTAGTTCTTTGAAATATTTTTCACAAGTGAACAATTTATTTATTTATTAATTAATTTTTCATTTTAAATATTTGGTTTAAATGAAAGAACCATTGAGCAAAAATGATAGTGTCTTGCCAAGGTTTTTGCACATTTGTAGAAACTGAAATGGATTATAAACCTTCCTACCTGCACTTTTTTTTTCACCTGCAGAAGATTGATCGTGTCGTCTCATGGGAGTTGATTTACAAAAACTGGCGCACAGAGAATCTGGTGCAGCTGTGTATGGGAGCCAATCAACTTCTAACTTCAGCTTGTTCAATTAAACTTTGACAATAAAACCTGGAAGCTGATTGGTTTCTATGCAGAGCTGCACCGGATTCTGTGTGTGCCAGTTTTAGTAAATCCCCCCTATGATGTCATTTCTTTCCCTATATGAACAGCCTATAGAGTCAGTCCTCACATTCCTGTATCAGAAGTTTTTGTTTGTGTTCAAGAGCTATAAAGCATGTCACTGCACACGTTAAAGTGGTTGCAAAGGCTAAAGGTTTTTACCTTTATGCATTCTATGCATGAAGGTGAAAAAAACTTCTGTGTGCTGCACCCCCCACAGCCCCCCCTTCTTAATACTCACCTGAGCCCCCTCTTGAATCCAGCGATAGGCTCGTCTGTCCGGGACTCTCTCTTCTCATTGCCTGAGACAGCAGTGAGTGCCATTGGCTCCCACTGCTGTCAGTCACCGCTATCAATCACCGCCAGTGAGTCAATGAGGAGAAAAGGGGGCAGGGGCGAGCTGCGGCTTGCTATTGCACTTGTCAAGGTGGGGGAGCCAGAAGCACCGGTGGGGGACCCAAGAAGAAGAGGATCAGGGCTGCTCTGTGCTAAAACACTGCACAGAGCAGGTTAGTATGATATGTTTATTTATTTATTTTTTTGTAAGAAAACCGAACCTTTAATGTCACTTTAATGCATGAACTCTGTCTGTAGTCTGAGAACTAACATTTCCTATGAAGAAACAACATATTCCACAATCCCTGGGTCTCTCAGTCTAGTGTCACTCAATTACCAGAGAGATCACCATGCAGTCTTTCACCACATTAGCACTCCCACTTTTGTTATACAACACAGAGGAAATGGTGAGGCATGCATTGTGACCTGAAACAAGCACCGTGGTAGTTCATTGAAAACTGCAAGCCAAAAGCCGCAAAGGCTGCCGGACCTTGTAGTTTTCCATTCAAAGGTCACTGTGAATGAGTGACACGGCTGGGTGGGTGGAGCCCCGCTCAGCCAAAGTTTTTTTTTAATTGAGAAGGCTAGTGGAGAAGAGAAGATCCCCACTAGCTGTCAGATCGGGGATTGGGGGGATGCAAGGCTGGTCCGTTCGTAGCATGTTACATTATGAACATGGGTGTAACATGTTACGAAAGGTGAACTTATCCTTTAAAGTTGAAGTTTAGTCAAATACTAACTAAGCCTAAACCTGTTCCCACCCCCATTACAAGCCCTATATTAACTACCATGTAAAGGAAAGCTGCTTATAGTTATAGCCAAGGTGAACTGGGGTCATATATGGTAAGACAGAAGGGTGGTCAGGAGGTCAGTACCAGGGAAGCAGGCAGGGCAAGGTCCAGTAGCAAGCCGAAGTCAGAACCAGGAGAACAGGTCAAAATCCACAGAGCCAGGTTAGGAACAAGTCGGGTCAGCAACGGAAGATCAGTCAGCACAGGTAAGAACACAACAGAAACGGATCAGGGGAAGCTGAAGAACATCCAGCAGCTAGGATCCAGCAGGGTCTCCTTTAAATATGCCGCTTGGCACCACTGCATGAAGACATGCGTGCCACTGTGCGCTGGGACACAGAATTGTGCCTACGTGGCAGTGCACCCTGGACATTAGCCTTGGCTCTTCTGTGTGCTTTTACATTGACACGAGCATTAGCTGTACGGTAATGAGCAGTAGCTGCAGAAAAATTTGCATTAGCTGCAGAAAAATTTGCATTAGCTGCATAATAATTTGCATTAGCTATATTAGCTGTAAAAGAATTAGCCTTACCTGAACTAGCTTCCTGACAGCCACTCTGTGCAATTCTATTTGTACAGTGCAGGTAAGTATAAACCGGTTTGTTGTTTACAAAAAATAAAAAAAGACTTTACAATCACATTAAAGTGGTAGCAAACTCTGTACTACTGTATATTACTATAATACGTATTATATAAATATAATGAGTGAATGCAGCCACTGAAATCATTGGCACGTGCGTTCCAAAGGTCCGGCTTACAGTGCTGGACCTTCAGAGCCCGTGCCAAAAACAGCAACGCGGGAGTGAAGTCATTGCGCCCCCGGCCACTCATGTAGAAGACCAAGGGAAGATGTCAGTCTTCTCAGCGGTGACATCGGGGTTCGGGAGGGCTTTGTTCTAAGATAAGTGTCTCATAATGTGCTAGTATGCGATGCATACTAGCACATTATGACATTGCTTTGCAGGGTTTTTTTTGTTTTTTTTTACCACCAGATGTTTACTACCGCTTTAAGTTTAATTCCACTTTAAGTGATTAGTTTGCTAGCAATAAACAAAATCACTAGTTGTCCAAAAATTGTGTCCAGACATCATGGACATTTAATGACCTGAAAAAAATGTAGACAGCAAAATGCTTGCATTTTTGAGATACTGTAGCTTTGTGCCCAGTCTGGACTTTCCCAAAGGTACATCTAATGACAATTTAGGTCGTTACTGCAAACCAAGCTCTTCTGAGTGGTTTAGCTGGTACAGCGGCACGAGGAGAAGCTCTAGTTATGACCATGGAGCCTTGGATCCCCTCCCCACCAAATCCCTTGTAGTACCCCCTATATCCTTTATAATAATTCTATATACATATCTTCATTTTCTATTTCTAACAAATAAACTTTTTTTCCCTATTAGTTCCCGGACAAGCTGTTGGCGCCACAGTGAACAGTAACACATCAGTCAATTCTCTGGTGGTGAACTGGACGGCACCAGAAGGAAAAATGTCTTATTATAACGTCACTATAACAGGAAATGTCAATAACTTTATAAAGACTGACACAACGCAAGTAACTTTTAATGGATTATCACCAGGAAGAGAATATAATGTAACAATTCTGTCACTCAGCGGTTCCTGCAGCCAGGCAGCCCCTTGGCTGACACAAGCTACATGTGAGTATGATCAAGGTCATGTGACTTCAATGTTTTATCAAAGTTAAAAAGTAACAAAAGTACACAATTTTTACTGAATAGTACAAAGAAAATATGGATGGTGTAACAAAGAACTACAATCCAAATTATTGGATTTTGCCTCTTCCATGAAATGTCAAAACTTATACAGAGGTGCCCTTATCTTCTACAGTTCAGAACCTGACAACTGGGACCATTGCTGGGACAAGGTCACCTAGAGCCCAGGGTGAACATGCCAAACCATGCCCCCCCCAAGATGTATGAGCATTATGTGTCAGCAAAGATCCCCCCCCCAAAAAAACTAAGCACTAATCTGCATAAATACCCCCTTAGCATAAATTCCCCCTCCTCCCTGTACAAATCCACCCACTGCTGAAATCCCTGCTCCCAAAACAAGTCTCTGTCCCCCATCCCCGAAATCCCTCCAGCGCAAATGCACCCTCCCCAAAAAAAAATCACTCCTCCTAGCACAAATTCCCTACCCCTAAAATTTCCCCTCCAAGTACACATCCTCTACCCCCAGCGCAAATCCCTCCCAATACTCCCTCCTTGCACAAATCCCCCCCCCCCCAATATTTTTTTTCCCTTCAATACAAATCCCCCACCTACCATATCACCTCTTCTAGCACAAACCCCCAATCCCCCTTCCTAGCACAAATCCTCTTCCCCTACCCCCCTTCCCTAAATCACCACTCTTAGCACACATCTCCAAATTTCTCCTCCTAGAACAATTATTATGTATGAGCATTATGTGTCAGCAAAGATCCCCCCCAAAAAACTAAGCACTAATCTGCATAAATACCCCCTTAGTATACATTCCCCCTCCTCCCTGTACAAATCCACCCACAGCTGAAATCCCCCCTCCCTGCTAAAATTTCCCCTCCAAGTACACATCCTCTACCTCCAGTGCAAATCCCTCCCAATATTCCCTCCTTACACAAATCCCCCCCCCCCAAAAAAAAAATTCCCTTCCATACAAATCCTCCCCTATCATATCACAAAACCCCCCAATCCCCCTTTCTAGCACAAATCCTCTTCCCCCTACCCCCTGTTGCCCCCCTGAATTCCCCCTTCTAACACAAATCTCCCCCCCCAATCTCCTCACGCTGCCCTCCACCTCACATGATATGACATTGCCCAGGGCAACCGCCCCCTCCTGCCCACCCCATGTCCCGGCCCTGTCTGGGACCAATTACATCATCAGTGTGATTGCCTTGTGCTGTCTGTCCCCACCATGTGTGCAGTGATTGTCTCCTCTAAGTTTTTTTTTTCTCAGATCCGACTCCACCAGGAAACTTCACTTTTATTACAATCGGAACAAATATCACCACATTATCTTAGAGAGAGCCAGAAAACATGACTGGGTGACAAAAAAATGCCAGAAAAACGCTCAAAGACGCTATACTCAGGTGTGAATGCAGCCCTATAGATGCCCCTTGGTGGTGCCACTACTGCAGTAGTACAAACTTTTTTATGTGTTGCTGCAGACATAGAAAGCTTTACAGTGTTGTTAGAGAACACAAGAACCCAAGTGTGTAAAGATGAAGTATGATGATGGTTCTGGCCTGTGCTCCATATACATCAGAGTCGGCTGCAACAGTTGCATCGGGAAGGAATAGTAAAGATAAAAACATTTCATTGCCCATGTGCAGTGTGTGTGGAAGAAATACAGCATTCGTTTAACACATTTTATTAGATGTTTTCTTTTTATTAAAATTACACTTTTCTTCCTGTGTTCATTTTTTTCTCATTCTCCTATTCTGTTTCCCAGATCCTACTCCACCAGGAAACATCACTTTCAATACAACCACAGCAAACAGCATCGCATTGTCCTGGGTAGAGCCAGTAAATATGACCAATCTGGTAATGTCTTACAATATAACTTATGGGAATACATCTTCTTCTCTCATCATTGGGAACCAAACAAGCTACACAAACAGTACCACCCTTCAGAGCCTGACTTCCGGAACTAATTACACCATTTCTGTGATGACAGTCGGAGTTCGGGGGTATCAGAGCACGCCTGTGACCAGATCTGTGTATACAAGTAGGTAGAAAAAACAAGAAATCCTGTAATTGTTATGTCTATATCTTATTACAATTAAATCTATTATTATCTTTACTTTATAGAGCCATGGTACGTGTCAAATCTGAACTTTGTTAATATGACGTCAGATACTGTGATATTAAATTGGAGCAAACCGCTGGAGTATCAGAACACATACCGCTACAGAGTGCAGACAATTGTCACATCATCATCTACACTGATAAATAATACAATGGTGAATAATGAATCAGCTACAATAAGCAATCTGACAGCGGGAGAAACATACACATTCTTTGTATATGTAAGAGCTGCTGATGACGTCACTGAATCTGACCCTGTGAACAGAACTACATGCACAGGTGAGTAAAGAATGCTTGTTTAATAAATCACAGAAACAACGTGTTTTTTAAAGAGTAATATGTTATATATCATATTGAAAAGGCAAAATGTGTGTAAAAATGTAACATTTTCATAAAGCTCTAGTCCAACCTTTTTCCTGAAAGCCAGTATTTGTTGCATTTAATTTTGAGAAAAATTTACTTTAATCATCTCTGTTGCTTGTATATTTACAACCAAAACCTGCCTATGCAGATAAATGGTGTCTGTAGATAAAAACAACCTGTGCAGCTTTGACCAAAGTTTAAAAAGCTCTTGTTTCAGGTGTAGGACACTTAGACCCATTTCATACTGAGGCGCTGGCCACGTTAGCGGTAAAGTGCCGCAAATTTTAGCGCCGCTTTACTGTCCTTTTAGCAGCACTTTACATCTGCTAGCGGGGCGCTTTTAATCCGAAAAAGGATTAAAAGCGCCCGCGAAGCACATCGCAGGCGCTGCGGCAGCACTGGCCATTGATTTCAATGGCAGGGGCGGTTTAGAAGCACTAAATACACCGCTAAATACAGCGCTTCCGCACCGCCCAAAAGATGCTGCTTGCAGGACTTTTTTTTCCTGTCCTACAAGTGCACCGCCCCAGTGTGAAAACACTCTGACTTTCACACTGGGGCTACAGAAGAGGCAGTTTACAGGCACGTTTCAGGCACTATTTTTAGTGCAAAAGCGCCTGTAAAACGCCTCAGTGAGAAAGTAGCCTTACTGTTCGTAATGTATACAGCCTGAGTAGAAAGCTCCTAGGACGTTGCTAGGGCATTGCTAGAAAGATGCCTAGCTGTTACTGTTCACCTCTACCATCACAGCAGCAAGCTCTTGAATGCTGAGTTTAGAGCTACTGCATTAGGGGAGAAAACAGATGTGAGGAGGTTTGAATCAGATAAAGAGTTTGCTCCTGTGATGATGAAGAGGAACAGTAACAGCTAGGAGTCTCTTAGAAATGTGCTTAGCAAGAGTGATAGAGCAATGCTGCTTCTCCTCTTACTATTCAGTCACAGGCTGGAGGAGGGACAGAACTGTTAAATTAGGGCTACCAGATTTTCAAAATTAAAGTAGAGTACACCCTACTAAGCAGTCCCCCTTTTGTGGTCACATCCACAAAAACATGCATCCAAGGCCGGTGCTACCACTAGGCAAACTAGGCAACTGCCTAGGGTGCACTGCTGCCTAAGGACGCCCAGCCACTGGTTTCCCTCCACGTCTGCATGCTCTCCAGGCTGCAGCATGTAACTAACTCAGTCTTAGGCAGTTGCTTCGTCCGACCGGTAGTGCAATTAGAGGAGCAGTGCAGCACTGGAGCCAGCGCTAGAGGAAGCAGAGCCGATGCTTCCTGTAAAGCACCACCTCCTGTCACATGGGCAGGTCAATGGGGGTTGAGTCAGGGGTGGAGCCAACAGGGGCGACAAAATGAGGTTTCGCCTAGGGTGTCAAAAATCTTTGCACCAGCCCTGCTTGCATCCCCATTAGAAACCACGTCCACAAAATGATTCCTAATTTAATCATTCCCATAAAATCACACCTCTATTTTTAATGGGCCATGAAACAATTTTGTGAGAGACTTTTGAAATAGGAGGCAGACATTCAAATTATAAAGACAAAATGTCTTGGGCAGCATGAGTAAAAAAATAGTGCACCATGGCGAATCTGAGTTTGGCAAAATTGTGGTAACAGTGGGGTATGCCTAAATAAAACCTAAGCCTACTCTGCTTTGTGTCCAGAGTGTGTAATGCATAGAGTGCAGGGGTCAGACATATGTAACACCGGGGGGTTTATTTACTAAAGGCAAATCCACTTTGCACTACAAGTGCACTGCAAGTGCACTTAGAAGTGCACTTGGAAGTGCAGTCACGGTAGATCTGAGGGGGACATGCAAGGAAAATAAAAAAACGCATTTTTGCTTGTACATGATTAAAATCAGCAGAGCTTCCCCTGATTTCAGATTTTCCTCTCAGATTTACAGCGACTGCACTTCCAAGTGCCTTTGTAGTGCAGAATGGATTTGCCTTTAGTAAATCAACCCCAGACTGCAGAGGGCAGGAGTAAATAATGCATAGAGTGTAGAAATCAGTTGTGTGTAATGCACAGGGTACAGAGTTCAAGAATAACTAAATCTCAGAGTGTAGAAGTCAGGCATATGTAATGCACAGAGTGCAGAGGTCAGGAGTAATTATTGCACAGGAGGAGTTCAGGAGGGTGTAGTGTACAGAATGTAAGGGTCAAGATTGTATAATGTGTAGAGCGCAGGGTTCAGGAGTGCCTAGTAAGCAGAGTGAAGGGGGCAGGAACAAATAACACACAGAGTGCAGAAGTCAGGAATGTGTCAAGCAAAATCAGTACAAAGGTCAGGAATAGCTAATGTACAGGGTGCAGAGGTCAGGAGTTAATAATGCACAGAGCTCAGAGATCAGGAATGTGTAACTCACAGGGTACAAAGATCAGGCATAAGTAATGCACAGGGTACACAGGTCAGGAGTAAGTAACTTACAAAGTGCAGTGGTCACAAATTGATAACACAAAGAGCACAGGAGCCAGGAATAAGTGATGCCAGAATGTAGTGTAGTAGGTATTCACACATGTTTAGGACATAGTGGGGGTTATTTACTAAAGGCAAATCCACTTTGCACTACAAGCCATATTAGCCACTTGAGGATTCCCAGGGCCGAGCAGAGATGTACAGATCACCACTTTAGGTTATACACTCATGCTATTACCTTACAGCAGTAAGGTGAGCGGCCTGTGAGCACAAAGATGGCACAACACTGAAGAATTTAGCTATATCTGTAGCACTTACCGTAGATGGTCAAGTAATAAGTATATGGTTTATAATTACTGCACTATCCTAAAACGATAAGTGACACCAAATTAGTGGTTGAATGCAAAATAGTGAATGTGAACAGCTGCGACTTCTCTGCGAGATGTACACATCAATAAACAATTTCCAAATATCAAGTCGCGCTGTAAGTTAAAAAAAATGACAAATATGGTACTATGACCTTATTTAGATCAAACAGTAAAGTGAGAAACTAGTCAAATATTGTATAATTGATAGTCCATTCAGATTGATAATTGATCTCCACTGTGCAAATATCACACAAAACACCCAGGAATGGTGATAAAAGAAAAAGGTCTGTCTTCCACCTCCACACAAACTGCTGCTTACCGGCACCTAAAACTTACCAAATGATTTTCATATTTACTTATTTTGTTCCTCTTTAAGCTTATTGTCAGCGAATTATCGTCCGATTTCGTAAGCAAATCTGGATTTGCCGATATTATTTTTTGTCTAACCAAGTACTCGGTTGAGTGCTATGTAACTTTTATCTTTTTGGTTTTGTCTTGTTCTTTTTAAACTTGTCCCACTTACTGTGGGCATTTGCCCACTCTTAAAATGGATGATTTGGATTAACTAGAAAATAAATAAAATACAGCGCTAATGTGATATACAGGATCCCCAGATTAACCCCCAGGGATAAGTGTAATAGTGATGGTTGCTCATGAATGAGAAACCAGCATCCAGTGAATATAACATAAAGTGAATCGACAAAAAATCAAGATACAGTGAACAAAGAAAAAAAAATGTAATAAACAAATATATAAAGTTTTGGTGAAAGAAAAAACAGCAAACAGTCCGTGGTAGACAAAAATTTCAACCAAAACGCTCCTCTATAGGCTATTATATAGTCCCATGTGAAGGGAAAGTTGGAGTAATGCCTCTTCCACAGATGATAGGTGAAAATGCACAGGCTTCTGACACCCTAGGCGAAACCTCATTTTGAATTTTTGACACCCTAGGCGAAACCTCACCCTGACTCCACCCCATTTGCCCTGCACATGTATACCCCACCTTTTTAATAAAGCGCCCATCAAATGCAGCCTCACCAGCGCCCATCAAATGCAGCCTCACTAGTGCCCATCAAATGCAGCCTCACCAGCACCCATTAATGCAGCCTCACCAGCGCCCATCAAATGCTGTCTCACTAGCGCCCCCATCAAATGCAGCCTAACAGTGCATAACAATGCAGCCTACCAGTGTCCATCAATGAATGTTTGCTTGCTTCCATTAATTAGAGAGTTGGGATGAAGACACAGTCCTCCGTCGCCGATGTGCCTCTGACACCATGTGCGAATGGACTTGCTTGCACTCTGCTTGCTGCAGAGAGAAAAGAGTAGGAACACCAGTGGCCAGGCGCCCTAGGCAGTAGTGCACCCTAGGCGGCTGCCTAGTTTGCCTAGTGGTAGCACCGGCCCTGACCCTGCAGCCCAGCTCCGGGTTGTACTGCAGTGTGAATGGGACACACAGAAATTAATTGTTTTCTGAGTGTCCTTGCGGCGACATGCAGTAAAACGTCTGTCAAGGCACCACATGTGCATTCGCCCTTATTGTAAGGTGTTGGCACAGACACACTGGGGTAGGTTTACTAAAGGCAAAAAGACTGTGCACTCTGCAAGAGAAGGTGCTCCAGAGCTTAGTAAA
The DNA here is from genome assembly GCA_037952925.1 of Lithobates clamitans. Taxonomy (NCBI): domain Eukaryota; kingdom Metazoa; phylum Chordata; class Amphibia; order Anura; family Ranidae; genus Lithobates; species Lithobates clamitans. The sequence goes on from JBBGZY010002335.1 coordinate 230,827, forward strand.
TGAGCAGAAGCTCTGCTGACTTCCATTATCTAATCACGTGCAAGCAAAAATGCTGTTTTTTTAATTTTCCTTGTAAGTGATTGGGTATTCCCTGCAAAATAAAGCTTTACCTAATTTACTAAGCTCTGGAGCAACTGCACTTGCACTTTGCAAAGTGCACAGTCTATTTGCCTTTAGTAAGTCAACCTCATAGACTCAAAGTTGTTGATTTACTAAAGGCAAACAGACTGTGCACTTTGCAAAGTGCAGTTGCTTCAGAGCTTAGTAAATGAGGTAAAGCTTCACTATGCAAAGAATACCCAATCGCATGCAAGGGAAATAAAAAAAAATTATAATTTTTGCTTGCACATGATTGGATGATGGAAGTCAGCAGAGCTCTCCCTCATTTATTAACTTCTGGAGCAACTGCATTTTCAGAGTGCAAGTGCACAGTGTATTTGCCTTTAGTAAATCAACCCCACTGGGGATCATTTTGTGAAAAAATGCAAAGTTTTAAATCCATACCAACCAATCATGTTTCAGTTTAATGAATCTGTTCAAAAAGATCAATTCTATTTGGTTGCTATGAGATACGTATTTTTCCCCTTTTCCCTATAGAATAAATTGGATAATTTCTGATGGTGGTAGATATTAGATTACATGTATTGCATATATTGTTTGCTCTCTCATTGAGATAAAGGGAGACATTGGGAGGAACTTTTAGTGATTTGGTGAACAGCTCATCTTTTTTAAACATTCTGCTTTTCAATCAGCCCCGTCATTCTTCTGTATTGGAAGCCAAATGCATGCAATATAAATTACAAGTGTTTGCAAAATGACAATTAAAAGATGTAATCTTTTTGCTTAGGCCCCAGAAACGTTTCTGCCATCACACTGAATAATTACCATTCAACAAACACTATGGGAGTAAACTGGACAGCGGCTGGCGAAAGAGTGGATTCGTATATCATCAGTATAACAGGAGTGGTATCAAAAACAACACAAACAAATTCTACGCAAACAAATTTCACCGGATTACTGCCCGGCAGTTTATATACTGTCACTGTAGAGACAGATAGCGGGAACTGCAGCCAGACATCAATGTCATTCCAAGAGGCTACATGTGAGTACAAGCAGGGTCATGTGACTACAGCGCCATTTGTCATCTGCAATTTTTTTGTTTTGTTTATTTTTGTAATTTATGCCACTCTATTGCTTCCCCAAAAAATTCAATGAGTGGTCCCTGAAAATGAAGACTGAATACTTACCTCTTTGGTGGGCAGTGAGTCCAAACTCCATTGTGTTTGAATGATACCGCCTCTGGCAAAGTCCAAAGTCTGCAGCTATTGGTACTTTCAGCAGTGTCCCCGCCGGGTGCTGTGCTTCCTCACATTCACTCCTAGACCAATAAAGGACACATCGTAGGTGATACAGGGGAACAGTGGGATGAACCCTTGATCACACACGTGGGACCAGGCACACCTAAAAGTGCCTGGGATGTGAAGACATTTCTGAAGGCTGTATGGTCTGAACATTGGACTCTCTACCCACTTTAAAGTAGAACTATAGACAGAACATTTTTTCCTTTTTGGATAGAGTAATGGAGGGTTATAACCCCTGTCAGTTTATTTTTTGCCATTTTCATCCCATTGGGGAGATTCACCTTCACTTCCTGTCCCATAGCCAAAACAGGAAGTGAGATAAAATACTTGCAAGTTAGGGGAATTCCTTGGGGACCTCCAGGTCACCAGAACTAGTGTCCCTATTGGAAGATTTCCCTTCTATTACTTTTCTGGGGACAACCCAAAATTAGGGTTTTCTTTTACTTTCACTTTCAATGATAAAGGTAAACAAGACAAATAGAGAGGACGAATCACCCCAATGGGGGCACAGACAGCAATAAAAACCTAATAAAAACCTAATAGGTGTTGTAATCCATCTCTACTCTATCCAAAACTAAAAAGAAAAAATGTTTTGCCTTTAGTTATACTTTAACTTTCTTGCTGTTTCATATTTTCATTTGTATTTCAAATATAGGTTTGTAGTTGCTCTCTAGGGCCAGGTCACACTAGTAGCTAATGTAGCAGAGAAATGTAGCCATTACAAATCTCTCCATATGTTTTCTCTGCTGAATTTTAGCTGGCTAGCCAGTCACACAGCGATTGAGTTTCAAATCACTTGCAATTTCTGCTCTCATTTAAGAATATGTAAACCCAACATTTCATATACCTGTGGCTGCTGTACCATGTACTTGTATGCATATCCTCTTCTCTTTGTATTGCTTCCTTTGTGTGAAATCCTTGGTGTTCCTGCCAGTCCTTCTGCTTTCCTATTATATCTGACCACACTAGGCATGAGAGCACAGCGTGGTCAGTTCTCTAGCTGTGCTGGGAACTCAACCTTGCTCTCGTCCAATGATCAGACTTGCACACCCCCTCTGCACAGCCATTCGCTGGGAAGATCAGTCTGCTGCTGCTTCTTCTCCTCCCAGCTCTTATGCAGCTGAGAACATGTGATCACTTACAGAAAAGGGAAAAAAGGTATTTATAATGTTTTTTTTGTAATCTATACACAAATATTTTGCCTTTTATTTATGTTTTAAAGTGAATGTTTTTTTTTACAAGGTGAGGGTTTACATATACTGTACTTTAATTGCAATGCATTTATTCCTAGCAAAACAGAAGAATACGAAGGACAGCAAAAAAACAAAAAAACAAATGAGCAGTGGCGGCCCGTCCATTAGGGGCGCCCCCTATCCATGCATCCAGCCCCCTGATCTGCATGCAGGGGGGCCAGGAGCATGGATTCCAATGGGGGGAGGGGTTGAAGCATGTGATTGTTGGCTTTTAAGGCTATATAAGGCTCGGGGTGTAGAGCACTGCGCTCCGAGCCCACCCAGTTATGTGACACTAGCGAATGAATATTCGCTATTCTTCTCACACTGATTCTGCCTCCCGGACAATCAGGAAGCGGGTCCTGACCCATTACCCGATTGGCTGTAAGGAGAAGCTACCCTATTGGCCAAGGGAGGAGACGCACGGTGAGGACACCACTGCAATGCCGAGGAGGAGATGCAGGGGAAGCCAGCGGCCTGTCGCCTGGGGGAAGCACTGCCCGGGGTAAGTGTTGCGGGCGACTGACCAACTGACCGAGGGTTACGGGATGCGGGGGGGGGGGGGAGCAGTGCACTGTTTGCACCCCCCCAAAAAAATATACCACCGGCCGCCACTGCAAATGAGAGTAATTCTGTAGCTGCTACAAAACATATCTACTAAATCACCAGTGTGGGGCATTACGGATGTCTGTGTGGCAGACAAGCTCAAGCAACACCCTGGCTGGACAGCAGCAGCAATAAAACCAAAATAACAGGATAAGACACCAAGGGGGTTATTTACGAAAGACAAATCTACTTTGCACTACAAATGCAAACTACAAGTGCAAAGTGCACTTGAAATTGCACTGAAAGTGCACTTTGAAGTGCAGTCGCTGTAAATCTGAGGGGAAGATCTGAAATGAGGGGAAGCTCTGCTGATTTTATTATCCAAACATGTGCAAGCTAAAATGCTGTTTTTTTATTTTCCTTGCATGTCCCCCTCAGATCTACAGCGACTGCACTTCCAAGTGCACTTTCAGTGCAATTTCAAGTGCACGTTGTAGTGCGAAGTGGATTTGCCTTTAGTAAATAACCCCCCAAGAGAGTGTAATATTTAGCAGAAAGAGAATGTTCTCAGAAAGAACTAAAGATGTGAGATCTTTACAATGCAAATGGATGAATCTTCCTCTGTTGCTTATTGTATTTTGACAGCCAGTCCCTCCAGCTGTCCAAATACCCAAATAGCGCCTACATCTGATGGAGAGCAGCTGCTTTTCCTGTGATAACTTTCCTCCCAGGTCCTTTGATTTTTCAGTCAAGGGGTGTTGGGCGGGAGGCAACCCACTGATTGAATGTGGTACAATATATGGCCAGCTTTACAGTGGCAGTCTTTGAACCTCTTGCATTTATCTCTGTGATGAGTAAGATTACCACAGGGCACAATATCTGTTAAGGACCAGCAGTATAACAAAACCGATGATCTGCAGACCTACACCTATTGTGCCTCACACCTAGCGCGCATTATGCTTGCACCACTCTTTGTTAATTCCCTCCATTGTATGTATTAATTTTAAAACAGATACATTTTCTTCCATCTCACTATTTTTTTATCTTACATTGTTTTATTTTCAAACAGATCCCACCCCACCAGGTAGCATAGCCTTTCCTATGATAGGAACTAAGAATGTCACCTTATCTTGGGGAGATCCAGTAAATATGACCGGAGTGGTGAAGTCATATAATATCACTTATTGGAATTCTTCTTCTTCAATCATTGCTGGACCTGTGAGAAGCGACAATGCAAATGTCACCCTTCAAAACTTAATGTCGGGGTCCAATTACACCATCTCTGTGGTGACAGTCGGAGCTCTGGGGTATAAGAGCACGCCTGTGATTGGATTGGTCTGTACAAGTAAGTTTTTGATCCTCTAAAATGAGACATGTAAAATGTATCAATGGTTTCTATTCTTGCATGAGTTTCAATATTAAAGGGGCCTTTCCATATTGTGAGTGCCTAGATTTCCCAAAGTCCCCTCATCTGCTAAGAAGCATATGCTATACAAAGGGTACTGAGCAAAGATTTATCCTCCCATGCCACCAAACTCCACTTCGATGCTGAGAAATCAATCCCGGAATCTATCCACCATCCTGGTCTCACTGGTTCATTCTGCTGACTAGAGATGAGTTTTGGATTTAGGTTGAACATGAGTTTGGCCTGAATCCAACCTGGTTGTGGTTTGGTGAATGGCCAAACAAACTGGCCACATTTGACCCGTTCATCCATCTGAATCCCCAAAGCTGGAAGGTAAACAAAGCATCTGGGGAGCTGCAAAAATCCTCTACACTTGCAAGGTACCATAATGAGCCTCATTTTTTTTCATTCTATCTCACAAAAGGGTTATTGGATTCTGGAAGCCCTCTTTATAATGAGGGGGGCCCCCAATATATCTGTCTCAACCTCTAGGAGAATGAATACAGAGTACATCAGTAGTTTTTAATACTCATTCCCCACAACATTTATATATATATGTAGTATATAAAAATTAATCTAGTGATATATTGTATATAAATTCAACTAGCGATGTAGAACTAGCATCATGATGACCCACTGCTCAATAAAGTTTTCCCACTGCAAGGACAACCTGCTACCCAAAGATGTTGACCTATCGCATTCCTGTTGATAAATGACAGATCTCCATCTGCTGCAGTAATGTAAAGAAAGCAGTCAGGGATTCTGGGTGATATCATGCAGGATCCTTAGCTGTTCGTCTACATTCTGTTATTTAATGGGAATGCGTGGGCCAATGCCTAGTGGTAGGGAATTATGGCTGATCAGTGGGAAAACATTGTTGGGGGTGGGTTGTTATAATTAATGGAATTTCCATTACTGTGCGACACAATTGATGGTGTGGGGGTTTTCCTATATTCAAACCAGATCCTTTTTAAGGCATTCTACCTGAGTGGCAGAAAAGAGGAGGCACCCCCTCCATAAACCAAAACAGGCCACATGTCTTTCTACATTGGAGTGGTGCCTGGCCAGGGAAGTACACCCCCCTCCCCCCCGTATGCATTTCACATTTGGTCGGAGGTCGAATATCTGATGTTCCCCTTAAAATGTCAACCAAGCCTTTATCCAGACATACAGCCTGGGTGTACAGGAAAAGTAGGGCAGCAAGTGTGCACAGGGCATCACCGTTCGGGTGCAGGTTATCATGGTGGCCGAAAAATATCATTGGAGGGTAGGTTGTGATGATTGATACTGGATTTACACCATGTGAAATTGTTTACATTTTTTTGTGTTTTGCAATTAATGACTGACTTTCTCACGTTGGAATATGAGTAATAATGGGGTACCAAAGTACCATGTACTCATTTCCACTTACTGTAAAGGTCGCTTCCAGGTTGTGATAACTGCCCCTGTAAACCTTTGTATCCCTTCTGGGGGACAGGATAAGGGAATTATGCCCTTGTTCCTCAACATATGGACCAGGTGCCTTGCACGGGGGAGGCTTTACCACTCCCATTGCAAGGTACCATACTGATATTGAAATGCATGTGGCCTTGTGTGCTTCAGGAGGGGGGGCTCACATACTCACTGCCCTCCCTTTCCTCCCATGAATCAACTTTAGTCAGAGTTGCACTGTTTGTGTTTATTTACAGACACCCCATACCTGCATAGGCAGCTTTTTTGGTGAACTTACCCTTTAACTAGAATGCGTCTCACTAGCACTCAAAGTTTTCCATCTTTGTATACTACATGCAAAGTCTCCCTCCCCTTCCAGAGCACAGGTGGAGGACAAAGAAAACTTGGCCACTCCTGCCCCTCCCCAGCCCAGCACTGCAGTGAGCATGGGGGGTCAGAGCAGAGAGCTGGTGACTGACAGTCACCAGCTCTCTGCTCATGGAGCACTGGGAACCGAGCGATCAGCAGTGTTTGATCACTCGATTCTCAGTATTAGAGTTGGCGAGGAACAGATGCAGCATTGGACCGATGCTGCATCCACCTAGGTACCGTATATACTCGAGTATAAGTCGAATTTTTCAGCACATTTTTTTGTGCTGAAAGTGCCCCCCTCGACTTATACTCGAGTCAAGCACTTTTCTGCAGCAAAAAATTTCATTTTCCAAACCGACTTTGGGGCCTTGACATTTTCTGAACCGATTTTGGGGCCCCATATCTCAGGACCACTAGGTGCTAGGAACACCAAATTTGGTGTGCAAACCCACTGGAACTGGTACCATAACATATCCAACGCTGAGGTTCCTAGCACTAAGTGGCCCTGAGATACGGGGCCCCAAAACCGGTTCGGAAAATGTCATTCTCTGCTGCAGAAAAGTGCTTGACATTTTCTGAACTGATTTTTGGGGCCCTGTATCTCGGGGCCACTTGGTGCTAGAAACCCCAGCTTTGGAAATCTTATGCTGCTAGTTCAACTGGGTTTGCACATCAAATTTGGGGTTCTTAGCACTAAGTGGCCCCAAGATACGGGGCCCCAAATTCGGTCAACTGTGTCCATCTGCAGCAATGTCATTTCAGGACCCTTTGGGTTAAGAGACCCCAAATTTTTGCTGCAGCTAGGGGGCATCTAGGAACCCTTAACTACCGAGTTTGAAGTTCAGGGGACCTATGGCTGCAAATGGGCACAGTGATGCTGCAAATGGGCATTGTTGACCCTCTTTTCCATTTACAGTAGCTGTGCATTTCTCACCCTCGTCTTATACTCGGGTCAATACGTTTTTCCCATTTTTTTGTGGTAAATTAGGGCCTCGACTTATACTCGGATCGACTTATACTCGAGTATATACAGTAGTTTGATTCTAAAAAAAAAAAAAACATTCCCATACTTCTCTTTTAACTGCTATTATTATTGATCGATATCTCTTCTCTTTGGAAATGTTTTTCTGTTGATCACGATTTATTATTATCATTGTAACTTCAATATAACACTCTGAATGTAACAATTCTTACTCTGGGTATTACAACTTTTTTCCCTTATCCACAGAACCGATATCTGTGACATCACCACAGATTGTTGCCAAAACTACCAATTCTATGTCCCTGACCTGGACACAACCAGACGAGTATCAGAGCTCATACACCTACAGGGTGCAGACCAATGAAACCTCACCGTCTACACTGATAAATAATACAATCGTGAACAGTACATCGGCTACAATAGGAAATCTGACAGCAGGAGAGACGTATACATTCCTGGTATATACAATATCTGCCTGTAACTCCACTGAATCAGACCCCGTGTCTATAACTGACTGCATCCGTAAGTATTGCCGAACTAAAAAAGTCAGTCCTAAAAGTCAACATACACTCTTTGCTTTGTGTGTTAGAGTTTCTGCAAGTTGTTCTTATTCACATTTGCAGCATTCACAAGAGCCAATCCGATTCCACCTATCATTCTCACACACTTCACTGGATTTCTTTAAAAAACTGAGCAGTTTTTCACAAGTGAACTTTTTAGGAATAGCATTTTTCATGTTGATTTTTTGGCTTAATTACAAGTATCACCGGGCAAAAAGAGTTATTTAGCTTACCAACCACTTAGAGGCTGATGTTCCTCACTGCCATTACCTCCACTGGCTTCTGCTAGCCCAATGTATTCAATTTAATATAAGAAGCAATCCACAGCTTTGCACAAGCTACATCACCAACCTCTACCCAGCCATAGACATATGACGTCCACAGATAGGATCTCTCCCGGCCATCTAGGGGGTGTGATCTAGGGGGTGTGCGCGCGCCGCCGGGGGCGCGCCCGCCGTGCTGCTCAGGACCCGGTGCGTGTGCCCGGCGGCCGCGATGCCCGCCGGGCACCCGCGATTGCCCGTTAACCGGGCCGGACCGTGGATCTCTGTGTGTAAACACAGAGATCCACGTCCTGTCAGGTGAGAGGAGAGCGATCTGTGTTCCCAGAACGGAGGAACACTGATCGGTCTCCTCCCCTTGTGCGTCCCCTCCCCCTACAGTTAGAATCATTCCCTAGGAAACACATTTAACCCCTCCCCGCCCCCTAGTGGTTAACCCCTTCACTGCCTGTCACATTTACACAGTAATCAATGCAATTTTATAGCATTGATCGCTGCATAAATGTGAATGGTCCCAAAAATGTGTCAAAAGTGTCTGATGTGTCCGCCATAATGTCGCAGTCACGAAAAAAAATCGCGATCGCCGCTAAAAAAATAAATAAATATTTTTTTTTTTAAAAATGCCATAAATCTATCCCGTATTTTGTAGACGCTATAACTTTTGCGCAAACCAATCAATATACGCTTATTGCGATTTTTTTTTACCAAAAATATGTAGAAGAATACATATCGGCCGAAACTGAGGAAAAAATTTGTTTTTTAAAAGAAAAATTGGGATATTTATTATAGCAAAAAGTAAAAAATATTGTGTTTTTTTCAAAATTGTCGCTCTTCTTTTGTTTATAGTGCAAAAAATAAAAACCGCAGAGGCGATCAAGTACCACCAAAAGAAAGCTCTATTTGTGGGGAAAAAAGGACGTCAATTTTTTTTTGGGTACAACGTTGCACGACCGCGCAATTGTCGTTTAAAATGCGACAGCGCTGAAAACTAAAAATTGGCCTGGGAAGGAAGGGGGTGAAAATGCCCTGTATTGAACCGGTTAAAATATCACCTCCTATTCTCACCCCCTCACCACCCCTTCCCATGCTCACCTCCAGGACTTCTCCAGAGCCTCTCCCTTCCTTTGGAATTCCCTACAGCAATCCGTTCAGCTATTCTCTACTAGACATGTGTGGTTCGTTTTGTTCCAAAATTTTCGTTATTCGGAGCTTCGGATGTATCCGAATTTCCAAATTGCAATAGTAACGAATATAAACGAATCCAAAATAATGAAACTAAATCAAATTCGAAAATAAATTTGAAATATAAACATATTGCTAACTATTGCTGATTTCCTTCAAAGACTGTGTATATTGTTAGAATATAGCCTTTTCGAATTTGAATTTTAAAAAGAATAGAATAGAATAAAACAGAATAGAAAAGAATAGAGTAAAACAGAACAGAATAGAATATAAAATAAAATAATAGAATAAAATAGATTAGAAAATAAAGGAGTATAATAGAAAAGAATAGAATAGAATATAAGAAAACAGAATAGGTTAGAATGGAATAGAATAGAATACAATAGAATATAACCATCTTCTGAAATTTGAATAGAATAGAACAAGCTATTCTTCACAATGAATTTGGATCAACTCGATATTTTCTGTTTCAATGGTTTTTATTGAAGGTTTTCAAGACATTTTTAACATTTAAGTCTTAACTGTATACCATGTCTCAGTATTATTATTATACAGTGCGCTATTCTAGAAAAGTAAATTATTGTCTTCTGGTCTGCACATCTGTTACTACTTATTGCTCCAATTCAAGAAAAAAAAGGGTAAAATGAAAACACAACCAGATTTCCCTTGATTTACCCGTCCCTCCACTACTCTCCATGCGGAAGGGGGAGGAAGGGGGAGGACCAAGACCATAGACTATTCTAGGAGAAGAAAAGGAGAAGAATGAAAGTAAAAAAAAAAGAATATCAGAGAGGGAAGGAAGTACACTCCAACTATACAGCAACAGGATGCATTGTGCTGCTGCACAGTGGTATACGGTTCTGTACAGTATGCTGCGATAAAATGCGGCATGTCTGCATGTTATCACAGCACCCTGCAGCCCAACTCCAGGTTGTGCTGCACTGTAAATGAGACACACAGAAATCAATTGTTTTCTGAGTGTCCTTGCGGCGACATGCAGTAAAACGTCTGTCAATGCACCATGTGTGAATTCGCCCTTATTGTAAGGTGTTGGCACAGACACACTGGGGTTGATTTACTAAAGGCAAGCAGACTTTGCACTTTGCAAAGTGCAGTTTCACTATGTAAATGCAGTTGCTTCAGAACTTAGTAAATGAGGTAAAGCTTCACTATGCAAAGAATACCCAATCACATGCAAGGAAAATAAAAAAAATTATAATAATTTTTGCTTGCACGTGATTGGATGATGGAAGTCAGCAGAGCTCTCCCTCATTTACTAAGCTCTGGAGCAACTGCATTTTCAGAGTGCAAGTGCACAGTTTATTTGCCTTTAGTAAATCAACCCCACTGGGGATCATTTTGTGAAAAAGTGCAAAGTTTAAAATCCATACCAACCAATCATATTTCAGTTTAATGAAGTCTTTTCAGAAAGATCAATTCTATTTGGTTGCTATAAGATACAGATTTTTTCCCTTTTTCCTATAGAATAAATTGGATCATTTCTGATGGTGGTAGATATTAGATTACATGTATTGAATATTTTGTTTTCTCTCTCATTGAGATAAAGGGAGACATTAGGAGGAACTTTTAGTGATTTGGTGAACAGCTCATCTTTTTTAAACATTCTGCTTTTAGCCGTCATTCTTCTGTATTGGAAGCCAAATGCATGCAATATAAATGACAAGTGTTTGTAAAATGGCAATAAAAAGATGTAATCTTTCTGCTTAGTTCCTGGACAAGTTTCTGCTGTCACACTGAATAATTACCATTCAACAAACACTCTGGGAGTAAACTGGACGGCAGCTGGCGGAAGAGTGGATTCGTATATCATCAATATAACAGGAGTGGTATCAAAAACAACACAAACAAATTCTACGCAAACAAATTTCACCGGATTACTGCCCGGCAGTTTATATACTGTCACTGTACAGACAAATAGCGGGAACTGCAGCCAGACATCAATGTCGTTCATGGAGGCTACATGTGAGTACGAGCAGGGTCATGTGACTACAGCGCCATTTGTCATCTGCAATTTTTTTTTTTTTTAGTTCATTTTGTAATTAATGCCACTCTGTTTCTTCCCCAAAAAATCCACTGAAAATGAATACTGAATACTTACCTCTTTGGTGGGCAGGGAGTCCAAACTCCATTGTGTTTTAATGATACCGCCTCTGGCAAAGTCTGCAGCTATTGGCACTTTCTGCAGTGTCCCCGCCGGGTGCTGTGCTTCCTCACATTCACTCCTAGACCAATAAAAGACACGTCGTAAGTGATACAGGAGACCAGTGGGATGAACCCTTGAGCATTAGGGATGAGCTTCGTGTTCAAATCGAACCCATGGTCGACTCGAACATTGGCTGTTCGGTCGTTCGCCGAATTCTGAACGTTATGGGCCGTTCGCGCCAAATTCATGTGGCGCGTCATGGCCCATAATTCAATGCGGCATCACAGTGCATTGCTGACTGATGATTGGCCAAGCATGCACTATGACCCGCATGCTTGGCCAATCACAGCGCCGTCGGTAGAGAGAGCTGTAATTGGCGGCCCTGTGTAGTGTGTGTTCCGGTGTTGAAAGAGAGATAGAGAGAGAGAGAGACAGTGTCATTTCATTTGAGTTAGCTAGATTAGGCAGGACAATCAGTGAGTTAGCTGCACTTACAGTGTATTGTGTATATATATGCATACCAGGTGTTGCATATATATATATATATATATATATATATATATATATATATATATACACTGTATTCAGTTTAGTTAGATCCGTTCCTGTTATCTTCTTACTGACAGGCAGGCTTGTCTTGTTACAGTATTTACAGCTACCTGAAGAAAATTACTGGTGTTCTTTTGATCCTATTAGTACCACAGTCAGGCAGCTAGACTATTTACAGTTAGTGCAGTGCGTCCTGGTCACAGTGTTCAGCCAAAACTACAAGTTAGTGGGGTGTGTCCTGCTCACAGTGTTCAGCTAAACCTACAAGTTAGTGGGGTGCGTCCTGCTCACAGTGTTCAGCTAAACCTACAAGTTAGTGTAGTGAGACCTCTGCACAGTGTTCATCTAAAGCTACAAGTTAGTGCAGTGCGTCCTGTTCACAATGATCAGCTAAAACTACATGTTATAGGGCGTACACACGGTCGGACTTTGTTCGGACATTCCGACAACAAAATCCATGGATTTTTTCCGACGGATGCTGGCTCAAACTTGTCTTGCATACACACGGTCACACAAAGTTGTCGGAAAATCCGATCATTCTGAACGCGGTGACGTAAAACACATACGTTGGGACTATAAACGGGGCAGTGGCCAATAGCTTTCATCTCTTTATTTATTCTGAGCATGCGTGGCACTTTGTACGTCGGATTTGTGTACACATGATCGGAATTTCCGACAACGGATTTTGTTGTCGGAAAATTTTATCTCCTGCTCTCCAACTTAGTGTGTCGGAAAATCCGATGGAAAATGTCCGATGGAGCCCACACACGGTCGGAATTTCCGACAACACGCTCCGATCGGACATTTTCCATCGGAAAATCCGACCGTGTGTACGGGCCATTAGTGTGGTGCGTCCTTCTCACAGTGTTCAGCTAAACCTACAAGTTATTTTTTTGCGAGCTCTGCACAGTGTTCATCTAAAGCTACAAGTTAGTGTAGTGCGTCCTGCTCACAGTGTTCAGCTAAAAATACAAGTTAGTGTAGTGAGACCTCTGCACAGTGTTCATCTAAAGCTACAAGTTAGTGAAGTGCGTCCTGCTCACAGTGTTCAGCTAAAACTACAAGTTAGTGTGGTGTGTCCTCCTCACAGTGTTCAGCTAAAACTACTAGTTAGTGTAGTGCGTCCTGCTCACAGTGTTCAGCTAAAACTACAAGTTAGTGTAGTAAGACCTCTGCACAGTGTTCATCTAAAGCTACAAGTTAGTGCAGTGCGTCCTGCTCACAGTGTTCAGCTAAAACTACAAGTTAGTGTAGTGAGACCTCTGCACAGTGTTCAGCTAAAACTACAAGTTAGTGTAGTGCGTCCTGCTTACAGTGTTCAGCTAAAACTAAAAGTTAGTGTAGTAAGACCTCTGCACAGTGTTCAGCTAAAACTACAAGTTAGTGTAGTGCGTCCTGCTCACGGTGTTCAGCTAAAACTACAAGTTAGTGTGGTGCGTCCTCCTCACAGTGTTCAGCTAAAACTACAAGTTAGTGTAAGTGCGACCTCTACACAGTGTTCAGTAAAGCTACCTGTAGAAGGTTGGTGGTGTTTTCCTGATTCTATCACTACCGCAGGCAGCTAAAAAAGCTACAAGTTAGTTTTTTGCGAGCTCTGCACAGTGTTCAGCTAAAGCTACCTGTAGAAGATTGGTGGTGTTCTCATACTACAGGCAGGCAGTTGATTTTGCTAGCTGCAGTATCAGTACATATATATATATTAATATATATATATATATATATATATATATATATATATCCCAGCTTAGTGCAGCTACAGGCCATTAGTAAAACTAGGCACATCAGCTAAAACTACATGTTATAGGGCGTACACACGGTCGGACTTTGTTCGGACATTCCGACAACAAAATCCATGGATTTTTTCCGACGGATGCTGGCTCAAACTTGTCTTGCATACACACGGTCACACAAAGTTGTCGGAAAATCCGATCATTCTGAACGCGATGACGTAAAACACATACGTTGGGACTATAAACGGGGCAGTGGCCAATAGCTTTCATCTCTTTATTTATTCTGAGCATGCGTGGCACTTTGTACGTCGGATTTGTGTACACACGATCGGAATTTCCGACAACGGATTTTGTTGTCGGAAAATTTTATCTCCTGCTCTCCAACTTTGTGTGTCGGAAAATCCGATGGAAAATGTCCAATGGAGCCCACACACGGTCGGAATTTCCGACAACACGCTCCGATCGGACATTTTCCATCGGAAAATCCGACCGTGTGTACGGGCCATTAGTGTGGTGCGTCCTTCTCACAGTGTTCAGCTAAACCTACAAGTTATTTTTTTGCAAGCTCTGCACAGTGTTCATCTAAAGCTACAAGTTAGTGTAGTGCGTCCTGCTCACAGTGTTCAGCTAAAAATACAAGTTAGTGTAGTGAGACCTCTGCACAGTGTTCATCTAAAGCTACAAGTTAGTGCAGTGCGTCCTGCTCACAGTGTTCAGCTAAAACTACAAGTTAGTGTGGTGTGTCCTCCTCACAGTGTTCAGCTAAAACTACTAGTTAGTGTAGTGCGTCCTGCTCACAGTGTTCAGCTAAAACTACAAGTTAGTGTAGTAAGACCTCTGCACAGTGTTCATCTAAAGCTACAAGTTAGTGTAGTGCGTCCTGCTCACGGTGTTCAGCTAAAACTACAAGTTAGTGTGGTGCGTCCTCCTCACAGTGTTCAGCTAAAACTACAAGTTAGTGTAAGTGCGACCTCTACACAGTGTTCAGTAAAGCTACCTGTAGAAGGTTGGTGGTGTTTTCCTGATCCTATCACTACCGCAGGCAGCTAAAAAAGCTACAAGTTAGTTTTTTGCGAGCTCTGCACAGTGTTCAGCTAAAGCTACCTGTAGAAGGTTGGTGGTGTTCTCATACTACAGGCAGGCAGTTGATTTTGCTAGCTGCAGTATCAGTACATATATATATATATATATCCCAGCTTAGTGCAGCTACAGGCCATTAGTATGTCTGGAAGGCCAAGAAGGAGAGACAGACAGTCACAAGCCAATAAGAGAGGGCAAGCAGGCTCTATGTCTAGTGCTGGTCGTGGAGACGGTGTATCCTCATCAGCACGTGGCCGTGGGACACGCTTGGCCTTTTTTTCAGCAGCTGGCCGTGTTGAGCCGCAACATGCGGAAGACTTGGTCAAGTGGATGACCAAGCCGTCCTCATCCTCCTCATCCTCTCTCACCCATGCTCAGGGTACTTTGTCTGGCAAAGCAGCGGCCTCTTCCCTTGGCTCAATGTCATCAGTGACTCCTTCCCTAGCCCCACCATGTTTTCCTGAGGAGTCCCTCCAACTGTTTGACCACAGTGTTGGGTACATGCTCCAGGAGGATGCCCAGTGTTTGGAAGGCTCTGATGATGATACTGAGCTCGATGAAGGCAGTAACATGAGCACGGACAGAGGGGGTGCCCAAGAAGGACAGCAATCTGGCAGTCATGCTCCCCCTGCTGCAGCATACTGCCAGGTTTGCTCTAGTGATGAGGAGGGAGGGGATGATGAGGTCACTGACTCAACGTGGGTGCCTGATAGGAGAGAGGAGGAGGAGGAGGAGGCGGCACATCACCAATGAGGCAGGATGCCCTCCAGGGGCCAGCCTAAGGGCAGCACATTGACTGCATCACACCCCAAAGCTCCACATGTGCAGGGCGCTGCAGTCTCTGCGCGTTATTAAAAAAGTTCTTTGGTGTGGGCCTTTTTTGAGACGAGTGCATCAGATCCCACCGCTGCTATTTGCAACATATGTCTCAAGTGTATCTCGCGTGGCCATAACATCTCCCGCTTGGGTACCACATGCTTGACCAGACATATGTTGACCTGCCATGCAGTTCGTTGGCAAGCGTATCTAAAAGACCCACACCAAAGAACAAAGAGGACCTCTCCTTGCTCCTCATCAGCTGAGATTTCCAACCCCACTAGACCTTCAGTCCTCTCTGAGACCTGCACTGAGAGGAATGAAGGTGTAGAATTAGGTGTGTCACAGCCAAGTACTTGTGGGCAATCTGCTTTTGGTACACCGACGTCAGATTGTACCAGGCAAATTTCCCTGCCCCAGCTGCTGCACCGCCGAAAGAAGTTTGCTCCCAGCCATCCACATGCCCAGCGGTTGAATGCTAGCTTGGCAAAATTGATAGCACTTCAACTGCTGCCTTTTCAGTTGGTAGACTCTGCCCCCTTCCGTGAGTTTGTGAAATGTGCGATTCCTCAGTGGCAGGTACCCAAACGCCACTTTTTCTCACGGAAGGCGATTCCGGCTCTCTACCGGCATGTGGAAGGCAATATCCATGCCTCGCTGGACAGGGCGGTCAGCAGTAAGGTGCATATTACCACTGACTCATGGTCCAGCAGGCATGGACAGGGACGTTACCTAAGTTTCACGGCGCATTGGGTGACTCTGCTGGCAGCTGGGAAGGAAGCAGGACAAGGTGCAGTAGTGTTGGAGGTTGTTCCGCCACCACGCCTCCAAAATGCCACTACTAATGACACACCTCTCTCCTCCACCCCCTCCTCTTCTTCTTCCTCCGTGGCCTCTTCCTGTGCTTTTTCCTCGGAACCAGCGGTGCTCCGTAGCCGTTCAAGGGGCTAAGCAAGTATGCAGGCCAAAAGATGCCATGCGGTGCTTGAGCTGGTGTGCTTGGGGGACAGGAGCCACACTGGGGCAGAGGTTCTGTCAGCTCTGCAGGGGCAGGTTCAGAGGTGGTTGACGCCACGCCAACTTAAGGCAGGAATGGTGGTTTGCGACAATGGCACCAACCTCCTCTCTGCCCTCCGACAGGGACAAATGACCCATGTGCCCTGTTTGGCTCACATCCTTAACTTGGTGGTGCAACGGTTCTTGGGCAGGTACCCGGGCTTACAGGATGTCCTGAGGCAGGCCAGGAAAGTCTGTGTGCATTTCCGCCGGTCATATAATGCCAGTGCTCGGCTGGCGGACCTCCAAAAGGAGTTTAACCTGCCCAAGAACCGCCTAATCTGTGACATGCCCACCAGGTGGAACTCAACGTTGGCCATGCTGCAGCGGCTGCACGCGCAGCAGAGGGCTATCAATGAGTACCTGTGCGACTATGGCACCAGGACAGGGTCAGGGGAGCTTGTTTTTTTTTCCCCACGCCAGTGGGCCATGATCAGGGATGCATGCACTATCCTGTCACCATTTGAGGAAGCCACGAGGATGGTGAGCAGTGGCAGTGCATGCATCAGTGACACTGTCCCCCTTGTCCACCTGTTGGAGCACACACTGCGTGGAATAATGGACAGGGCACTTGAGGCAGAACAGAGGCAGGAAGAGGAGGACTTCCTTAGCTCTCAAGGCCCCCTTTATCCAGACAGTGGTGGAGGTGGCTGCGGACCATGTCGTCCTTAGTGACCCAGAGGACTCCGGACCGAATGCCTCAGCAAACCTACGCTGCATGGCCTCCCTGATCCTGCAAAGCCTGCGTAAGGATTCTCGTATTCGTTGTATCAAGGAGAAGGACCAATACTGGCTGGCAACCCTCCTTGATCCACGTTACAAGGGTAAGGTTGCGGACCTTATCTTGCCATCGCAGAGGGAGCAGAGGATGAAACATCTTCGGGAGGCCTTGCAGAAAGGTCTGTGCAACGCGTTCCCAGAGACTGGGAGGTTAGAAACTCCTGTTTCTGGACAACGTGTTGCTGAGGCTTCGGTCAGTCAAAGAAGGAGCGGTGGAGAAGGTGGCCGTCTGACCGATGCGTTCAGACAATTTTTTGGTCCGCAGCCCCAAGGTATGATTGGTTACAGCAACCATCGCCAGCGTCTGTTTTACATGGTGCAGGAATACCTAGGGGCAAGATCTGACTTGGACACCTTTCCCACCGAAAATCCTCTGGGTTACTGGGTCTTGAGGATGGATCACTGGCCAGAGCTTGTACAGTATGCAATTGAGCTACTGGCCTGTCCTGCATCCAGCGTTCTTTCGGAACGCACATTCAGTGCTGCTGGAGGCTTTGTAACCGATCACAGGGTGCGTCTGTCCACCGACTCGGTCGATCGACTGACCTTCATAAAAATGAATCAGTCTTGGATCACCACCAGCTACCAAGCACCTGATGCTTATGTAACTGAATTATTTTTTTTGAAATCTCAGATCCCTTTAAAGACTGCCTATGCTGATGCTGAGTGACTATCCCTGAGTAATTATCCTCTTCCTCCTCAATGATCACGCTGATAGCTTGTAAGAACATTTTTGGTTCTGGGCGCCACCACCAGTGCCTAAGGCCCAATTTTTCAGCCCCTGTTTAACAGGAGCGTGTAATTACAATTTTTGATGCAATACTTTGCAGCAGGGCTCGTTTCTGCGTTCCAACTAGAGTATCTGTGAGGGGTTGCAGTGTTGTGGTACCAGCACCAGTGCCTAAAGCCCAATTTTTCAGCCCCTGTTTAACAGGGGCGTGTACTTACAATTTTTGATGCAATACTTTGCAGCAGGGCTCGTTTCTGCATTACAACTAGAGTATCTGTGAGGGGTTGCAGTGTTTTGGCACCAGCACCAGTGCCTAAGGCCCAATTTTTCAGCCCCTGTTTAACAGGGGCATGTAATTACAATTTTTGATGCAATACTTTGCAGCAGGGCTCGTTTCTGCATTCCAACTAGAGTATTTGTGAGGGGTTGCAGTGTTGTGGCACCAGCACCAGTGCCGAAGGCCCAATTTTTCAGCCCCTGTTTAACAGGGGCGTGTAATTACAATTTTTGATGCAATACTTTGCAGCAGGGCTCGCTCCTGCATTCCAACTAGAGTGTCTGTGAGGACTTACAGTGTTGTGGCACCAGCACCAGCACCAAAGGCCCAATTTTTCTGCCCCTGGTCAACAGGGGCATGTAATTACAATTCTTGATCTAATATTTCACAGCAGGGCCCTGTGAGGGCTTACAGTGTTGTGGCCACAACAACACCTAAGGCCCAAATTTCTGCTGAGTATATAGGGCAGGCCCCTACTTTCAAACATCTAACTTACAAACGACTTCTACTTGCAAACGGAAGGAGACAACAGGAAGTGAGATGAAATCTACCCCTAGGAAGGGAAATTCTCTCCTGTAAGAGTTAATATGGGAAAAACATTTCTCCTTTCACTGATGCTTTCCAATCCTTGTTCCACAAAAAACCCCAAATTTTCAAAAAACATTTGTCATTGGGACAAAAAGTGAGGTGAAATCTTCTGAAGAGGAGGACAGACAGCAAAACAAATGTCACAGGGGTGATAACCCTTCCCTATGTTTTCCAAAAAGCTTAAAAAAGATTTTTTGGCTGGAGCTAAACACGTTAAAAATGTACCCGTTCAAAATTACAAACGGATTCTACTTAACAACAAACCTACAGTCCCTGTCTTGTTTGCACCGCCTGTATACTGCTGTTCAGAGTATATAGGGCCTGGTGGCCCCACACCTTTCCTTATTTTAATTTGGGTGCGGGGTTCCCCTTAATATCCATACAAGACCCAAAGGGCCTGGTAATGGACTGGGGGGTACCCATGCCGTTTGTCTCACTGATTTTCATCCATATTGCCAGGACTCGACATTACATTAAACCCGCAAGCAGTTTTAAATGAGATTTTTTCCTTTAAAAATGACATTTGGTGCAGGGACTGTTCTAAACACGGGAAACACGCGCCACTTTACAGGCATACTATAGACACCCCCCAGGTACGATATTTAAAGGAATATTTCACTTTTTTTTTTTTTACTTTAAGCATCATTAAAATCACTGCTCCCAAAAACTTTTTTTTGCATTGATACATGTCCCCTGGGGTAGGACCCGGGTCCCCAAACCCTTTTTAGGATAATACCATGCAAATTAGCCTTTAAAATGAGCACTTTTGATTTCGAACGTTCGAGTCCCATAGACGTCAATGGGGTTCTAACGTTCGTGCGAATTTTCTGTTGTTGTTGACAGGGGTCTATTGTTGCTGGGGTGGATCTGTTGTTACTAGGGTGGAGCTTTTGTTACTGGAGGGTCATTTTGTTGTGGGGGGGGGGTCTATTGTTGAAAGGGAGGATCTATTGTTGAAAGAAGGTTGTATATCTTAATGCTTATTAATAAAATCTATACAAATTACGTAGAACCACAAAATGATACTTGGTTATGTATTCTCTAAAAAGGCCGTACTGGGAGGTGGATAGAGGATGTAATCAAGGGATGGTGCTCAGAGGTGGATAGGGGGCAAAAACAAGGGGTGACTTGAAAAGGGCAGTTCCTGAACCTATTCTCTGAGAAAAAAAGCCCTGGTCAGGTCACACTAGTAACTATGCAGCAGAGAATTGTAGTCGTTACAAATCTCTCCATTTGTTTTCTCTGCTGAATTGGAGCTGGCTAGCCAGTCACACAGTGATTGAGTTTCAAATCACTTGCAATTTCTGAAACACAGCCCTCTCATTAAAGATTATGTACACCCAACATTCCATATTCCTGATATGTGGCTGCTGTACCATATACTTGTATGAGAAAGTATCCTGTTCTCTTTGTATTGCTTCCTTTGTGTGAAAGCCTTGGTGTTCCTGCCAATCCTTCTGCTTTCCTATTAAATCTGACCACACTGGACATGAGAGCACAACGTGGTCAATTCTCTAGCTGTGCTGGGTACTCAACCTTGCTCTCATCCAATGATCAGACTTGCACTTCCCCTCTGCACAGCCATTCACTGGGAAGATCAGTCTGCTGCTGCTTCTTCTCCTCCCAGCTCTTATGCAGCTGAAAACATGTGATCACTTATAGAAAAGGGAAAAAAGGTATTTATAATGTTTTTTTTGTATATGTATACAAAAATCTTTTGCCTTTGTATTTATGTTTTAAAGTGACTGGTTTGTTTTACAAAGTGAGGGTTTACATATACTGTACTTTAATTGCAATGCATTTATTCCTAGCAAAACAGAAGAATACGAAGGACAGCAAAAAAACCAAAAAACAAATGAGCAGTGGCGGCCCGTCCATTAGGGGTGCCTCCTATCCATGCATCCAACCCCCTGATCTGCAAGCGGGGCGCCAGGAGCATGGATTCCAATGGGGGGGGGGGTTTGAAGCATATGATTAGAGCCAGAGGCTTTAAAGGATGGGCTTGGGGTGAAGAGCCTTGCGCTCCGAGCACACCCAGTTGTGTGACACTAGCGCATGAATATTCGCTATTCTTCCCACACTGATTCTGCCTCCCGGCCAATCAGGAAGCGGGTCCTGACCCGTCCATTAGCCGATTGGCCATAAGGAGAAGCCTGTCGCCCGGACATAAGTGCTGCCCAGGGTAAGTGTTGCGGGTGACTGACCAACCGACCAGGGGTTGCAGGATGCGGGGGGGGGGGGGCTGTGCACTGTTTGTGCCCCCCCAAAAAAATATACCACCGACTGCCACTGCAAATGAGAGTAATTCTGTAGCTGCTACAAAACATATCTACTAAATCACCTGTGTGGGGCATTACGGCTGTCTGTGTGGCAGACAAGCTCAAGCAACACCCTAGCTGGACAGCAGCAGCAATAAAACCAAAATATCAGGATAAGACACCAAGAGATTGTAATATTTAGCAGAAAGAGGATGTTCTCATAAAGAACTAAAGATGTGAGATCTTTACAATGCAATTCAATATACAATGATAACAACATCTAAAAACATTGATGAAAGATAGGAACAGGAGTGTAGAAATACAGCTGCTACATGCTGCAGCATAAAATTCTGAAAACTGAGGATCAGAAACAAATTGTAGATGCAACAAAACCCTACATGTTTTGGAAAACACAAAAAGATTGGTTTCTTTTCATGATACTGTACTTTCTTCTTCAGGGAATCAGACAAAACATGCTGTTGCATTTCTATCAAAAAAGGGACATATATACATATATAAATAATCAACAAGTGAATAATCATTAAATCTATACATATAACAAATAATTTTTCTTTTTCAGAGAGGCAGACATATACTGCAGTATGTACTATATAAGTTGGTACTCACAAAACACATGTCCCTCTGCAGTAAAGATTGTACACAGCAATAGTGTAGATAGATGGATTCCCACGTCCAGAGGTCCACTAGGTTGGACTACAACTCTGGAGTAACCCCAATAAGTTGAGTCTCACTACCCTCTTCAATATGAGATGAATTTAAATATGAGACAGGTCTCCTTGAGGTTAAGGGTGAACTATACCCCCAAGGTGGAGCGGCAAGTCAGAGCTCACAGGAACCGTCATAGAAATATGGAGGGTGCGAATCTAACAGGCAGAAACGGAAACAAAAAAATGTACATATATATACCGTGAGTATGTATGTATATATGTACAAAGCACTGCTGGGATATAAGTAGAAGGATCAAAAGACAACAAGTCTCCTTAGGGGGCAATACAAAGAGTCTATACAAATAGCGAAGTGGATCTGACATATAAATGGAGGGTTCTCCACACACAGGTGTGTCACTCACACAGGTGTCCTGATGAGCTGTGGACGAATTGCCAAGCTTTTGTTCTTTTATGTGTTAAACACTTAATCTGCTGGGATTGGCTGCCTCCCTCTTACCACTCCCATTCTCAGGCTACTTAATACAGGTAAGCGCAGCACAGTATTGCTGCACAGCCCAGAGGAACATTACCCCTGCAAGGATATGAAAGGCCTGTCCACAAAAAGGTTAGAAACAAACACTCTATTTCTCCTCTCCTTTCATTTTTCATTGATATGGGGCTCTCTTCTCATATATTTATATGTCAGATCCACGTCGCTATTTGTATAGACTCTTTGTATTGCCCCCTAAGGAGACTTGTTGTCTTTTGATCCTTCTACTTATATCCCAGCAGTGCTTCGTACATATATACATACATACTCACGGTATATATGTATATTTTTTTTGTCTCCCTTTCTGCATGTTAGATTCGCACCCTCCATGTTTCTTTGGCGGTTCCTGTGAGCTCTGACTTGCCGCTCCACCTTGGGGGTTTAGTTCACCCTTAACCTCAAGTAGAGACCTGTCTCATATTTAAATTCATCTCATATTGAAGAGGGTAGTGAGACTCAACTTATTGGGGTTACCCCAGATTTGTAGTCCAACCTAGTGGACCTCTGGACATGGGAATCCATCTATCTACACTATTGCTGTGTACCATCTTTACTGCAGAGGAACATGTGTTTTGTGAGTACCAACTTATATAGTACATACTGCAGTATATGTCTGCCTCTCTGAAAAAGAAAAAATAATTGTTATATGTATAGATTTAATGATTATTCACTTGTTGATTATTTATATATGTATATATGTCCCTTTTTTGATAGAAATTCAACAGCATGTTTTGTCTGAACCCCTGAAGAAGGAAGGACAGTATCATGAAAAGAAACCAATCTTTTTGTGTTTTCCGAAACATGTAGGGTTTTTTGTTGCAGCTACAATTTGTTTCTGATCCTCAGTTTTCAGAATTTTTGTTTGCTGCAGCATGTAGCAGCTGTATTTCTACATTCCTGTTCCTATCTTTCATCAAAGATTTTAGATGTTATTATCCTTGTATATTGAATAAAATTTGTATTTTTATACCTTTTTGTACCTATTATCCATTGATCCTCTGTTGGTTTCCCTGCCCATACTATCCCTTTTGGGGCACTTCTCTTTCTCTACACTGATTGAATTTGGTGCAGTATATGGCCAGCTTTACAGTGGCAGTCTTTGAACCTCTTGCATTTATCTCTGTGATGAGTAAGATTACCACAGGGCACAATATCTGTTAAGGACCAGCAGTATAACAAAACCGATCATCTGCAGACCTACACCTATTGTGCCTCACACCTAGTGTGCATTATGCTTGCACCACTCTTTGTTAATTCCCTCCATTGTATGAATTAATTTTAAAGCAGATACATTTTCTTCCGTCTCACTATTTTTTATTATCTAACATTGTTTTGTTTTCAAACAGATCCCACCCCACCAGGTAGCATAGCCTTTCCTATGATAGGAACTAAGAATGTCACTTTATCTTGGGGAGATCCAGTAAATATGACCGGAGTGGTGAAGTCATATAATATCACTTATTGGAATTCTTCTTCTTCAATCATTGCTGGACCTGTGAGAAGCGACAATGCAAATGTCACCCTTCAAAACTTAATGTCGGGGTCCAATTACACCATCTCTGTGGTGACAGTCGGAGCTCTGGGGTATAAGAGCACGTCTGTAATTGGATTGGTCTGTACAAGTAAGTTTTTGATCCTCTAAAATGAGGCATGTAAAATGTATCAGTGTTTTCTATTCTTGCATGAGTTGCAATATTAAAGGGGCCTTTCCATATTGTGAGTGCCTAGATTTCCCAAAGTCCCCTCATCTGCTAAGAGGCATCTGCTATACAAAGGGTACTGAGCAAAGATGTATCCTCCCATGCCACCAAACTCCACTTCGATGCTGAGAAATCAATCCCGGGATCTATCCACCATCCTGGTCTCACTGGTTCATTCTGCTGACTAGAGATGAGTTTTGGATTTAGGTTGAACATGAGTTTGGCCTGAATCCAAGCTGGTTGTGGTTTGGTGAATGGCCAAACAAACTGGCCACATTTGACCCGTTCATCCATCTGAATCCCCAAAGCTGGAAGGTAAGCAAAGCATCTGGGGAGCTGCAAATCCTCTACCCTTGCAAGGTACCATAGCGAGGGACAAGAGCCTCATTTTTTTCATTCTTTCATCTCACAAAAGGGTTATTGGATTCTGGAAGCCCTCTTTATAATGAGGGGGCCCCCAATATATCCGTCTCAACCTCTAGGAGAATGAATACAGAGTACATCAGTAGTCCTTAATACTCATTCCCCAAAACATTTATATATATATATATATATATATATATATATATATATATATATATATATATATATATATATATATATATATATATAATCTAGTGATATATTGTATATAAATTAATCTAGCGATGTAGAACTAGCATCATGATGACCCACTGCTCGATAAAGTTTTCCCACTGCAAGGACAACCTGCTACCTAAAGATGTTGACCTATCGCATTCCTGTTGATAATTGACAGATCTCCATCTGCTGCAGTAATGTAAAGAAAGCAGCCAGGGATTCTGGGTGATATCATCCAGGATCCTTAGCTGTTCGTCTACATTCTGTTATTTAATGGGAGTGCGTGGGCCAACGCCTAGTGGTAGGGAATTATGGTTGAGCAGTGGGAAAATATTGTTGGGGGTGGGTTGTCATAATTAACATAGGATTTCCATTACTGTGCGACACAATTGATGGTGTGGGGGTTTTCCTATATTCTAACCAGATCCTTTTCAATGCATTCTACCTGAGTGGCAGAAAAGAGGAGGCACCCCCTCCATATACCAAAACAGGCCACATGTCTTTCTACATTGGAGTGGTGCCTGGCCAGGGAAGTACACCCCCCTCCCCCTGTATGCATTCCCCATGTGGGGGGAGGTCGAATATCTGATGTTCCCCTTAAAATGTCAACCAAGCCTTTATCCAGACATACAGCCTGGCTGTACAGAAAAAGTAGGACAGAGAGTGCACAGGGCATTACTGTTAGGTTGCAGGTTATCATGGTGGCCGAAAAATATAATTGGAGGGTAGGTTGTGATGATTGATGCTGGATTTACACCATGTGAAATTGTTTACATTTTTTTGTGTTTTGCAATTAATGACTGACTTTCTCAAGTTGGAATATGAGTAATAATGGGGTACCGAAGTACCCAGTACTCATTTCTACTTACTGTAAAGGTCGCTTCCAGGTTCCGATAACTCCCCCAGTAAACCTTTGTATCCCTTCTGGGGGACAGGATAAGGGAATTATGCCCTTGTTCCTCAACATATGGACCAGGTGCCTTGCACGGGGGAGGCTTTACCACTCCCATTGCAAGTTACCATACTGATATTGAAATGCATGTGGCCTGGTGTGCTTCAGGAGGGGGGGCTCACATACTCACTGCCCTCCCTTTCCTCCCATGAATCAACTTTAGTCAGAGCTGCACTGTATATTTTTATCTACAGACACCACATACCTGCATAGGCAGTTTTTTTGGTGAACTTACCCTTTAAATAGAATGCATCTCACTAGCACTCAAAGTTTTCCATATTTGTATACTACATGCAAAGTCTCCCTCCCCTTCCAGAGCACAGGTGGAGGACAAAGAAACCTTGGCCACTCCTGCCCCTCCACAGCCCAGCACTGCAGTGAGCATGGGGGGTCAGAGCAGAGAGCTGGTGACTGACAGTGCTCATGGAGCACTGAGAACCTAGCGATCGGCAGTGTTTGATCACTCGTTTCTCAGTATTAGAGCCGGAGAGGGACAGATGCAGCATCCACCTAGGTAGGTATGATTCTAAAAAAAAAAAAAACATTCCCATACTTCTCTTTTAACTGCTATTATTATTGATCGATATCTCTTCTCTTTGGAAATGTTTTTCTGTTGATCACGATTTATTATTATCATTGTAACTTTAATATCACACTTTGAATGTAACAATTCTTACTCTGGTTATTAATATGACTTTTTTCCCTTATCCACAGAACCATTATCTGTGACATCACCACAGATTGTTGCCAAAACTACCAATTCTATGTCCCTGACCTGGCCACAACCAGACGAGTATCAGAGCTCATACACCTACAGGGTGCAGACCAATGTAATCTCATCATCTACACTGATAAATAATACAATCGTGAGCAGTACATCGGCTACAATAGAAAATCTGACAGCAGGAGAGACGTATACATTCCTGATATATACAATATCTGCCTGTAACTCCACTGAATCAGACCCCGTGTCTATAACTGACTGCACCCGTAAGTATTGCCGAACTAAAAAAGTCAGTCCTAAAAGTCAACAAACACTCTTTGCTTTGTGTATTGCAGTTTCTGCAAGTAGTTCTTATTCACATTTGCAGCATTCACAACAGCCAATCCGATTCCACCTATCATTCTCACACACTTCACTGGATTTCTTTAAAAAACTGAGCAGTTTTTCACAAGTGAACTTTTTAGGAATAGCATTTTTCATGTTGATTTTTTGGCTTGATTACAAGTATCACCGAGCAAAAAGAGTTATTTAGCTTACCAACCACTTAGAGGCTGATGTTCCTCACTGCCATTACCTCCACTGGCTTCTGCTAGCCCAATGTATTCAATTTAATATAAGAAGCAATCCACAGCTTTGCACAAGCTACATCACCAACCTCATCTCAAAATATAACCTCCTACTCTCACCCCCTCACCACCCCTTCCCATACTCACCTCCATGACTTCTCCAGAGCCTCTCCCTTCCTTTGGAATTCCCTACAGCAATCCGTTCAGCTATTCTCTACTAGACATGTGTGGTTTGTTTTGTTCCAAAATTTTCATTATTCGGAGCTTCGGATGTATCCGAATTTCCAAATTGCAATAGTAACGAATATAAATTAATCCGACATAATGAAACTAAATCAAATTCGAAAATAAATTTGAAATATAAAACATATTGCTAACTATTGCTGATTTCCTTCAAAGAGTGTGTATAATGTTACAATATAGCCTTCTTCCGAATTTGAATTTGGAAAAGAATAGAGTAAAACAGAACAGAACAGAATATAAAATAAATAGAATAAAAATGATTAGAAAATAAAGAAGTATAATAGAAAAGAATAGAATAGAATATAAGAAAGTAGAATAGGTTAGAATGGAATGGAATAGAATACAATAGAATATAACCATCTTCTGAAATTCGAATAGAATAGAACAAGCTATTCTTCACAATGAATTTGGATCAATGAGATATTTTCTGTTTCAATGGTTTTTATTGAAGGTTTTCAAGACATTTTTAACATTTAAGTCTTAACTGTATACCATGTCTCAGTATTATTATTATACAGTGCGCCATTCTAGAAAAGTAAATTATTGTCTTCTGGTCTGCACATCTGTTACTGCTTATTGCTCCAATTCAAGAAAAAAAAAGGGTAAAATGAAAACACAACCAGATTTCCCTTGATTTCCCCGTCCCTCCACTACTCTCCATGCAGAAGGGGGAGGACCAAGACCATAGACTATTCTAGGAGAAGAAAAGGAGAAGAATGAAAGTAAAAAGAAAAGAATATCAGAGAGGGAAGGAAGTACACTCCCACTATACAGCAACAGGATGCATTGTGCTGCTGCACAGTGGTATACGGTTCTGTACAGTATGCTGCGATAAAATGCGGCATGTCTGCATGTTATCACAGCACCCTGCAGCCCAACTCCAGGTTGTGCTGCACTGTAAATGAGACACACAGAAATCAATTGTTTTCTGAGTGTCCTTGCGGCGACATGCAGTAAAACATCTGTCAATGCACCATGTGTGAATTCGACCTTATTGTAAGGTGTTGGCATAGACACACTGGGGTTGATTTACTAAAGGCAAAAAGACTGTGCACTCTGCAAGTGCAGATGCTCCAGAGCTTAGTAAACGAGCAGAAGCTCTGCTGACTTCCATTATCCAATCACGTGCAAGCAAAAATGCTGTTTTTTTTTATTTTCCTTGCAGGTGATTGGGTATTCCCTGCAAAGTGAAGCTTTACCTAATTTACTAAGCTCTGGAGCAACTGCACTTGCACTTTGCAAAGTGCACAGTCTATTGGCCTTTAGTAAGTCAACCTCATAGACTCATAGTTGTTGATTTACTAAAGGCAAGTAGACTGTGCACTTTGCAAAGTGCATTTTCACTATGCAAATGCAGTTGCTAAAGCTTCACTATGCAAAGAATACCCAATCACATGCAAGGAAAATAAAAAAAAATAATAATAATTTTTGCTTGCACGTGATTGGATGATGGAAGTCAGCAGAGCTCTCCCTCATTTACTAAGCTCTGAAGCAACTGCATTTTCAGAGTGCAAGTGCACAGTCTATTTGCCTTTAGTAAATCAACCCCACTGGGGATCATTTTGTGAAAAAGTGCAAAGTTTAAAATCTATACCAACCAATCATGTTTCAGTTTAATGTAGTCTGTTCAGAAAGATCAATTCTATTTGGTTGCTATAAGATACAGATTTTTCCCTTTTTCCTATAGAATAAATTGGATCATTTCTGATGGTGGTAGATATTAGATTACATGTATTGAATATTTTGTTTGCTCTCTCATTGAGATAAAGGGAGACATTAGGAGGAACTTTTAGTGATTTGGTGAACAGCTCATCTTTTTTAAACACTCTACTTTTCAATTAGCCGTCATTCTTCTGTATTGGAAGTCAAATACATGCAATATAAATTACAAGTGTTTGCAAAATGGCAATTAAAAGATGTAATCTTTCTGTTTAGTTCCTGGACAAGTTTCTGCCGTCACACTGAATAATTACAATTCAACAAACACTCTGGGAGTAACCTGGACGGCGGCTGGCGGAAGAGTGGATTTGTATATTATCAATATAACAGGAGTGGTATCAAAAACAACACAAACAAATTCTACGCAAACAAATTTCACCGGATTACTGCCCGGCAGTTTATATACTGTCACTGTACAGACAAATAGCGGGAACTGCAGCAAGACATCAATGTCGTTCATGGAGGCTACATGTGAGTACAAGCAGGGTCATGTGACTACAGCGCCATTTTTTATCTGCAATTTTTTTTTAGTTCATTTTTTAACCGCCCTGGCGGTATTCCCGAGTCTGGCTCGGGTTGGATTTTTTATACCAAAAGCGGTATCCCCGAGCCAGACTCGGGCTTGCATCGCAGGATCCAGGAAGAGTATACTTACCTTGTCCCCTGGATCCTGCGATGTCTCCCCGCTGTGATCGGCGAGCCGCTGTGTCTCGCTCGATTCACAGTGCCGAGCTCCGTTCCCTGCGAGCGGTGCGACGCACGGGGACGGAGTTCGGCGGTAAATTCAAATAGTGAAACACACAGTATAGATACAGCATACTGTAATCTTACAGATTACAGTACTGTATCAAATAACTACACATCCCCTTTGTGCCTAGTGGTTTGCCCAGTGTCCTGCATGCAGTTTTATATATATAAAACTGTTCTTTCTGCCAGGAAACTGGAGATTGTCCATAGCAACCAAAACTGTCTCTTTACATCAAAAGTGGTTTTAGACCAGCTAGAAAAAAGCGATAATAAATTAGAATCACTCGCAGAATTGAGTGATAGTGATTTGTGGGGAGATCCGTCATCAAACACTAAAAGTAATAAAAGCCAAAATTCTGCAACTGAGCAAATTTCAGTGTTTTTGGTTTGATTACATTATTATATAATTTTTATTATTATTATATTATTATTTGTTATAATTATTTATAGTTATTTATTATATTATAATTTTTTATTTAGTTTTTCAAACTTTATCATACCCGGGATGTCTACTAGACTCTTGTTTGGACAGATTTAAGTGAACTATTCCTAAGAATTACAGGCCTACAATATAAAACGCCAAATTTCTGTGCAAAATAATTGTACCGCTTTCAGCACCTAAAATCAGAAATAATCATACCGCCAGGGAGGTTAATTAATGCCACTCTGTTGCTTCCCCAAAAAATCCACTGAAAATGAATACTGAATACTTACCTCTTTGGTGGGCAGTGAGTCCAAACTCCATTGTGTTT
This sequence comes from Lithobates clamitans, assembly GCA_037952925.1. Lineage (NCBI taxonomy): Eukaryota > Metazoa > Chordata > Amphibia > Anura > Ranidae > Lithobates > Lithobates clamitans. Next base: position 261,407 of record JBBGZY010002335.1, read on the forward strand.
GAATGATACCGCCTCTGGCAAAGTCTGCAGCTATTGGCACTTTCTGCAGTGTCCCCGCCGGGTGCTGTGCTTCCTCACATTCACTCCTAGACCAATAAAGGACACGTTGTAAGTGATACAGGAGACCAGTGGGATGAACCCTTGATCACACACGTGGGACCAGGCACACCTAAAAGTTCCTGGGATGTGAAGACATTTCTGAAGGCTGTATGGTCTGGACATTGGACTCTCTACCCACTTTAAAGTAGAACTTTTTTCCTTTTTGGATAGAGTAATGGAGGGTTATAACCCCATGTCAGTAAAATACCTGCAAATTAGGGGAATTCATTGGGGACCCCCAGGTCACCAGAACTAGTGTCCCCATTGGAAGATTCCCCCTCGATTACTTTTCTGGGGTCAACCCAAAATTAGGGTTTTCTTTTACTTTCACTTTCGGTGATAAAGGTAAACAGGACAAATATAGAGGACGAATCACCCCAATGGGGGCACAGACAGCAATAAAAACCTAATAGGTGTTGTAATCCATCTCTACTCTATCCAAAACTAAACAAAAAAATGTTTTGCCTTTAGTTATACTTTAACTTTCTTGCCGTTTCATATTTTCATTTGTATTTCAAATATACGTTTATAGTTGCTCTCTAGGGTCAGGTCCAGGGCTTTTTTTTCAGTGGGAACGTGGGGGAGCGCAGTCCCGGCACCTCCTGCACTGAATATATGTAATGGCAAAGGGTTCTGGGGGCTGGGAGATCTATTGTTGATGGGAGGAATCTACTGTTGAGGGAAAGGTCTATTGTTGTTGGCTGCTGGAGGGTCTATTGATGCTGGCTGCTGGGGGATCTGTTGTTGTTGACAGGGGTCTATTGTTGCTGGGGTGGATCTGTTGTTACTAGGCTGGATCTTTTGTTACTGGAGGGTCATTTTGTTGTGGGGGGGGGGTCTATTGTTGAAAGGGAGGATCTATTGTTGAAAGAAGGGTGTATATCTTAACCACTTCAAAACCGCCGCACGACGATGTACGTCCAAACTTTGAACGGGGATATCGTTGTTATGGTAGCAGCTAGCTGCCATAACCCGGTATCCCCGTTTTCGTGCGGCGGCCGGCTGTCAGATAAAAGTGGTCCCTGCGGCGGATTCGCAGCGAGATCACTTTTATCGGTGGCGGGAGAGGGGCCCACCCTCTCGCCGCGATCCGGTGCCCTCCGCTGCTTACCGGAGCCGTCGGTAGCGGCGGAGGCGATCGCGTCCTTCTGTGTGGTGTGTCTGGAGACGAGTGAGGCTAAGATGGCGCCCACTCGTCTCCAATACACTGCTGGGCGGAAGCGACGTCAATACGTCACTTCCGTCCATGACTTTTTTTTTTTTTTTTTTTTTTGCATTTTAGTGTAAATATGAGATCTGAGGTCTTTTTGACCCCAGATCTCATATTTAAGAGGTCCTGTCATGCTTTTTTCTATTACAAGGGATGTTTACATTCCTTGTAATAGGAATAAAAGTGACACCATTTTTTTTTTAAAAAAACAGTGTAAAAATAAATAAAATATTGTAAAATAAATAATACAAATAAAAAAAAAAAAATTTTTTAAACCCCCCTGTCCCGACAAGCTCGCGCGCAGAAGCGAACGCATACGCGAGTAGCGCCCGCATATGAAAACGGTGGTCAAACCACACATGTGAGGTATCGCCGTGACCGGTAGAGCGAGAGCAATAATTCTAGCCCTAGACCTCCTCTGTATCGCAAAATATGCAACCTGTAGAATTTTTTAAACATCGCCTATGGAGAATTTTGAGGGTAAAAGTTTGACGCCATTCCACGAGCGGGCGCAATTTTCAAGCGTGACATGTTGGGTATTAATTTACTTGGCATAATATTATATTTCACAATATAAAAAAAAAATGGGCTAACTTTACTGTTGTCTTATTTTTTTATTCAAAAAAGTGAATTTTTTCCAAAAAAAGTGCGCTTTTAAGACCGATGCGCAAATACGATGCAAAAAAAGTATTGCAATGACCGCCATTTTATTCTCTAGGGTGTTAGAAGAAAAACCATATATAATGTTTGGTGGTTCTAAGTAATTTTCTAGCAGAAAAACCTGTTTTAAACATGTAAACACCTAAAATCCAAAACGAGGCTGGTCCTTAAGTGGTTAATGCTTAAATATAAAATCTATACAAATTACTTAGCACCACAAAATGATACTTGGTTATGTATTCTCTAAAAAGGCCGTACTGGGAGGTGGATAGAGGATGTAATCAAGGGACGGTGCTCAGAGGTGGATAGGGGGCAAAGACAAGGGGTGACTTGAAAAGGGGAGTTCCTGAACCTATTCTCTGAGAAAAAAAGCCCTGGTCAGGTCACACTAGTAACTATGTAGCAGAGAATTGTAGTCGTTACAAATCTCTCCATTTGTTTTCTCTGCTGAATTGGAGCTGGCTAGCCAGTCACACAGTGATTGAGTTTCAAATCACTTGCAATTTCTGAAACACAGCCCTCTCATTAAAGAATATGTACACCCAACATTCCATATTCCTGATATGTGGCTGCTGTACCATATACTTGTATGAGAAAATATCCTGTTCTCTTTGTATTGCTTCCTTTGTGTGAAAGCCTTGGTGTTCCTGCCAATCCTTCTGCTTTCCTATTAAATCTGACCACACTGGACATGAGAGCACAGCGTGGTCAATTCTCTAGCTGTGCTGGGTACTCAACCTTGCTCTCATCCAATGATCAGACTTGCACTTCCCCTCTGCACAGCCATTCACTGGGAAGATCAGTCTGCTGCTGCTTCTTCTCCTCCCAGCTCTTATGCAGCTGAAAACATGTGATCACTTATAGAAAAGGGAAAAAAGGTATTTATAATGTTTTTTTTGTATATGTATACAAAAATCTTTTGCCTTTGTATTTATGTTTTAAAGTGACTGGTTTGTTTTACAAAGTGAGGGTTTACATATACTGTACTTTAATTGGAATGCATTTATTCCTAGCAAAACAGAAGAATACGAAGGACAGCAAAAAAAACAAAAAACAAATGAGCAGTGGCGGCCCGTCCATTAGGGGTGCCTCCTATCCATGCATCCAACCCCCTGATCTGCAAGCGGGGCGCCAGGAGCATGGATTCCAATGGGGGGGGGGGTTTGAAGCATATGATTAGAGCCAGAGGCTTTAAAGGATGGGCTTGGGGTGAAGAGCCTTGCGCTCCGAGCACACCCAGTTGTGTGACACTAGCGCATGAATATTCGCTATTCTTCCCACACTGATTCTGCCTCCCGGCCAATCAGGAAGCGGGTCCTGACCCATCCATTAGCTGATTGGCCATAAGGAGAAGCCTGTCGCCCAGGCATAAGTGCTGCCCAGGGTAAGTGTTGCGGGTGACTGACCAACCGACCAGGGGTTGCAGGATGCGGGGGGGGGGGGCTGTGCACTGTTTGTGCCCCCCCAAAAAAATATACCACCGACTGCCACTGCAAATGAGAGTAATTCTGTAGCTGCTACAAAACATATCTACTAAATCACCTGTGTGGGGCATTACGGCTGTCTGTGTGGCAGACAAGCTCAAGCAACACCCTAGCTGGACAGCAGCAGCAATAAAACCAAAATATCAGGATAAGACACCAAGAGATTGTAATATTTAGCAGAAAGAGGATGTTCTCAGAAAGAACTAAAGATGTGAGATCTTTACAATGCAATTCAATATACAATGATAACAACATCTAAAATCTTTGATGAAAGATAGGAACAGGAGTGTAGAAATACAGCTGCTACATGCTGCAGCATAAAATTCTGAAAACTGAGGATCAGAAACAAATTGTAGATGCAACAAAACCCTACATGTTTCGGAAAACACAAAAAGATTGGTTTCTTTTCATGATACTGTCCTTCCTTCTTCAGGGAATCAGACAAAACATGCTGTTGCATTTCTATCAAAAAAGGGACATATATACATATATAAATAATCAACAAGTGAATAAACATTAAACCTATACATATAACAAATAATTTTTCTTTTTCAGAGAGGCAGACATATACTGCAGTATGTACTATATAAGTTGGTACTCACAAAACACATGTTCCTCTGCAGTAAAGATTGTACACAGCAATAGTGTAGATAGATGGATTCCCACGTCCAGAGGTCCACTAGGTTGGACTACAACTCTGGAGTAACCCCAATAAGTTGAGTCTCACTACCCTCTTCAATATGAGATGAATTTAAATATGAGACAGGTCTCCTTGAGGTTAAGGGTGAACTATACCCCCAAGGTGGAGCGGCAAGTCAGAGCTCACAGGAACCGTCATAGAAATATGGAGGGTGCGAATCTAACAGGCAGAAACGGAAACAAAAAAATGTACATATATATACCGTGAGTATGTATGTATATATGTACAAAGCACTGCTGGGATATAAGTAGAAGGATCAAAAGACAACAAGTTTCCTTAGGGGGCAATACAAAGAGTCTATACAAATAGCGAAGTGGATCTGACATATAAATGGAGGGTTCTCCACACACAGGTGTGTCACTCACACAGGTGTCTTGATGAGCTGTGGACGAATTGCCAAGCTTTTGTTCTTTTATGTGTTAAACACTTAATCTGCTGGGATTGGCTGCCTCCCTCTTACCACTCCCATTCTCAGGCTACTTAATACAGGTAAGCGCAGCACAGTATTGCTGCACAGCCCAGAGGAACATTACCCCTGCAAGGATATGAAAGGCCTGTCCACAAAAAGGTTAGAAACAAACACTCTATTTCTCCTCTCCTTTCATTTTTCATTGATATGGGGCTCTCTTCTCATATATTTATATGTCAGATCCACTTCGCTATTTGTATAGACTCTTTGTATTGCCCCCTAAGGAGACTTGTTGTCTTTTGATCCTTCTACTTATATCCCAGCAGTGCTTTGTACATATATACATACATACTCACGGTATATATGTATATTTTTTTTGTCTCCCTTTCTGCATGTTAGATTCGCACCCTCCATGTTTCTTTGGCGGTTCCTGTGAGCTCTGACTTGCCGCTCCACCTTGGGGGTTTAGTTCACCCTTAACCTCAAGTAGAGACCTGTCTCATATTTAAATTCATCTCATATTGAAGAGGGTAGTGAGACTCAACTTATTGGGGTTACCCCAGATTTGTAGTCCAACCTAGTGGACCTCTGGACATGGGAATCCATCTATCTACACTATTGCTGTGTACCATCTTTACTGCAGAGGAACATGTGTTTTGTGAGTACCAACTTATATAGTACATACTGCAGTATATGTCTGCCTCTCTGAAAAAGAAAAAATAATTGTTATATGTATAGATTTAATGATTATTCACTTGTTGATTATTTATATATGTATATATGTCCCTTTTTTGATAGAAATGCAACAGCATGTTTTGTCTGAACCCCTGAAGAAGGAAGGACAGTATCATGAAAAGAAACCAATCTTTTTGTGTTTTCCGAAACATGTAGGGTTTTTTGTTGCAGCTACAATTTGTTTCTGATCCTCAGTTTTCAGAATTTTTGTTTGCTGCAGCATGTAGCAGCTGTATTTCTACATTCCTGTTCCTATCTTTCATCAAAGATTTTAGATGTTATTATCCTTGTATATTGAATAAAATTTGTATTTTTATACCTTTTTGTACCTATTATCCATTGATCCTCTGTTGGTTTCCCTGCCCATACTATCCCTTTTGGGGCACTTCTCTTTCTCTACACTGATTGAATTTGGTACAATATATGGCCAGCTTTACAGTGGCAGTCTTTGAACCTCTTGCATTTATCTCTGTGATGAGTAAGATTACCACAGGGCACAATATCTGTTAAGGACCAGCAGTATAACAAAACCGATCATCTGCAGACCTACACCTATTGTGCCTCACACCTAGCGCGCATTATGCTTGCACCACTCTTTGTTAATTCCCTCCATTGTATGAATTAATTTTAAAGCAGATACATTTTCTTCCGTCTCACTATTTTTTATTATCTAACATTGTTTTGTTTTCAAACAGATCCCACCCCACCAGGTAGCATAGCCTTTCCTATGATAGGAACTAAGAATGTCACTTTATCTTGGGGAGATCCAGTAAATATGACCGGAGTGGTGAAGTCATATAATATCACTTATTGGAATTCTTCTTCTTCAATCATTGCTGGACCTGTGAGAAGCGACAATGCAAATGTCACCCTTCAAAACTTAATGTCGGGGTCCAATTACACCATCTCTGTGGTGACAGTCGGAGCTCTGGGGTATAAGAGCACATCTGTAATTGGATTGGTCTGTACAAGTAAGTTTTTGATCCTCTAAAATGAGGCATGTAAAATGTATCAGTGTTTTCTATTCTTGCATGAGTTGCAATATTAAAGGGGCCTTTCCATATTGTGAGTGCCTAGATTTCCCAAAGTCCCCTCATCTGCTAAGAGGCATCTGCTATACAAAGGGTACTGAGCAAAGATGTATCCTCCCATGCCACCAAACTCCACTTCGATGCTGAGAAATCAATCCCGGGATCTATCCACCATCCTGGTCTCACTGGTTCATTCTGCTGACTAGAGATGAGTTTTGGATTTAGGTTGAACATGAGTTTGGCCTGAATCCAAGCTGGTTGTGGTTTGGTGAATGGCCAAACAAACTGGCCACATTTGACCCGTTCATCCATCTGAATCCCCAAAGCTGGAAGGTAAGCAAAGCATCTGGGGAGCTGCAAATCCTCTACCCTTGCAAGGTACCATAGCGAGGGACAAGAGCCTCATTTTTTTCATTCTTTCATCTCACAAAAGGGTTATTGGATTCTGGAAGCCCTTTTTATAATGAGGGGGCCCCCAATATATCTGTCTCAACCTCTAGGAGAATGAATACAGAGTACATCAGTAGTCCTTAATACTCATTCCCCAAAACATTTATTTATATATATATATATATATATATATATATATATATATATATATATATATATATATATATATATATATATATATAAATTAATCTAGTGATATATTGTATATAAATTAATCTAGCGATGTAGAACTAGCATCATGATGACCCACTGCTCGATAAAGTTTTCCCACTGCAAGGACAACCTGCTACCTAAAGATGTTGACCTATCGCATTCCTGTTGATAATTGACAGATCTCCATCTGCTGCAGTAATGTAAAGAAAGCAGCCAGGGATTCTGGGTGATATCATCCAGGATCCTTAGCTGTTCGTCTACATTCTGTTATTTAATGGGAGTGCGTGGGCCAATGCCTAGTGGTAGGGAATTATGGTTGAGCAGTGGGAAAACATTGTTGGGTGGTGGGTTGTCATAATTAACATAGGATTTCCATTACTGTGCGACACAATTGATGGTGTGGGGGTTTTCCTATATTCTAACCAGATCCTTTTCAATGCATTCTACCTGAGTGGCAGAAAAGAGGAGGCACCCCCTCCATATACCAAAACAGGCCACATGTCTTTCTACATTGGAATGGTCCCTGGCCAGGGAAGTACACCCCCCTCCCCCTGTATGCATTCCCCATGTGGGGGGAGGTCGAATATCTGATGTTCCCCTTAAAATGTCAACCAAGCCTTTATCCAGACATACAGCCTGGCTGTACAGAAAAAGTAGGACAGAGAGTGCACAGGGCATTACTGTTAGGTTGCAGGTTATCATGGTGGCCGAAAAATATAATTGGAGGGTAGGTTGTGATGATTGATGCTGGATTTACACCATGTGAAATTGTTTACATTTTTTTGTGTTTTGCAATTAATGACTGACTTTCTCAAGTTGGAATATGAGTAATAATGGGGTACCGAAGTACCCAGTACTCATTTCTACTTACTGTAAAGGTCGCTTCCAGGTTCCGATAACTCCCCCAGTAAACCTTTGTATCCCTTCTGGGGGACAGGATAAGGGAATTATGCCCTTGTTCCTCAACATATGGACCAGGTGCCTTGCACGGGGGAGGCTTTACCACTCCCATTGCAAGGTACCATACTGATATTGAAATGCATGTGGCCTGGTGTGCTTCAGGAGGGGGGGCTCACATACTCACTGCCCTCCCTTTCCTCCCATGAATCAACTTTAGTCAGAGCTGCACTGTATATTTTTATCTACAGACACCCCATACCTGCATAGGCAGTTTTTTTGGTGAACTTACCCTTTAAATAGAATGCATCTCACTAGCACTCAAAGTTTTCCATATTTGTATACTACATGCAAAGTCTCCCTCCCCTTCCAGAGCACAGGTGGAGGACAAAGAAACCTTGGCCACTCCTGCCCCTCCACAGCCCAGCACTGCAGTGAGCATGGGGGGTCAGAGCAGAGAGCTGGTGACTGACAGTGCTCATGGAGCACTGAGAACCTAGCGATCGGCAGTGTTTGATCACTTGTTTCTCAGTATTAGAGCTGGAGAGGGACAGATGCAGCATCCACCTAGGTAGGTATGATTCTAAAAAAAAAAAAAACATTCCCATACTTCTCTTTTAACTGCTATTATTATTGATCGATAACTCTTCTCTTTGGAAATGTTTTTCTGTTGATCACGATTTATTATTATCATTGTAACTTTAATATCACACTTTGAATGTAACAATTCTTACTCTGGTTATTAATATGACTTTTTTCCCTTATCCACAGAACCGATATCTGTGAAATTACCGCAGATTGTTGCCAAAACTACCAATTTTATATCCCTGACCTGGACACAACCAGACGAGTATCAGAGCTCATACACCTACAGGGTGCAGACCAATGTAAACTCATCATCTACACTGATAAATAATACAATAGTGAGCAGTGCATCGGCTACAATAAGAGATCTGACAGCGGGAGAGACGTATACATTCCTGATATATACAATATCTGCCTGTAACTCCACTGAATCAGACCCAGTGTCTATAACTGACTGCACCCGTAAGTATTGCCGAACTAAAAAAGTCAGTCCTAAAAGCCAACAAACACTCTTTGCTTTGTGTATTGGAGTTTCTGCAAGTAGTTCTTATTCACATTTGCAGCATTCACAACAGCCAATCCGATTCCACCTATCATTCTCACACACTTCACTGGATTTCTTTAAAAAACCGGGCAGTTTTTCACAAGTGAACTTTTTAGGAATAGCATTTTTCATGTTGATTTTTTGGCTTGATTACAAGTATCACCGAGCAAAAAGAGTTATTTAGCTTACCAACCACTTAGAGGCTGATGTTCCTCACTGCCATTACCTCCACTGGCTTCTGCTAGCCCAATGTATTCAATTTAATATAAGAAGCAATCCACAGCTTTGCACAAGCTACATCACCAACCTCATCTCAAAATATAACCTCCTACACTCACCCCCTCACCACCCCTTCCCATGCTCACCTCCATGACTTCTCCAGAGCCTCTCCCTTCCTTTGGAATTCCCTACAGCAATCCGTTCAGCTATTCTCTACTAGACATGTGTGGTTTGTTTTGTTCCAAAATTTTCATTATTCGGAGCTTCGGATGTATCCGAATTTCCAAATTGCAATAGTAACGAATATAAACGAATCCAAAATAATGAAACTAAATCAAATTCGAAAATAAATTTGAAATATAAAACATATTGCTAACTATTGCTGATTTCCTTCAAAGAGTGTGTATAATGTTAGAATATAGCCTTCTTCCGAATTTGAATTTGGAAAAGAATAGAGTAAAACAGAACAGAACAGAATATAAAATAAAATAATAGAATAAAAATGATTAGAAAATAAAGAAGTATAATAGAAAAGAATAGAATAGAATATAAGAAAGTAGAATAGGTTAAAATGGAATGGAATAGAATACAATAGAATATAACCATCTTCTGAAATTCGAATAGAATAGAACAAGCTATTCTTCACAATGAATTTGGATCAATGAGATATTTTCTGTTTCAATGGTTTTTATTGAAGGTTTTCAAGACATTTTTAACATTTAAGTCTTAACTGTATACCATGTCTCAGTATTATTATTATACAGTGCGCCATTCTAGAAAAGTAAATTATTGTCTTCTGGTCTGCACATCTGTTACTGCTTATTGCTCCAATTCAAGAAAAAAAAAGGGTAAAATGAAAACACAACCAGATTTCCCTTGATTTCCCCGTCCCTCCACTACTCTCCATGCAGAAGGGGGAGGACCAAGACCATAGACTATTCTAGGAGAAGAAAAGGAGAAGAATGAAAGTAAAAAGAAAAGAATATCAGAGAGGGAAGGAAGTACACTCCCACTATACAGCAACAGGATGCATTGTGCTGCTGCACAGTGGTATACGGTTCTGTACAGTATGCTGTGATAAAATGCGGCATGTCTGCATGTTATCACAGCACCCTGCAGCCCAACTCCAGGTTGTGCTGCACTGTAAATGAGACACACAGAAATCAATTGTTTTCTGAGTGTCCTTGCGGCGACATGCAGTAAAACATCTGTCAATGCACCATGTGTGAATTCGACCTTATTGTAAGGTGTTGGCACAGACACACTGGGGATGATTTACTAAAGGCAAAAAGACTGTGCACTCTGCAAGAGCAGTTGCTCCAGAGCTTAGTAAACGAGCAGAAGCTCTGCTGACTTCCATTATCCAATCACGTGCAAGCAAAAATGCTGTTTTTTTTTTATTTTCCTTGCAGGTGATTGGGTATTCCCTGCAAAGTGAAGCTTTACCTAATTTACTAAGCTCTGGAGCAACTGCACTTGCACTTTGCAAAGTGCACAGTCTATTGGCCTTTAGTAAGTCAACCTCATAGACTCATAGTTGTTGATTTACTAAAGGCAAGTAGACTGTGCACTTTGCAAAGTGCATTTTCACTATGCAAATGCAGTTGCTAAAGCTTCACTATGCAAAGAATACCCAATCACATGCAAGGAAAATAAAAAAAAATAATAATAATTTTTGCTTGCACGTGATTGGATGATGGAAGTCAGCAGAGCTCTCCCTCATTTACTAAGCTCTGAAGCAACTGCATTTTCAGAGTGCAAGTGCACAGTCTATTTGCCTTTAGTAAATCAACCCCACTGGGGATCATTTTGTGAAAAAGTGCAAAGTTTAAAATCTATACCAACCAATCATGTTTCAGTTTAATGAAGTCTGTTCAGAAAGATCAATTCTATTTGGTTGCTATAAGATACAGATTTTTCCTATAGAATAAATTGGATCATTTCTGATGGTGGTAGATATTAGATTACATGTATTGAATATTTTGTTTGCTCTCTCATTGAGATAAAGGGAGACATTAGGAGGAACTTTTAGTGATTTGGTGAACAGCTCATCTTTTTTAAACACTCTACTTTTCAATTAGCCGTCATTCTTCTGTATTGGAAGTCAAATACATGCAATATAAATTACAAGTGTTTGCAAAATGGCAATTAAAAGATGTAATCTTTCTGCTTAGTTCCTGGACAAGTTTCTGCCGTCACACTGAATAATTACAATTCAACAAACACTCTGGGAGTAACCTGGACGGCGGCTGGCGGAAGAGTGAATTCGTATATTATCAATATAACAGGAGTGGTATCAAAAACAACACAAACAAATTCTACGCAAACAAATTTCACCGGATTACTGCCCGGCAGTTTATATACTGTCACTGTACAGACAAATAGCGGGAACTGCAGCCAGACATCAATGTCATTCCAGGAGGCTACATGTGAGTACAAGCAGGGTCATGTGACTACAGCGCCATTTGTCATCTGCAATTTTTTTTTTAGTTCATTTTTTAATTAATGCCACTCTGTTGCTTCCCCAAAAAATCCACTGAAAATGAATACTGAATACTTACCTCTTTGGTGGGCAGTGAGTCCAAACTCCATTGTGTTTGAATGATACCGCCTCTGGCAAAGTCTGCAGCTATTGGCACTTTCAGCAGTGTCCCCGCCGGGTGCTGTGCTTCCTCACATTCACTCATAGACCAATAAAGGACACGTTGTAAGTGATACAGGAGACCAGTGGGATGAACCCTTGATCACACACGTGGGACCAGGCACACCTAAAAGTTCCTGGGATGTGAAGACATTTCTGAAGGCTGTATGGTCTGGACATTGGACTCTCTACCCACTTTAAAGTAGAACTTTTTTCCTTTTTGGATAGAGTAATGGAGGGTTATAACCCCATGTCAGTAAAATACCTGCAAATTAGGGGAATTCATTGGGGACCCCCAGGTCACCAGAACTAGTGTCCCCATTGGAAGATTCCCCCTCGATTACTTTTCTGGGGTCAACCCAAAATTAGGGTTTTCTTTTACTTTCACTTTCACTTTCGGTGATAAAGGTAAACAGGACAAATATAGAGGACGAATCACCCCAATGGGGGCACAGACAGCAATAAAAACCTAATAGGTGTTGTAATCCATCTCTACTCTATCCAAAACTAAACAAAAAAATGTTTTGCCTTTAGTTATACTTTAACTTTCTTGCCGTTTCATATTTTCATTTGTATTTCAAATATACGTTTATAGTTGCTCTCTATGGTCAGGTCCAGGGCTTTTTTTTCAGTGGGAACGTGGGGGAGCGCAGTCCCGGCACCTCCTGCACTGAATATATGTAATGGCAAAGGGTTCTGGGGGCTGGGAGATCTATTGTTGATGGGAGGAATCTACTGTTGAGGGAAAGGTCTATTGTTGTTGGCTGCTGGAGGGTCTATTGATGCTGGCTGCTGGGGGATCTGTTGTTGTTGACAGGGGTCTATTGTTGCTGGGGTGGATCTGTTGTTACTAGGCTGGATCTTTTGTTACTGGAGGGTCATTTTGTTGTGGGGGGGGGGGTCTATTGTTGAAAGGGAGGATCTATTGTTGAAAGAAGGGTGTATATATCTTAACCACTTCAAAACCGCCGCACGACGATGTACGTCCAAACTTTGAACGGGGATATCGTTGTTATGGTAGCAGCTAGCTGCCATAACCCGGTATCCCCGTTTTCGTGCGGCGGCCGGCTGTCAGATAAAAGTGGTCCCTGCGGCGAATTCGCAGCAAGATCACTTTTATCGGTGGCGGGAGAGGGGCCCACCCTCTCGCCGCGATCCGGTGCCCTCCGCTGCTTACCGGAGCCGTCGATAGCGGAGGCGATCGCGTCCTTCTGTGTGGTGTGTCTGGAGACGAGTGAGGCTAAGATGGCGCCCACTCGTCTCCAATACACTGCTGGGCGGAAGCGACGTCAATACGTCACTTCCGTCCATGACTTTTTTTTTTTTTTTTTTTGCATTTTAGTGTAAATATGAGATCTGAGGTCTTTTTGACCCCACATCTCATATTTAAGAGGTCCTGTCATGCTTTTTTCTACTACAAGGGATGTTTACATTCCTTGTAATAGAAATAAAAGTGACACCATTTTTTTTAAAAAAAACAGTGTAAAAATAAATAAAATATTGTAAAATAAATAATACAAATAAAAAAAAAAAATTTTTTACACCCCCCTGTCCCGACAAGCTCGCGCGCAGAAGCGAACGCATACGCGAGTAGCGCCCGCATATGAAAACGGTGGTCAAACCACACATGTGAGGTATCGCCGTGACCGGTAGAGCGAGAGCAATAATTCTAGCCCTAGACCTCCTCTGTATCGCAAAATATGCAACCTGTAGAATTTTTTAAACATCGCCTATGGAGAATTTTGAGGGTAAAAGTTTGACGCCATTCCACGAGCGGGCGCAATTTTCAAGTGTGACATGTTGGGTATTAATTTACTTGGCATAATATTATATTTCACAATATAAAAAAAAAAATGGGCTAACTTTACTGTTGTCTTATTTTTTTTATTCAAAAAAGTGAATTTTTTCCAAAAAAAGTGCGCTTTTAAGACCGATGCGCAAATACGGTGCAAAAAAAAGTATTGCAATGACCGCCATTGTATTCTCTAGGGTGTTAGAAGAAAAACCATATATAATGTTTGGTGGTTCTAAGTAATTTTCTAGCAGAGAAACCTGTTTTAAACATGTAAACACCTAAAATCCAAAACGAGGCTGGTCCTTAAGTGGTTAATGCTTAAATATAAAATCTATACAAATTACTTAGCACCACAAAATGATACTTGGTTATGTATTCTCTAAAAAGGCCGTACTGGGAGGTGGATAGAGGATGTAATCAAGGGACGGTGCTCAGAGGTGGATAGGGGGCAAAAACAAGGGGTGACTTGAAAAGGGGAGTTCCTGAACCTATTCTATGAGAAAAAAAGCCCTGGTCAGGTCACACTAGTAACTATGCAGCAGAGAATTGTAGCAGTTACAAATCTCTCCATTTGTTTTCTCTGCTGAATTGGAGCTGGCTAGCCAGTCACACAGTGATTGAGTTTCAAATCACTTGCAATTTCTGAAACACAGCCCTCTCATTAAAGAATATGTACACCCAACATTCCATATTCCTGATATGTGGCTGCTGTACCATATACTTGTATGAGAAACTATCCTGTTCTCTTTGTTGCCTTGGTGTTCCTGCCAATCCTTCTGCTTTCCTATTAAATCTGACCACACTAGGCATGAGAGCACAACGTGGTCAATTCTCTAGCTGTGCTGGGAACTCAACCTTGCTCTCGTCCAATGATCAGACTTGCACTCCCCCTCTGCACAGCCATTCACTGGGAAGATCAGTCTGCTGCTGCTTCTTCTCCTCCCAGCTCTTATGCAGCTGAAAACATGTGATCACTTATAGAAAAGGGAAAAAAGGTATTTATAATGTTTTTTCTTGTATATCTATACACAAATCTTTAGCCTTTTATTTATGTTTTAAAGTGAATGGTTTGTTTTACAAGGTGAGGGTTTACATATACTGTACTTTAATTGCAATGCATTTATTCCTAGCAAAACAGAAGAATATGAAGGACAGCAAAGAAAAACAAAAAACAAATGAGCAGTGGCGGCCCGTCCATTAGGGGTGCACAGGTGCCGCCCCCCCATCCATGCATCCAACCCCCTGATCTGCACATGGGGCGCCAGGAGCATGGATTCCAATGGGAGGGGGGGTTTGGAGCATATGATTAGAGCCAGAGGCTTTAATTGGCTTTAAAGGATGGGCTTGGGGTGAAGAGCCTTGCGCTCCGAGCCCACCCAGTTGCGTGACACTAGTGAATGGATATTCGCTATTCTTCTCACACTGATTCTGCCTCCCGGCCAATCAGGAAATGGGTCCTGACCCGCCCGTTAGCCGATTGGCCATAAGGAGAAGCTACCCTATTGGCCAAGGGAGGAGCCGCACGGGGAGGACACCGCCGAAAGGCCGAGGAGGAGACGCAGGGGAAGCCAGCCGCCTGTCGCCCGGACGTAATCGCTGCCCAGGGTAAGTGTTGCGGGTGACTGACCAACCGACCAGGGGTTGCATGTTGCGGGGGGGGGTCTGTGCACTGTTTGCGCCCCCCTCAAAGAATATACCACCGGCCGCCACTGCAAATGAGAGTAATTCTGTAGCTGCTACAAAACATATCTACAAAATCACCAGTGTGGGGCATTACGGATGTCTGTGTGGCAGACAAGCTCAAGCAACACCCTGGCTGGACAGCAGCAGCAATAAAACAAAAATAGCAGGATAAGACACCAAGAGATTGTAATATTTAGCAGAAAGAGGATGTCAGTCCCTCCAGCAGTCCAAATACCCAATTCGTGCCTACATCTGTTAGAGTGCAACTGCTTTTCCTGTGACAACTTTCCTCCCAGGTCCTTTGATTTTTCAGTCAAGAGGTGTTGGGCGGGAGGCAACCCACTAATTTAATTTGGAACAATATGGAAAAGGGAACTATTTATAAAGCTAATCCTGGGGGTCTCTGCAACATCCCAAACAAATGTAGAGGAAGAGAAGTGCCCCAAAAGGGATAGTATGGGCAGGGAAACCAACAGAGGATCAATGGATAATGGGTACAAAAAGGTATAAAAATACAAATTTTATTCAATATACAAGGATAACAACATCTAAAAACATTGATGAAAGATAGGAACAGGAGTGTAGAAATACAGCTGCTACATGCTGCAGCAAACTAAAATTCTGAAAACTGAGGATCAGAAACAAATTGTAGCTGCAACAAAAAACCCTACATGTTTCGGAAAACACAAAAAGATTGGTTTCTTTTCATGATACTGTCCTTCCTTCTTCAGGGGTTCAGACAAAACATGCTGTTGCATTTCTATCAAAAAAGGGACATATATACTGTACATATATAAATAATCAACAAGTGAATAAACATTAAACCTATACATATAACAATTATTTTTTCTTTTTCAGAGAGGCAGACATATACTGCAGTATGTACTATATAAGTTGGTACTCACAAAACACATGTCCCTCTGCAGTAAAGATGGTACACAGCAATAGTGTAGATAGATGGATTCCCATGTCCAGAGGTCCACTAGGTTGGACTACAACTCTGGAGTAACCCCAATAAGTTGAGTCTCACTACCCTCTTCAATATGAGATGAATTTAAATATGAGACAGGTCTCTACTTGAGGTTAAGGGTGAACTATACCCCCAAGGTGGAGCGGCAAGTCAGAGCTCACAGGAACCGCCAAAGAAACATGGAGGGTGCGAATCTAACATGCAGAAAGGGAGACAAAAAAAATATACATATATACCGTGAGTATGTATGTATATATGTACGAAGCACTGCTGGGATATAAGTAGAAGGATCAAAAGACAACAAGTCTCCTTAGGGGGCAATACAAAGAGTCTATACAAATAGCGAAGTGGATCTGACATATAAATGGAGGGTTCTCCACACACAGGTGTGTCACTCACACAGGTGTCCTGATGAGCTGTGGACAAATTGCCAAGCTTTTGTTCTTTTATGTGTTAAACACTTAATCTGCTGGGATTGGCTGCCTCCCTCTTACCACTCCCATTCTCAGGCTACTTAATACAGGTAAGCGCAGCACAGTATTGCTGCACAGCCCAGAGGAACATTACCCCTGCAAGGATATGAAAGGCCTGTCCACAAAAAGGTTAGAAACAAACACTCTATTTCTCCTCTCCTTTCATTTTTCATTGATATGGGGCTCTCTTCTCATATATTTATATGTCAGATCCACTTCGCTATTTGTATATACTCTTTGTATTGCCCCCTAAGGAGACTTGTTGTATTTTGATCCTTCTACTTATATCCCAGCAGTGCTTCGTACATATATACATACATACTCACGGTATATATGTATATTTTTTTGTCTCCCTTTCTGCCTGAAACAGAGACCTGTCTCATATTTAAATTCATCTCATATTGAAGAGGGTAGTGAGACTCAACTTATTGGGGTTACCCCAGAGTTGTAGTTCAACCTAGTGGACCTCTGGACGTGGGAATCCATCTATCTACACACAAATATTGCTGTGTACCATTTTTACTGTAGAGGAACATGTGTTTTGTGAGTACCAACTTATATAGTACATACTGCAGTATATGTCTGCCTCTCTGAAAAAGAAAAAATAAT
Source organism: Lithobates clamitans (assembly GCA_037952925.1). Lineage (NCBI taxonomy): Eukaryota > Metazoa > Chordata > Amphibia > Anura > Ranidae > Lithobates > Lithobates clamitans. Next base: position 278,754 of record JBBGZY010002335.1, read on the forward strand.
TGTTATATGTATAGATTTAATGTTTATTCACTGGTTGATTATTTATATATGTATATGTAGCAGGCACCTACTTTTATGTAGGTGACCTTTTCTGAGTTTAAATGATAAAGTACAGTTTCAGATAAAATTTAGGCAGGCTTGTACTATTATATCAGGCCTGGTTATTTATTTTGGGAACTGGGAGTGTTAGTATAGTGCAGGGTGTGGCCGCCTGTGCTTGGACCCAGAGATGCCGCCTCTTGCTTTCAATGAAATGATTTTGGAAGAGAGGTTGGACTTGGGATCTGAGTGACAGGCAGCTTGTAGGTGAGTTCTGGCAAATCATTAATTTGTTTGGCAGGAGGCGGGACTCTCATAAAAGCTGGGGTCACATGACAGGAGGGGGTGGTTGCTTGGAGTTCTGGAGAGGGAGAGCCCGCAGAGAGAGGTTCCCCTGCGGGGAGCCAAGTGGAGCCCCCCTACAGGGAAGGAGGGGGGGGGGAACCAGGACACAGGGAGGAGAGGAGTTGATGACACCGGACAGCATGTAGTCGCGGGTGTCGCTGGATGCCCCTGTGGGGTAGGGAGCATGCCAGACTGGAGAGAAGGGACAGAGAAACACTTATGGAAGAAGTAGCAACTAAGCAGACTACATCTGGGCAGTCGATTGTGAATGGAACATGGACTATCGATCAAGTGAGTGAAAGCCCAGGGGAAGGGTACTACCAGAGGCTGAGGGATGTTGGCACGCAAGTCAGCGAAACAAGTGGTGATGGCCTGTGACTTTGGGTTCAACAATGCCCCGGGATTCCAATCAGTCAGGCAGGAGGAATTATTCAGAGTAATCTCTTCTTTAGCTCAACTAGTACCATACAGATGGGAAGTAGTGGTAAAAAGGTGGCGGTAAAGCTCCAATCACAAATAGAGATACAGATTGTTCTAAAAAGTTCTGCAGGTGAAGAAGTTATTCAGAGTGACTCCTTACGATATATTCTCTAGTAAATCTACTAAAGAAATCATTCAGAGTGATTTCTTATAATCCGCATTGTTCTAAGTCTTTGCATGAAACAGGCAAAGGAAAAAATTATAAAGCAGTATAAAAGCATCTCAGAAACCCTTCTCCTATCCCAGTTAACGTTATATCAATAAAAGCAAGAGAAAATTACAATATGGACTGTTTTCTATTTCTATGGGCTGCGATGGACTAGATGGCAAATGTGAATTACAGATAGAACACACAAATTGCAACTCCTTCCGGGGTAGTGCGCTACATATCTATGTCCCTTTTTTGATAGAAATGCAACAGCACGTTTTGTCTGAACCCCTGAAGAAGGAAGGACAGTATCATGAAAAGAAACCAATCTTTTTGTGTTTTCCAAAACATGTAGGGTTTTTTGTTGCAGCTACAAATTGTTTCTCTTTCTCTACACTAATTGAATGGGGTACAGTATATGGCCAGCTTTACAGTGGCAGTCTTTGAACCTCTTGCATTTATCTCTGTGATGAGTAAGATTACCACAGGGCACAATATCTGTTAAGGAAGACCTCCAGTATAACAAAACTGATGATCTGCAGACCTACACCTATTGTGCCTCACACCTAGTGTGCATTATGCTTGCACCACTCTTTGTTAATTCCCTCCATTGTATGTATTAATTTTAAAGCAGATACATTTTCTTCCATCTCACTATTTTTTTTTATCTTACATTGTTTTATTTTCAAACAGATCCCACCCCACCAGGTAGCATAGCCTTTCCTATGATAGGAACTAAGAATGTCACTTTATCTTGGGGAGATCCAGTAAATATGACCGGAGTGGTGAAATCATATAATATAACTTATTGGAATTCTTCTTCTTCAATCATTGCTGGACCTGTGAGAAGCGACAATGCAAATGTCACCCTTCAAAACTTAATGTCGGGGTCCAATTACACCATCTCTGTGGTGACAGTCGGAGCTCTGGGGTATAAGAGCATGTCTGTGATTGGATTGGTCTGTACAAGTAAGTTTTTTTTATCCTCTAAAATGAAACATGTAAAATGTATCAATGGTTTCTATTCTTGCATGAGTTTTGTGAGTGCCTAGATTTCCCAAAGTCCCCTCATCTGCTAAGAGGCATCTGCTATACAAAGGGAGCAAAGATTTATCCTCCCATGCCACCAAACTTCACTTCGATGCTGGGAAATCAATCCCGGGATCTATCCACCATCCTGGTCTCACTGGTTCATTCTGCTGACTAGAGGTGAGTTTTGGATTTAGGTTGAACATGAGTTTGGCCTGAATCCAACCTGTTTTTGGTTTGGTGAATGGCAAAACAAACTGGCCACATTTGACCCGTTCATCCATCTGAATGGATGAACGGGTTGGAGAATGAATACAGATTACATCAGTAGTCCTTAATACTCATTCCCAAAAAAAAATATATATATATATATATATATATATATATATATATATATATATATATATATATATATATATATATATATAAAAATTAATCTAGTGATATATTGTATATAAATTCATCTAGCGATGTAGAACTAGCATCATGATGACCCACTGCTCAATAAAGTTTTCCCACTGCAAGGACAATCTGCCATCCAAAGATGTTGACCTATCGCATTCCTGTTGATAAATGACAGATCTCTATCTGCTGCAGTAATGTAAAGAAAGCAGTCAGGGATTCTGGGTGATATCATGCAGGATCCTTTTTTTTTTTTAACAGAAAAGTTTTTATTTGTCTCCAGCCGGAGAGTATTCATCATACAAAGATATTTACAAAGAACATAAAGAATATAACGTTGCTACACATTTCCAGCTATATTTCTATAGACAATTGCATAGTTTCTAGTAATACTTTACATAGTCATTGTATACAGTTTATTGTGTTATTATTGTGTATGTATCCTCCTTTCGGAGGAAGGAGTTCTCGTGTCATTTGTACCATTTTTTTCACTTTTCCCTCTACATTAGTTTAACTCGCAATAAACAATCAGTATGTTATCCATTTGTCAATCATTTCCTCATTAATTATTAATGTGTCTGTGATCAAGGATCAGGCAAAGGGGGAGGGAGGGGGGGGGGAAGGGGAGGGCCAGGGGAGGAAGGGGGGGGGGGGGTCATGCAGGATCCTTAGCTGTTCTTCTACATTCTGTTTAATGGGAGTGCGTGGGCCAACGCCTAGTGGTAGGGAATTATGGTTGAACAGTGAGAAAACATTGTTGGGGGGGTGGGTTGTCATAATTAACATGGAATTTCCATTACTGTGTGACACAATTGATGGTGTGGGGGTTTTCCTATATTCTAACCAGATCTTTTTCAAGGCATTCTACCTGAGTGGCAGAAAAGAGGAGGCACCCCCTCCATAAACCAAACCAGGCCACATGTCTTTCTACATTAGAGTGGTGCCTGGCCAGGGAAGTACACCCCCCCCTCCCCCGTATGCATTTCTCATGTGGGGGGAGGTTGAATATCTGATGTTCCCCTTAAAATGTCAACCAAGCCTTTATCCAGACATACAGCCTGGGTGTACAGGAAAAGTAGGGCAGCAAGTGTTCACAGGGCATCACTGTTAGGGAGCAGGTTATCATGGTGGCTGAAAAATATCATTGGAGGGTAGGTTGTGGTGATTGATGCTGGATTTACACCATGTGAAATTGTTTACATTTTTTTTGTTTTGCAATTAATGACTGACTTTCTCATGTTGGAATATGAGCAATAATGGGGTACCAAAGTACCATGTACTCATTTCTACTTGCTGTAAAGGTCGCTTCCAGGTTCCGATAACTCCTCCTGTAAACCTTTGTATCCCTTCTGGGGGACAGGATAAGGAAATTATGCCCTTGTTCCTCAACATATGGACCAGGTGCCTTGCACGGGGGAGGCTTTACCACTCCCATTGCAAGGTACCATACTGATGTTAAATGCATGTGGCCTGGTGTGCTTCAGGAGGGGGGTGCTCATGCTCACTGCCCTCCCTTTTCTCCCATGAATCAACTTTAGTCAGAGTTGCACTGTTTGTGTTTATTTACAGACACCCCATACCTGCATAGGCAGCTTTTTTGGTGAACTTACCCTTTAACTAGAATGCATCTCACTAGCACTCAAAGTTTTCCTTTGTATACGACATGCAAAGTCTCCCTCCCCTTCCAGAGCACAAGTGGAGGACAAAGACAACTTGGCCACTCCTGCCCCTCCACAGCCCAGCACTGCAGTGAGCATGGGGGGTCGGAGCAGAGAGCTGGTGACTGACAGTCACCAGCTCTCTGCTCATGGAGCACTGAGAACCGAGCGATCAGCAGTGTTTGATCACTCGATTCTCAGTATTAGAGCCGGCGGGGAACAGATGCAGCATTGGACCGATGCTGCATCCACCTAGGTAGGTATGATTCTAAAAAAAAACAAAAAAAAAACAACATTCCCATACTTCTCTTTTAACTGCTATTATTATTGATCGATATCTCTTCTCTTTGGAAATGTTTTTCTGTTGATCACGATTTATTATTATTATTGTAACTTCAATATCACACTCTGAATGTAACAATTCTTACTCTGGTTATTAATATGACTTTTTTCCCTTATCCACAGAACCATTACCTGTGACATCACCGCAGATTGTTGCCAAAACTACCAATTCTATGTCCCTGACCTGGCCACAACCAGACGAGTATCAGAGCTCATACACCTACAGGGTGCTGACCAATGTAACCTCACCGTCTACACTGATAATTAATACAATCGTGAACAGTGCATCGGCTACAATAGGAAATCTGACAGCAGGAGAGACGTATACATTCCTGATATATACAATATCTGCCTGTAACTCCACTGAATCAGACCCCGTGTCTATAACTGACTGCACCCGTAAGTATTGCTGAACTAAAAAAGTCAGTCCTAAAAGCCAACATACACTCTTTGCTTTGTGTATTGGAGTTTCTGCAAGTAGTTCTTATTCACATTTGCAGCATTCACAACAGCCAATCCGATTCCACCTATCATTCTCACACACTTCACTGGATTTCTCTAAAACTGGGCAGTTTTTCCCAAGTGAACTTTTTAGGAATAGCATTTTTCATGTTGATTGTTTGGCTTAATTACAAGTATCACCGAGCAAAAAGTTATTTAGCTTACCAACCACTTAGAGGCTGATGTTCCTCACTGCCATTACCTCCACTGGCTTCTGCTAGCCCAATGTATTCAATTTAATATAAGAAGCAATCCACAGCTTTGCACAAGCTACATCACCAACCTCATCTCAAAATATAACCTCCTACTCTCACCCCCTCACCACCCCTTCCCATACTCACCTCCATGACTTCTCCAGAGCCTCTCCCTGCCTTTGGAACTCCCTACAGCAATCCCTTCAGCTATTCTCTACTAGACATGTGTGGTTTGTTTTGTTCCAAAATTTTTGTTATTCGGAGCTTCGGATGCATCCGAATTTCCAAATTGCAATAGTAACGAATATAAATTAATCCGACATAATGAAACTAAATCAAATTCGAAAATGAATTTGAAATATAAACATATTGCTAACTATTGCTGATTTCCTTCAAAGAGTGTGTATAATGTTAGAATATAGCCTTCTTCAGAATTTGAATTTTGAAAAGAATAGAATAGAGTAAAACAGAACAGACTAGAATATAAAATAAAATAATAGAATAAAAATGATTAGAAAATAAAGAAGTATAATAGAAAAGAATAGAATAGAATATAAGAAAAAAGAATAGGTTAGAATGGAATGGAATAGAATACAATAGAATATAACCATCTTCTGAAATTTGAATAGAATAGAACAAGCTATTCTTCACAATGAATTTGGATGGATCAATGAGATATTTTCTGTTTCAATGGTTTTTATTGAAGGTTTTCAAGACATTTTTAACATTTAAGTCTTAACTGTATACCATGTCTCAGTATTATTATTATACAGTGCGCTATTCTAGAAAAGTAAATTATTGTCTTCTGGTCTGCACATCTGTTACTGCTTATTGCTCCAATTCAAGAAAAAAAGGGTAAAATGAAAACACAACCAGATTTCCCTTGATTTCCCCGTCCCTCCACTACTCTCCATGCAGAAGGGGGAGGACCAAGACCATAGACTATTCTAGGAGAAGAAAAGGAGAAGAATGAAAGTAAAAAGAAAAGAATATCAGAGAGGGAAGGAAGTACACTCCCACTATACAGCAACAGGATGCATTGTGCTGCTGCACAGTGGTATACGGTTCTGTACAGTATGCTGCGATAAAATGTGGCATGTCTGCTTGTTATCACAGCACCCTGCAGCCCAACTCCAGGTTGTGCTGCACTGTAAATGAGACACACAGAAATCAATTGTTTTCTGAGTGTCCTTGCGGCGACATGCAGTAAAACATCTGTCAACACACCACATGTGCATTCGCGCTTATTGTAAGGTGTTGGCACAGACACACTGGGGTTGATTTACTAAAGGCAAAAAGACTGTGCACTCTGCAAGAGCAGTTGCTCCAGAGCTTAGTAAATGAGCAGAAGCTCTGCTGACTTCCAAGCAAAAAATGCTGTTTTTTTTTAAATCTTCCTTGAAGGTGATTACACGTGATTATAATAATATTTGCTTGCACATGATTGGATGATGGAAGTCAGCAGAGCTCTCCCTCATTTACTAAGCTCTGGAGCAACTGCATTTTCAGAGTGCAAGTGCACAGTTTATTTGCCTTTAGTAAATCAACCCCACTGGGGATCATTTTGTAAAAAAATGCAAAGTTTAAAATCCATACCAACCAATCATATTTCAGTTTAATGAAGTCTGTTCAGAAAGATCAATTCTATTTGGTTGCTATGAGATACAGATTTTTTCCCTTTTCCCTATAGAATAAATTGGATCATTTCTGATGGTGGTAGATATTACATTACATGTATTGCATATTTTGTTTGCTCTCTCATTGAGGTAAAGGGAGACATTGGGAGCAGCTTTTAGTGATTTGATGAACAGCTCATCTTTTTTAAACATTCTGCTTTCCAATTAGCCGTCATTCTTCTGTATTGGAAGCCAAATGCATGCATTGTAAATTACCAGTGTTTGCAAAATGGCAATTAAAAGATGTAATCTTTCTGCTTAGTTCCTGGACAAGTTTCTGCCATCACACTGAATAATTACCATTCAACAAACACTCTGGGAGTAACCTGGACGGCGGCTGGCGGAAGAGTGGATTTGTATATTATCAATATAACAGGAGTGGTATCAAAAACAACACAAACCAATTCTACGCAAACAAATTTCACCGGATTACTGCCCGGCAGTTTATATACTGTCACTGTACAGACAAACAGCGGGAACTGCAGCCAGACATCAATGTCATTCCAGGAGGCTACATGTGAGTACAAGCAGGGTCATGTGACTACAGCGCCATTTGTCATCTGCAATTTTTTTTTAGTTCATTTTGTAATTAATGCCACTCTGTTGCTTCCCCAAAAAATCCATTGAAAATGAATACTGAATACTTACCTCTTTGGTGAGTCCAAACTCGACTGTGTTTAAATGATACCACCTCTGGCAAAGTCTGCAGCTATTGGCTATTGTCCCCGCCGGGTGCTGTGGTTCCTCACATTCACTCCTAGACCAATAAAGGACATGTCGTAGGTGGTACAGGGGGATGAACCCTTGATCACACACTTGGGACCAGGCACACCTAAAAGTGCCTGGAATGTGAAGACATTTCTGAAGGCTGTATGGTCTGGACATTGGACTCTCTACCCACTTTAAAGTAGAACTATAGGCAGAACTTTTTTTTCCTTTTTGGATATGAGTTATAGAGGGTTATAACCCCATGTCAGTTTATTTTTTGCCATTTGCATCCCATTAGGGAGATTTACCTTCACTTCCTGTCCCATAGTCAAAACAGGAAGTGAGATAAAATACCTGCAAATTAGGGGAATTCCTTGGGGACCTCCAGGTCACCAGAACAAGTGTCCCCATTGGAAGATTTCCCCTCTGTTACTTTTCTGGGGACAACCCAAAATGAGGGTTTTTTTTACTTTCACTTTCGGTGATAATGGTAAACAGGACAAATATAGAGGAGGAATCACCCCAATGGGAGCACAGACAGCAATAAAAACCTAATAGGTGTTGTAATCCATCTCTACTCTATCCAAAAGTAAAATATAATGTTTGCCTTTAGTTATACTTAAACTTTCTTGCCGTTTCATTTTTTCATTTGTAATTCAAATATAGGTTTGTAGTTGCTCTCTAGGGTCAGGTCACACTATGTAGCAGAGAATTGTAGCAGTTACAAATCTCTCCATATGTTTTCTCTGCTGAATTGGAGCTGGCTAGCCAGTCACACAGTGATTGAGTTTCAAATCACTTGCAATTTCTACAACACAGCCCTCTCATTAAAGAACATGTAAACCCAACATTCCATATTCCTAATAAGTGGCTGCTGTACCATATACTTGTATGAGAAAATATCCTGTTCTCTTTGTATTGCTTCCTTTGTGTGAAAGCCTTGGTGTTCCTGCCAGTCCTTCTGCTTTCCTATTAAATCTGACCACACTAGGCATGAGAGCACAGCGTGGTCAGTTCTCTAGCTGTGCTGGGAACTCAACCTCGCTCTCTTCCAATGATCAGACTTGCACTCCCCCTCTGCACAGCCATTCACTGGGAAGATCACTCCACTGCTGTTTCTTCTCCTCCCAGCTCTTATGCAGCTGAAAACATGTGATCATTTCTAGAAAAGGGGAAAAAAGGTATTTAGTTTTTCTTGTATATTTATACACAAATCTGTTGCCTTTTATTTATGTTTTAAAGTGACTGGTTTGTTTTACAAGGTGAGGGTTTACATATACTGTACTTTAATTGCAATGCATTTATTTCTAGCAAAACAGAATAGGAAGGACAGCAAAAAAACAAAAAACAAATGAGCAGTGGCGGCCTGTCCATTCGGGGCGCACGGGCATTGCCCCCCCCATCCATGCATCTGCACGCAGGGCGCCAGGAGCATGGATTCCAATGAGAGGGGGGGTTTAAGCATGTGATTAGAGCCAAGGGCTCTAATCGGCTTCAAAGGTTGGGCTCGGGGTGCAGAGCACTGCGCTCTGAGCCCACCCAGTTGTGTGACACTAGTGAATTAATATTCGCTATTCTTCTCACACTGATTCTGCCTCCCGGCCAATCAGGGAGCGGGTCCTGACCCATTACCCAATTGGCCGTAAGAAGAAGCTAGCCTATTGGCCGAGGGAGGAGACGCACAGTGAGGACACCGCCACAATGCCGAGGAGGAGACGCAGGGGAAGCCAGCTGCCTGTCGCCCAGAGGGAAGCACTGCCCGGGGTAAGTGTTGCGGGTGACTGACCAACCAACCGAGGGTTGTGGGATGCGGGTGACCCCACTGGGGGGGGTCTGTGCACTGTTTGTGCCCCCCAAAAAATATACCACTGGCCGCCACTGCAAATGAGAGTAATTCTGTAGCTGCTACAAAACATATTTACTAAATCACCAGTGTGGGGCATTACGGCTGTCTGTGTGGCAGACAAGCTCAAGCAACACCCTAGCTGGACAGCAGCAGCAATAAAACCAAAATATCAGGATAAGACACCAAGAGATTGTAATATTTAGCAGAAGGAGAATGTTCTCATAAAGAACTAAAGATGTGAGATCTTTACAATGCAAATGGATGAATCTTCCTCTGTTGCTTATTGTATTTTGACAGCCAGTCCCGCCAGCTGTCCAAATACCCAAATATCGCCTACATCTGATTGAGTGCAGCTGCTTTTCCTGTGAGAACTTTCCTCCCAGGTCCTTTGATTTTTCTGTCAAGGGGTGTTGGGTGGGAGGCCACCCACTGATTGAATTTGGTACAGTATATGGCCAGCTTTACAGTGGCAGTCTTTGAACCTCTTGCATTTATCTCTGTGATGAGTAAGATTACCACAGGGCACAATATCAGTTAAGGAAGACCAGCAGTATAACAAAACTGATGATCTGCAGACCTACACCTATTGTGCCTCACACCTAGCGCGCATTATGCTTGCACCACTCTTTAATTCCCTCCATTGTATGTATTAATTTTAAAGCAGATACATTTTCTTCCATCTCACTATTTTTTTATCTAACATTGTTTTATTTTCAAACAGATCCCACCCCACCAGGTAGCATAGCCTTTCCTATGATAGGAACTAAGAATGTCACTTTATCTTGGGGAGATCCAGTAAATATGACCGGAGTGGTGAAGTTATATAATATTAATTATTGGAATTCTTCTTCTTCAATCATTGCTGGACCTGTGAGAAGCGACAATGCAAATGTCACCCTTCAAAACTTAATGTCGGGGTCCAATTACACCATCTCTGTGGTGACAGTCGGAGCTCTGGGGTATAAGAGCACGTCTGTGATTGGATTGGTCTGTACAAGTAAGTTTTTGATCCTCTAAAATGAAACATGTAAAATGTATCAATGGTTTTTATTCTTGCATGAGTTTCAATATTAAAGGGGCCTTTCCATATTATGAGTGCCTAGATTTCCCAAAGTCCCCTCATCTGCTAAGAAGCATATGCTATACAAAGGGTACTGAGCAAAGATTTATCCTCCCATGCCACCAAACTCCACTTCGATACTGGGAAATCAATCCCGGGATCTATCCACCATCCTGGTCTCACTGGTTCATTCTGCTGACTAGAGATGAGCTTTTGATTTAGGTTGAACGTGAGTTTAGCCTGAATCCAACCTGTTTGTGGTTTGGTGAATGGCCAAACAAACTGGCCACATGCCACATTTGACCCGTTCATCCATCTGGATCCCCAAAGCTGGAGGGTAAAAAAAGCATCTGGGGAGCTGCAAATCCTCTACACTTGCAAGGTACCATATTGAGGGACAAGAGCCTCATTTTTTTTTTCATTCTTTCATCCCACAAAAGGGTTATTGGATTCTGGAAGCCCTCTTTATAATGAGGGGGGCCCCCAATATATCCGTCTCAACCTCTAGGAGAATAAATACAGAGTACATCAGTAGTCCTTAATACTCATTCCCAAAAATGTGTGTGTGTGTGTGTGTGTGTGTGTGTGTGTGTGTGTGTATATATATATATATATATATATATATATATATATATATATATATATATATATATATATATATATATATATATATATATAAAAAATGAAGCTAGTGATATACTGTATATAAATTCATCTAGTGATGTAGAACTAGCACCATGATGTCCCACTGCTCAATAAAGTTTTCCCAAGGACAACCTGCCACCAAAAGATGTTGACCTATCGCATGCCTGTTGATAAATGACAGATCTCTATCTGCTGCAGTAATGTAAACAAAGCAGCCAGGGATTCTGGGTGATATCATCCAGGATCCTTAGCTGTTCGTCTACATTCTGTTATTTAATAGGAGTGCATGGGACAATGCCTAGTGGTAGGGAATTATGGTTGAGCAGTGGGAAAATATTGTTGGGGGTGGGTTGTCATAATTAACATGGGATTTCCATTACTGTGTGACACATCTGATGGTGTGGGGGTTTTCCTATATTCTAACCAGATCCTTTTCAAGGCTTTCTACCTGAGTGGCAGAAAAGAGGAAGCACCCCCTCCATAAACCAAACCAGGCCACGGTGCCTGGCCAGGGAAGTACACCCCCCTCCCCCCCGTATGCATTTCCCATGTGGGGGGAGGTCAGATATCTGATATTCCCCTTAAAATGTCAACCAAGCCTATCCAGACACACAGCCTGGGTGTACAGAAAAAGTAGGGCAGCAAGTGTGCACAGGGCATCACTGTTAGGGAGCAGGATTTCATGGTGGCCAAAAAATATCATTGGAGGGTAGATTGTGATTGATGCTGGATTTACACCATGTAATTGTTTAAATTTATTTGTGTTTTGCAATTAATGACTGACTTTCTCAAGTTGGAATATGAGTAATAATGGGGTACCAAAGTACCCTGTACTCATTTCCACTTACTGTAAAGGGCACTTTCAGGTTCCGATAACTCACCCTGTAAACCTTTGTATCCCTTCTGGGGGATAGGATAAATGAATTATGCCCTTGTTCCTCAACATATGGACCAGGTACCTTGCACGGAGGAGGCTTTGCCACTTCCATTGCAAGGTACCATCCTGATGTCGAAATGCATGTGGCCTGGTGTGCTGCGGGGGGAGGGGGCTCACATACTCTATCTACAGACACCCCATACCTGCATAGGCAGTTTTTTTGGTGAACTTACCATTTAAACAGCATGCATCTCACTAGCACTCAAAGTTTTTCATCTTTGTATACTACATGCAAAGTCTCCCTCCCCTTCTAGAGCACAGGTGGAAGACAAAGAAACCTTGGTAATTGACCCCAGCACACAGGTCATAATGAACCTCCAGGAAGGTACTGACTCTTTGGGCACTCTCAAGACAGTTTCTTTCTAGTCGGACGATGTGTTGCCTTGGTAGGTGCGTGCCTTTTCAATGTGCCAGGTTAAATAGAGAAGTGCACAATATAATGCACCTCCTGACAGCCAGGCGAGCTAATATTTGGTCAAAGGTCCCCCTGGTTTCTGCAAGGTCTTACCCTGGGTGAACCATTCCACATGAGTTAGAATTTGCAGTGAATTCTTGTGATTAGGGATGCACCGAATGGGTTTTTTGGTGCCAAAACCGATACCGAAAATAAATCTTCCTTGATCCCGAAAACCGAAACAACACCGATACCGAAAGTGACTGTTTTTAAACATATTTTTATACAGGAGATGGTCAGTGAATGGGGACATGGTACAGGAGATGATCAGAGACTGCAGAGATGGTACAGGAGATGATCAGAGACTGCAGAGATGGTACAGGAGATGGTCAGAGACTGCAGACATGGTACAGGAGATGGTCAGAGACTGCAGACATGGTACAGGAGATGGTCAGAGACTGCAGACATGGTACAGGAGATGGTCAGAGACTGCAGACATGGTACAGGAGATGGTCAGAGACTGCAGAGATGGTACAGGAGATGGTCAGAGACTGCAGAGATGGTACAGGAGATGGTCAGAGACTGTAGAGATGGTACAGGAGATGGTCAGAGACTGTAGAGATGGTACAGGAGATGGTCAGAGACTGTAGAGATGGTACAGGAGATGGTCAGAGACTGTAGAGATGGTACAGGAGATGGTCAGAGACTGAGGACATGGTACAGGAGATGGTCAGAGACTGGGGACATGGTCAGAGACTGCGGACATGATACAAGAGATCAATGCAGCCTCACCAGTGCCCATCAGATGCAGCCAGCCTGTGTCCCCGGTAGTGCAGCCAGTGTCCCCAGTAGTGCAGCCTGTTTCCCCATTGCAGCCAGTGTCCTCAGTAGTGCAGCCAGTGTCCCCAGTAGTGAAGGCAGTGTCCCCATTGCAACAAGTGTCCCCAGTAGTGCAGCCAGTGTCCCCATTGCAGCCAGTGTCCCCATTGCAGCCAGTGTCCCCAGTAGTGCAGCCTTTGTCCCCAGTAGTTGAGCCTGTGTCCCCATTGCAGCCAGTGAAGGGAGAGGAGAGCCGCTGCCTGTTTGATTACAGCGCCGGGAACATCACAGCTTTCATTTCAATAGCTGTGTGTTCCCCGCTGCGCGCCGTCACATAAGCCCCTCCCCCTTGTCCGGGCACTGTGATAGACAGATCACCCGTCCCATTGGACGGGTGATCTGTCTATCACAGTGCCCGGACAAGGGGAAGGGGCTGTATGTGATGGCACGCAGCGGGGAACACACAGCTATTGAAATGAAAGCTGTAATGTTCCCGGCGCTGTAATCAAACAGGCGGCGGCTCTCCTCTCTTCTACGATATAGGAAGCCCCCCTGATAGGCGGCACCAGGGGCCCTGCCCCATGCGGTATCAGCAAAGATTCTCTTTCGGCTTTTTGCCGAAAGGGCCATTTTCGGCCGATACGTTTCGGCGGCCGAAATTTCGTTGCATCTCTACTTGTGATAATGACTAACCCATGTCTCCGATATTCATTCTATTTTACAGCAATGTCTTTGTTTGTTTTGAAATATTAGCAGAATTGTCCTTAGCATTTATCATTCCCTTTCACTTGGGAAATGATCCCCAGCCTGGGGAAAAGTGCATATATACATCCCAACCTGGAAGAGCACAGGCAATAGTTTTCAGGGCTGAAACTAAGATTTTTTCTACTATTGAAGGGAAAATTGACAAATACAAGAATAGGTCTCCTCATCTATTCATCCTAAAGAAGAACTACAGCCAGTTCTCGTTTGGCTGTACTTCTCCTGTGGATTACAGGAGTGCAGTTCGTTCTGCACTCTTGTTACCCATTTTCAGTTGACAGCAGGCTAAAGCCCGCTGTCAGCTGACGTCACAGAAATGATCCGGGCTGGAGAAAGATCGCGACCATACGATCGCGACAGGGTGCGAGCCGCTGAGAGGCTGAGCCGGCCACTCCTACCCCTCCACAGCATAGTGCTGCAGTGAGCATTAGGGGTCAGAGCAGAGAGCTGGTGACTGACAGTCACCAGCTCTCTGCTCACGGAGCTCTGAGAACCGAGCGATCGGCGGTGTTTGGTCATTTGATTCTCAGTATTAGAGCCGGCAAGGGACAGATGCAGCATCGGACCAATGCTGCATGCATCCACCTAGGTAGGTATGATTCTAAAAAAAAAAAAAAATAAAAAAAAAAACTTTCCTATACTTCTCTTTTAACTGCTATTATTATTGATCGATAACTCTTCTCTTTGGAAATGTTTTTCTGTTGATCACAATTTATTATTATCATCGTAACTTCAATATCACACTCTGAATGTAACAATTCTTACTCTGGTTATTAATATGACTTTTTTCCCTTATCCACAGTACCATTATCTGTGACATCACCGCAGATTGTTGCCAAAACTACCAGTTCTATGTCTCTGAACTGGACACAACCAGACGAGTATCAGAGCTCATACACCTACAGAGTGCTGACCAATGTAACCTCACCATCTACACTGAAAAATAATACAATCGTGAGCAGTGCATCGGCTACAATAGGAAATCTGACAGCAGGAGAGACGTATACATTCACTGTATATACAATATCTGCCTGTAACTCCACTGAATCAGACCCCGTGTCTATAACTGACTGCACCCGTAAGTATTGCCGAACTGAAAAAGTCAGTCCTAAAAGCCAACAAGCACTCTTTGCTTTGTGTATTAGAGTTTCTGCATTCCTTTTCACATTTGCAGCATTCACAACAGCCAATCCGATTCCGCCTATCATTCTCACACACTTCACTGGATTTCTTTAAAACTGAGCAGTTTTTTCACAAGTGAAGTTTTTAGGAATAGTATTTTTCATGTTGATTTTTTGGCTTAATTACAAGTATCACCAAGCAAAAAGAGTTATTTAGCTTACCAACCACTTAGAGGCTGATGTTCCTCACTGCTATTACCTCCACTGGCTTCTGCTAGCCCAATGTATTCAATTTAATATAAGAAGCAATCCACAGCTTTGTGCAAGCTTCATCACCAACCTCATCTCAAAATATCACCTCCTACTCTCTAACTCCCTCACCACCCCTTCCCATGCTCACCTCCAGGACTTCTCCAGAGCCTCTCCCTTCCTTTGGAACTCCCTACAGCAATCCTGTACTAGACATGTGTGGTTCGCTTTGTTCCAAAATGTTCATTATTCGGAGCTTCGGATATATCCGAATTTCCAAATTGCAATAGTAAAGAATTTAAACAAATCCGAAATAATGAAACTAAATCAAATTCGAAAACAAATTTGAAATATAAACATATTGCTAACTATTGCTGATTTCCTTCAAAGACTGTGTATAATGTTAGAATATAGCCTTCTTCCGAATTTGAATTTGGAAAAGAATAGAGTAGAATAAAACAATAGAAAAGAATAGAGCAAAACAGAACAGAATAGAATATAAAATAAAATAATAAAATAAAATAGATTAGAAAATAAAGGAGTATAATAGAAAAGAATAGAATAGAATATAAAAAAAAGAATAGGTTAGAATGGAATAGAATAGAATACAATAGAATATAACTATCTTCTGAAATTCGAATAGAATATAACCAACTATTCTTCACAATATATTTGAATCAACTCGATATTTTCTGTTTCAATGGTTTTTATTGAAGGTTTTCAAGACATTTTTACCATTTAAGTCTTAACTGTATGCCATGTCTCAGTATTATTATTATACAGTGCGCCTTTCTAGAAAAGTAAATTATTGTCTTGTCTGCACATCTGTTACTGCTTATTGCTCCAATTCAAGAAAAAAAAAGGGTAAAATGAAAACACAACCAGATAACATTTCTGTAGTCTGAAAGATAACTATAAATATCCCTTGATTTCCCCGTCCCTCCACTACTCTCCATGCAGGAGGGGGAGGAAGGGGGAGGACCAAGACCATAGACTATTCCAGGAGAAGAATGAAAGGAAAAAGAAAAGATTATCAGAGAGGGAAGGAAGGTCACTCCCTAAAATTAACTTGGTCAGTCCCTGAGATCTCACAAGGGGTCAGAAAAGTATTTGATCCGGTGTTCCCAGATCTTATCAAATTGGGCTCGTTTGTCCTGTAAAATCGCCGAAAGGCATTCATTTAACATGATCCATGACAACTTGTTTTTTACCAAGTCGAAAGGGATCGAGGGCGTTCTCCATGATCTGGCAATTACTATTCTGGCTGCCGTGAAGATCAAGGTTACAAGTTTTCCTGCCTGTTTATTTTATTTTGTTTTTCAATCTCTTTATTAAATTAAATCTCATAAAAATTGATGACATACAAAAAACAAATCGAGATAAACTTCTCGCTAATACAAATAATAACTTTCTTTGTTATTATCATTGCAGCCTCAAGGGCCTCCATCCGCATCTCCCATTTAGTTCCTAACCTGTTTATATACGAACATAGTTTGGGAATTAAGATGTCTTTAAACTTTCTGTAATATAATGTCGTCAGCCCATCTGGGCCTGGGCTTTTCCCTGTAGGTGTCTTATTTAGGATTTTTATCACCTCTTCCTCTGTTACGGGGTCCTCTAATGTTCTAATCTTGTCTTCCAAAATTTTATTTAAGCCTATTTCGTTTAGGAATTCCCTAGTTTCTACCTTCCTCTCTTTGACCTGATCTATTGATTCGTTCTGGTTGATCGCATGTAGCTTTGCATAATATTCCTGGAATGTCCTGGTTATGTCTGATTTATTATAAACCGTTGTTCCTGTACTGGTTTGTATTTTCTCTATGTAATTTAATGCTGTTTTCTTTTTTAACATTCTTGCCAAGGACTTCCCAGTCCTATTTCCCCATAGGTACCTTTCCCTTTTAATTCTATTATAGGCTGTTCGGGTCTCCTGCTCAGTTAAGTCTTTCAACTCCTCCCTTTTAATAATTAGTGCCTTTCTTATTTCTTTATTCCCTGTTTTTTATTTTTATGTTGCTGTTCTAACTCGAAAATTTCTTTTGAAAAGACGTTCCTTCTCTTAGTTCCAACCTTTTTTTTCCCACTCTCATCTCGATCAGTATGCCTCTAATGTAAGCCTTGTGGGCTTCCCATAATGTGGCTTTGGTTATTTCTTCTGTGTCATTGATTTTGAAGTACTGCTCTAACTCCAACCTAATCCTTTCTTCCGCCGCTTTATCCTGTAACATTTCTTCATTTAATCTCCAGGAGGGTGGCCTATTTTGGTTCCCCTCAATCCTTATTCTCATGGTAACTGGGGCATGATCAGATAGGGTTGAGATTTCAATATTCGTGTTAATTACTGTCTCCAACAGCCTATGTTCCACCAAGAAAAAAACGATTCTTGAATACGTCCCATGCACAGAGGAGTGAAACGTATAGTTTAGCATGTTGTATTCTCCAAACATCCATCAGTTGATTCTGATGGAGTTTCTTTTTTAGTGGGTTCCTCTGTGCCCAAGACGTACTATTCTACCCTGGTACCATACAGACGTTAAAATCTCCGCCCATAATGGCTCCTCCTCTCTTAAATTCCATAAATTTTGTTATGACATCTGTTAAATATTTTATTGGCTTAATGTTTGGGCAATAGATATTTGCCAGGGAGTACTCCACCTCATTTATTCTACCCCTCAGGAATAGATATTGCCCTTTTGGGTCCGTCTTTCTGTCTTTCAAAGTGAACCTTACTCCTCTGGCAAATCCTATAGCCACTCCCTTTGCTCGTTTAGTTGGGGAATCCCCATAAAACCAAATTTGGTAATCTTTTGAAAATTTAAGGTTGGAATCATGTGAAAAGTGTGTCTCATGTGATAGGACTACATCTGCTTTATGAAGCTTAATCTCTCTTATTATATTAAATCTTTTATGGGAGAGTTTAACCCACGTACATTATATGTCATAAGTTTGAGTGTAGTCATCTTTGTTCACTGTACTCCAGGTCCCCAGTTCCCATCGTCGCCACATCTCCTCACCATTCCGTCCCAAGGAGCACAGCGAACACAGACGTTCGATGCTACTGCCATTTTTCTTGAACTATGCCAGAGACGTACCCCTATTTCCCCATCCCCCTCCTCCCTCCCCCCCCCCCCCACCTCCGCCTTTCTACTTGGGAGATAATTAGCCTTCCCACGGCCTATGGATCCGAGGCCCTCCATCTCCTCCTGGCCCTTTGGTCCTCCCCCCAGAGGTTGAGCTCTGCCTGTGTTCCCCTAACAGACCCGCTACCACCCCTAGCTAGGGGTGACCCTTGCCAGCCCCCCCCCCGATCACGTTACTACAGCTCTTATCCCATACCCCCTCCCCTGCCTGTTTAGATGTGCCTTAAAAGAATAAACAAAACTAAACTAATTTAGTTACGAATGCAACCAAGCTAAATTAGTAACTTAACAAATCGATCCAAAATGAAACAAATTTTTTCGTTCTGCACATTGTCTGATCTCTACTCTACTATTCTATACTCTACTGTCTTTTTTTAGGTGATCCTTGAAAACGTATCTTTTTCTAGAAATCCTATCCCGACTCCACCTTCAAACTGAACTTTTACTTTCTCCATCAGCTCATTCCTTATACGTAATGCCTTTGGTATCACTAGCCCTACTGTATTGTATTACTGTACTCTTTCCTTTATTTTGCACAAATTGTTGACCCTATATAAATCCTATATATTTATAATAAATAATAAGATCTTTTCTTCTGCTTGAAAAAGTTCAATCATTTTGAATGCTATAGCGAAAGAAAAGAATCCACACATACTTCTCAAAGCTGCTAAGAAGTAACGGTGCACAAG
This sequence comes from Lithobates clamitans, assembly GCA_037952925.1. Lineage (NCBI taxonomy): Eukaryota > Metazoa > Chordata > Amphibia > Anura > Ranidae > Lithobates > Lithobates clamitans. The sequence goes on from JBBGZY010002335.1 coordinate 297,938, forward strand.
TCAACAGGCATTTTTTTTTTTTTGCATGGGAATGCAAAACAGTATTTAAACCCCTTTAAATCAGGTCAAATGCAAGTCAGATGCACCAGTCAATTAATTCTGAATGATTACTGAGGAGTATTACACTGATTTCAAGCTTATGCCATAAAGCCTAAAGTCCTTCAAAACAAGTCCAAACTCCACCAAGTTCATTTGGAAGGCGCAGTAAATAAACTGTACAATTGTGTGTAAAAATATTGTGGTGTGTATAAAATCATTACCTTTAAAATAACTTTACAACTAGCATTTAAAGTTGGACTTTAGGCAGATATTAACCACTTGACCACTGGGCACTTAAACCCCCTTAATAACCAGACCAATTTTCAGCTTTTGGTGCTCTCACATTTTGAATGACAATTACTCAGTCATGCAACACTGTATCTATATGAATTTTTTGTCCTTTTTTTCACACAAATAGAGCTTTCTTTTGGTGGTATTTAATCACCGCTGGGTTCTTTATTTTTTGCGCTATAAAAGAAAAAAGACAGAAAAATCTGTAAAAAAATAAATTTTTCTTCGTTTCTGTTATAAAATTTTGAAAATTAGTAATTTTTCTTCATATATTTTGGCCAAAATGTATACCGCTACATATCTTTGGTAAAAATAACCCAAATTAGTGTATATTATTTGGTCTTTGTGAAAGTTATAGCGTCCACAAGCTATGGTACCAATATCTGAAAATTGATCACACCTGAAGTACTGACGGCCTATCATTTCTTGAGACCCTAACATGCCAGAAAAGTACAAATACCCCCCAAATGACCACTTTTTGGAAAGAAGACATTCCAAGGTATTTAGAAAGATGCATGATGAGTTTTTTGAAGTTGTCATTTTTTCCCACAATTCTTTGCAAAATCAAGTTTTTTTTTTTTTTTTCACAAAATTGTCATATTAGCAGGTTATTTCTCACACACAGCATATGCATACCACAAATTACACCCCAAAACACATTCTGCTATTACTCCCGAGTATGGCGATACCACATGTGTGAGACTTTTACACAGCGTGGCCACATACAGAGGCCCAACATGCAGGGGAGCACCGTCAGGCGTTCTGGAGCACCCAGGCCAATTCTGACACTTCTTTCCTACATGTAAAACTCATCATTTATTTGCTAGAAAATTACATAGAACCCCAAAACATTATATATGTTTTTTTAGCAAAGACCCTAGAGAATACAATAGCGGTCATTGCAACTTTTTATCTCGCACGATATTTGCGCAGCAATTTTTCGAACGCGTTTTTTTTGGAAAAAAAACTGTTTTTTGCTTTAAAAAAAAAACAAAACAGTAAGGATAGCCCAATGTTTTTGCATAATATGAAAGATGAAGTTACGCCGAGTTAATAGATACCTAACATGTCACCTTTCAAAATTGCACACGCTTGTGGAATGGTGCCAAACTTCGCCACTTAAAAATCCCCATAGGCGACGCTTTAAAATTTTTTACTGGTTACAAATTTTGAGTTACAGAGGAGGTCTAGGGCCAAAATTATTGCTCTCGCTCTACCGATCGCAGCGATACCTCACATGTGTGGTTTGAACACCGTTTTCATATGTGGGCGGGACTTACGTATGCGTTCGCTTCTGCATGCGAGCACACGGACAGGGGCGCTTTAAAAAAATTTTATTTTTTTTATTGTTCATTTTACTTTATTTATTTTAGTTTGACACTTTTTTCCAAAAAAAAAAATTTTTTTGATCACTTTTATTCCTATTACAAGGAATGTAAACATCCCTTGTAATAGGAATATGGCATGACAGGTCCTCTTTACAGTGAGATATGGGGTCAATAAGACCCCACATCTCACCTCTAGGCTGTTCCTGAAAAAAAAAAAAAAAAGATCCTGGCTTCGATCGTAGCGGTGAGTCGGTAGAAGCACCGGAGGGCGGCGGGAGGGGGGGGCGTCCCCTCTCGCCTCCCGTAAGAACGATCAAGCAGTGTAACAGCCGCTATGATCATTTTTATGGTATAGGGAATCGCCGGCTGAAAAAGATGATATCTGAATGATGCCTGTAACTGCACCCATCATTCAGATATCCCCGCACAAAGTCAAGGACGTCGTATGACGGAAGGCGGGAAGTGGTTAAAACGCTCTTTTTTTTTTTTTTTTTTTTAACACAAAGTTGTCCATTTATACAATATTTCTAACACATAGCATGTACATACCAAAAATGACACCCCAAAATAGATTCTCCTACTCCTCCTGAGTACGGCGATACCACATATGTGAGACTTCCACAGCCTGGCCACATACAGAGGCTGGGTATGGCTGAGCATGGCTGGGTATTGCAGAGTATCGCCGAGTATGACTGGGTATGGCAGAGTATGGCTGGGTATCACTGAGTATGGCTGGGTATTGCGGGGTATTGCAGAGTATGGCAGAGTATGGCTGGGTATCACCGAGTATGGCAGAGTATGGCTGGGTATCACCGAGTATTGCAGAGTATCGCCGAGTATGACTGGGTATGACAGAGTATGGCTGGGTATCACCGAGTATTGCAGAGTATGGCTGGGTATTGCGGGGTATTACAGAGTATGGCTGGGTATGGCAGAGTATTGCGGGTTATGGCAGAGTATTGCAGAGTTTTGCGGGGTATTGCAGAGCATGGCTGGGTATGGCAGAGTATGGCTGGGTATCACTGAGTATTGCAGAGTATGGCTGGGTATTGCGGGATATTTCAGGGTATGGCAGAGTATTGCGGGGTATTCCAGGGTATGGCAGAGTACTGCAGGGTATGGCAGAGTATTGCGGGGTATGGCAGAGTATTGCGGGGTATGGCAGAGTATTGTGGGGTATTGCGGGGTATGGCAGAGTATTGCGGGGTATGGCAGAGTATTGCGGGGTATGGCAGAGTATTGCGGGGTATGGCAGAGTATTGCGGGGTATGGCAGAGTATTGCGGGGTATGGCAGAGTATTGCGGGGTATGGCGGGGTATTGCGGGGTATGGCAGAGTATTGCGGGGTATGGCAGAGTATTGCGGGGTATGGCGGGGTATGGCAGAGTATTGCGGGGTATGGCAGAGTATTGCGGGGTATGGCAGAGTATTGCGGGGTATGGCAGGGTATTGCGGGGTATGGCAGGGTATTGCGGGGTATGGCAGGGTATTGCGGGGTATGGCAGGGTATTGCGGGGTATGGCAGGGTATTGCGGGGTATGGCAGGGTATTGCGGGGTATGGCAGGGTATTGCGGGGTATGGCAGGGTATTGCGGGGTATGGCAGAGTATTGCGGGGTATGGCAGAGTATTGCGGGGTATGGCAGAGTATTGCGGGGTATGGCAGAGTATTGCGGGGTATGGCAGGGTATTGCGGGGTATGGCAGGGTATTGCGGGGTATGGCAGGGTATTGCGGGGTATGGCAGGGTATTGCGGGGTATGGCAGGGTATTGCGGGGTATGGCAGGGTATTGCGGGGTATGGCAGGGTATTGCGGGGTATGGCAGGGTATTGCGGGGTATGGCAGGGTATTGCGGGGTATGGCAGGGTATTGCGGGGTATGGCAGGGTATTGCGGGGTATGGCAGGGTATTGCGGGGTATGGCGGGGTATGGCGGGGTATGGCGGGGTATTGCGGGGTATTGCGGGGTATGGCAGAGTATTGCGGGGTATGGCAGAGTATTGCAGGGTATTCCGGGGTATGGCAGAGTATTGTGGGGCATTGCAGAGGGAATTGCAGAGTATTGCACAGCATTGCAGGGCATGCAGAGTAGTGGGGATGGCTGAGCATGGATGGATGGATGGCTGGATGTCTCTGTGCAGCGCTGTGGGCACTACAGATGCAGCCCACAACGCTGCAGCCATCCATCCATCCGCCTCTCCGCTCACTGTGTACCGATCGGTACACAGGAGGGGAGGAGAGGGGGAGGAGAGGATGACGCCGGTTTGTTTACATGTGATCACTCCGTCATTTGACGGAGCGATCACATGGTAAACGGCCGCGATCAGCGGCCATTTACCGGGATCTGTGATGCGCCGGGTCCTCTGGACCCGGCGGCCACGGATGCTCTCGAGTGCGCGCCCTAGGGGGCGCGCGAGAGCAGAATTCTGGGAGGACGTCCCTGGACGCCCTCCCAGAGTTAAACAACCGCCCTGTAGCCGTCATTTGGCTATGGGCCGGTTGTTAAGTGGTTAAAGTGGTTGTAAAGCCTCATGTTTTTTCACCTTAATGCATTCTATGGAGCCAGGAGCGCCGCCGGGGCACCCCTAAGGAGGAGGATCGGGGCTGCTCTGTGCAAAACCCTTGCACAGAGGAGGTAAGTATGACATGTTTGTTATTTAAAAAAAAAAACAAAAAAAAAAAACGAACCTTTACAATCACTTTAAGGATACAAATTCATGCATCTCTGTAATCATTAAAGAGGTGTTAACCACTGCAATACCGGGGATTTATACCGCCTTCCTGCCCAAGCCAGTTTTCAGCTTTCAGCGCTGTCACACTTTGAATGACAATTGCGCTGTACCCATATGAAATTTTTTTAAGACAGATAGAACTTCCTTCTAGTGGTATTTATTCACCACTGTGGTTTTTATACTTTGCTAAAAAAGGAAACACGTTTAAAAAAAAAAACAAAAAACGTTTTTCCTTGTTTCTGTAATAAAGTTTTGCAAACAAGCAATTTTTCTTCTTCACTGTTGTGCACTGATAAGTTGCACTGATGAGGCTGCACTGATGAGGCTGCACTGATGAGGCTGCACTGATGAGGCTGCACTGATGAGGCTGCACTGATGGGCACTGATAGGCTGCACTGATGGGCACTGATAGGCTGCACTGATGGGCACTGATAGGCTGCACTGATGGGCACTGATAACCTGCACTGATGGGGCTGCACTGATAATCACTGTAAACATAGTACTCACTGTGCTCTGTCAGACTTACCAACTATTGGCTCTCCTTTCCTCACACAGTGACAGCGCGTGAGGAAAGCAATGCTGATAACTAGCAAGTCTGTTTACATGTGACCAGCTGTGATTGGATACAGCTGATCACATGGTAAAGGGCTGCTGAGATTGGCCCTTTACCACTATTAGCTATATCCAAAGGACACAGCGGTAACAGAGCATGCCCAATGCGTGACCTGGGGGCACACGGGAGGCGCATACATGAAAAGACATCTATGGACATCCTCCCAGAACCAAAGAGCTGCACTGTAGCCATCTTTTGGCTATAGTGCAGGCAGAAACTGGTTAAATGCCACCACATTAATTTATGTGCCCCAAGGAGATTTATGCCATAAAGTACTAGTATGCACCACAAAACTTATGCAAAGCGTAATTGAACAAGCTGAAGTTAGAAGCTGATTGGCCACCATGTACATCTACACCAGATTTTGTACTCTCTGGTTTTATTAAATCCCCCCTTACAGTCTAGATCACCCACATTCAGAGATTCAAGGTCTTTGCTCCATATTCTTCCAACACAGATGATGCTGATATGGGCAGGATCCTCCCCCTAGCCCTCCATCTTTGCTGTAGAACCCCTGCACCCTTTATAATAAGATCTGTATGCGTACCTTTTTCACTAATAAAAAATTATTTTTCCTGTTAGTTCCCGGACAAGCTGTCAGTGTCGCAGCGAGCAGTAACATATCGGTGAATTCTCTGTTTGTGAGCTGGACCGCACCACAAGGAAAAGTGTCTTATTATAACGTCACTATAACAGAATATGTCAATAACACAATGCAGACTGGCACAATACAGCCTAACACGACGCAAGTAAATTTTACTGGATTATTACCAGGAAGAGTCTACAATGTAACAATAGTGACAGTCAGCAGTTCCTGCAGCCAGGCAGCCCTTTCACTGTCACAGCCCACATGTAAGTATGATTAAGGTCATGTGTCTTCAATGAATATAATATAGTGATCCTCTGCACTATTATATAGTGAATGTGATAACAATAAATCCTAATTGGATACCCAGAATTCCTGCAAAACCTAGTGATTTCACCAATACACGTGCATAAGTAAGTGAATAAAATGATTTTGCGCTATTCCATTCTATGTGATTAAATAAACAATGTGATATAAATGTAAATTGAAATCTTACAATAAAGACCAGTGATGGTTATGAATCAATAAAAATAATCAATTCCCAATTCAATAATATTATGATCCAATAGTGACACTTTGATCAATGTGGACCGGAAGTGATGTGAGAGCTGGAAATGCCGCTGTTTTTGCTGTTTGAAGGGCTTTTACAGTGCTTAGAAGTAAGCATATTTTATACTTTTAAATAAATTGGTTTGGTTACGTTACTGCACCAATGCAGGCTTGTCTGTTTACCTTACCCCAACACATGGTCCTGGACCTTCTGAGAGAGGATCTGCGGAGGAGTTTTCCGGCATGAGGGAATAGCTTATCCTTAATAATACTCAAGGCTTACAGTCTGTGGATATGAGGTGAGAGTTCTGTGAGCACTGAGGTGTTGGTGGCGGCGCATAGACTCTCTGAAGTTTTATTAACCACTTGCTTACCGGGCACTTAAACCCCCCTCCTATCCAGACCAATTTTCAGCTTTCAGCACTGACGCACTTTGAATGACAATTGCGCAGTCATACAACACTGTACCCAAATGAAATTTTTATCATTTTTTCCCCACAAATAGAGCTTTCTTTTGGTGGTATTTGATCACCTCTGCGATTTTTATTTTTTGTTAAAAAAATTTAAAAAGACCGAATTTTTAAAAAAAAAATTATTTTTTTTTTATATTTTGTTATAAAATTTTTTAAAAGGGTAATTTTTCTCCTTCATTGATGTACGCTGATGAGGCGGCACCAATGGGCACTGATAGGTGGCAGTGATGGGCACTGATGGGTGGCAGTGATGGGCACTGATGGGTGGCAATAATGGGCACTGATCTTGTACACTGCTAGGTGGCACTGATTGGCACCACTGGTGGGCATTGTTAGGTGGCAATGGTGGGCATTGATAGGTGGCACCTGTAGGCATTGATATGTGGCACTTATGGGCATTGATACGTGGCACTGGTGGGCACTGTGGGCACTGTGATGTTGTAGTGTAAGGTGGCACTGGCAGGGGGTACTGGTGGCATAATTAAGGCACTTATGAGGCATTATTGCCTCCTCCTCTTCGGGACCGATGTCCCTTGCTGCTGAGCCGGTGATCGGCTTTTTTTTCTCCTCGCACTGTCAGCGCGAGGAGAAAAAAAAACCGATCACAGAGCTTTTGTTTTGATCATGTGATCAGCTGTCATTGGCTGACAGCTGATCACATGGTAAGGGGCCGGGACCGGCCCCTTACTTGGATCGGTGATCACCCGAGTCTCAGTGACTCGGTGATCACAGCGCGCTCCACGCGCGCCCTGCAGGGCGCGCGCAGGGCACGTGCACAGGGGAGGCCGTCATATGACGGCCTCCCGGGAATGCAGGTCCGCGCTGTAGCCGTCATTCGGCTATAGCGCGGATAGCAAGCGGTTAAGAAGGTTATTAGATCTATTCATTGAAGGACTGCACATTGATCACAGTGTTTATATTTGGATCACAGTCACTATTGGATCATAATATTATTGAATTGGGAATTGATTATTTTTATTGATTTGTAACCATCACTGGACTTTTTTATTGTAAGATTTCAGTTCAAATTTATATCACATTGTTTATTTAATCACATAGAATGGAATAGCGCAAAATCATTTTATTCACTTACATGTGTCTTCAATGCTTTGTCAAAGTTAAACAAAAAAATAGCAAACGTGCGCCATTTTACTGAATGGTACACAAAAAAAAGTTTTGTTTAAAGGACAAATATAACAAAAAAGGTATTGTATGATGATAATGCTATTAATTTAATAATGATATTCTACATATGCTTTTGTTTTTAATTTCACATATCCATTATTTAGACTGTTCTCCATATATAGTATATACAGTTACATAGTAGGTGAGGTTGAAAAAAGACACATGTCCATCAAGTCCAACCTATGGACTTGATGGACAGCTTATCTAGAAAGTATTCACGGTGCTTTACTTTTTCCACATTTTGTTATATTACAGCCTTATTCCAAAATGGATTAAATTCATTATTTTCCTCAAAAGTCTACAAACAATCCCCCATAATGACAACGTGAAAGAAGTTTGAAATCTTTGCAGATTTATTAAAAATAAAAAACAAATAAATTATATGTACATAAGTATTCATAGCCTTTGCCATGACACTCAGAATTGAGCTCAGGTGCATTCTGTTTCCACTGATCATCCTTGAGATGTTTCTACAACTTGATTGGAGTCCACCTGTGGTAAATTCAGTTGACTGGACATGATTTGGAAAGGCACACACCTGTCTATATAAAGGCCCCACAGTTAACAGTGCATGTCAGAGCACAAACCAAGCCATGAAGTCCAAGGAATTGTCTGTAGACCTCTGAGACAGGATTGTGTGGAGGCACAGATCTGGGGAAGGGTACAGAAACATTTCTGCAGCATTGAAGGTCCCAATGAACACAGTGGCCTCCATCATCTGTAAATGGAGGAAGTTTGGAACCACCAGGACTCTTCCTAGAGCGGGCCGAGGAACTGGGAGACTAGTCAGGATCGAGGGAAAGATGAATGCAGCAATGTACAGAGACATCCTTGATGAAAACCTGCTCCAGAGCGCTCTGCACCTCAGACTGGGGCAAAGGTTCATCTTCCAACAGGACAACGACCCTAAGCACACAGCCAAGATAACAAAGGAGTGGCTACATGACAACCTTGTGAAAGTCCTTGAATGGGCCAGCCAGAGCCCAGACATGAACCCCATTGAAAATCTCTGTAGAGACGCTCCCCATGCAACCCGATGGAGCTTGAGAGGTCCTGCAAAGAAGAACGGGAGAAAATGCCCAAAAATAGGTGTGCCAAGCTTGTAGCATCATACTCAAAGAGACTGTAATTGGTGCCAAAGGTGCTTCAACAAAGTATTGAGCAAAGGCTGTGAATACTTATATACATGGGATTTTTTCGTTTTTTTATTTTTAATTTGCAAAGATTTCAACTAAACCTCTTTCACGTTGTCATTATGGGATATTGTTTGTAGAATTTTGAGGAAAATAATGAGTTTAAACCATTTTGGAATAGGGTTCTAACATAACAAAATGTAGAAAAAGTGAAGCACTATGAATACTTTTCCGGATGCACTGTTCATGCAGACCTGGCTGAAAAAAGTGACAGGGGTTGGGACAAAGGTTTTTTTTTTTTAAACTTTTTATTATTTGAACGAAAGGTGACCATTGTGAACATTATGCTTGCACCACTCTTTGTTAATTCATCCCATTATATGTATTCTTTTTAAAGGGGTTGTAAAGGTAAAAATTTTTTCACCTTAATGCATTCTATGCATTAAGGTGAAAAAACCTCTGATAATACCGCCGCCCCCCAGCGCCCCCGTTTTACTTACCTGACACCTCGAAAGTAATCCGCTCGCTCTCGACATCCATTAAGCCGCTCAGCCTAGCTACAGTGGATGCATTGAAAGCAGCGCAGCCATTGGCTCGCGCTGCTGTCAATCGCATCCAATGACGCGGCGTGCCGGGGGGCGGAGCAGAGTGATACAGCGAGCGGCTATAGCCGCCGGCTGTATCACGGGAGCGCGCCCGCAATAACTAACCACCATGCGAGGGAGCTCGCATTAAGGTGGTTAGTTATTGCGGGGAGGAGCTGAAACAGCCGCCGAGGGACCTCAGAAGAGCAGGTTCGGGGCCACCCTGTGCAAAACGAGCTGCACAGTGGAGGTAAGTATAACATGTTTGTTATTTAAAAAAAAAAAAAAATTACTTTACAACCCCTTTAAAGCAGATACATATTCTTCCATCTCACTAATTTTTTTCCTAACATTGTTTTATCTCCAAACAGATCCCACCCCACCCGGCAGCCTAAACTTTACTATGATAGGAACTAAGAATGTCACCTTATCTTGGGGAGAGCCAGTAAATATGACCGGAGTGGTGAAGTCATATAAAATCACTTATTGGAAATCTTCTTCTCCTTCAATCATTTCTGGAACTGTGATAAGCAACACAACATATGTCACCCTTCAAAACTTGATATCGGGGACTAATTACAGTGTCTCTGTGGTGACGGTCATACCCTGGGGGTATCAGAGCACACCTGTAATTGGATCAGTCTGTACAAGTACGTATTTGCTCCTTGAGCCTAGGTTCACACTTGTGCGATGCGGGAACCATCGCGATTACAGCGCCGCTTCCCACATCTCATCCCTCCCGCAGGCAGTTCACACTGCCCTCTGCAAACCGCTGCGGGTGTCAATACATTGTCAATGACCCCCCCAGATCGGTTCACAGATTGCAGGGCGAACTGTGAACTTGCACAGGAATCGGATCGCATAGGTGAGAACACCCATGCGATCTGATTTCAGTGCAGGGGAAAAAAAGTCCCTGCACCTTTTTTGTGTGAATTCAATGCGAGTTCAGCCATACAACTGATGGGCTGAACTCGCATTGCACAGACATCGCATGCAAACGGCAGTGCGGGTGCACATCACATGCAATGTCTGTGTTCGCACAAATGTGAACCTAGCCTTAAAAGCTATATTTAAAAAGTGTTACAGTATTTTGAAAAAGTCTTGTGAGTGCCCAGATTCTTGACTGACCACCATTTGCTCAAAAGGCAAAAGTTACCAAGCAAAGATATATCTGACCCTTGCTGCTGAACACTGGTTCATCCCGCTGACTTTCAACTCATTATAGAAGAGAGTAGTGCCATGGAGATCAGCAGGAGGAACCAGCTGAACTATGCTTAAATACTAGAAAATCATCCTTATTGCTGGGAAACAACACTTTCCGGAGGGTTGGTCTCCTGGGTTCCCCACAACTCATACTGGTTTATCCTGCTAACCTCCACATCTTTACTGGAGGTCAGCAGGAGAAGCCAGAAAGAGCTGTGGAGAACCCAGAAGTTTGACACAACCAGAAGTTTTGGTTTCCCAGTGGACTTTAGAAGATGATCTTACAGCATCAGAGTGGTGTTCAATGGTTCGGGCAGAGAGAAAGATAAGTATTTAGAGTCATCACTTACACGTGTTCTTTTTTTTTTTTTTGGTAACTCTTGTACGGTGACAGGGTCCCTTGGTGCATAATGACCTATGTACATTAGTAAAGCTCCAAGCTTTCTTTGTCCTCTCTCTCTGCTCTAGAAGGGGAAGGAGACCTTGCATGTCTTATTATAAGACAGATGACTTTTAGAGCTAGTTTATATTGTTGCTTTTTAGGTCTCATGCACACGGGTGCCTGGGGCTGTACAATGTACAATTCGGGTGTATTTCTCCAACCAGAAACTACAGATGCTGCCCATAGTTATTAATGGCTGCACATGGATATACACCAGTACTTGTGTAAACACACATTGTATTTTTTATTCCAAGCTATGTCTGGGTGGAAGCAGAGCACTAGTAGGGTAATGGGGAAAGGACCATATAAAAACTTTAGCTATCTAGGCTTTATCTGTAAGGCTGCATTTACACCTGAGCATTTCGTTTTCAGGCAAAAAGTCGTGCGTTTTTACCACGATTTTGCTGCGATTTTTACCCCTTTTTTTTTTTTGCTGTAATTTGTCAAAAGATCACCAATGTAAAAAGCAGAAAAGCCTGTAATCTGCCCAAAAAGAAACTGATGTACTTTTTTGAGCTTCAGGCGTTTTGCTTCAGGTGACAAAACGCTTAGATGTGAACAGGTGCCATTGAAATGAATGGGATTTTGCTTGTTGGGCGTTTTTTGGGCATTTTTTTTTAGGTGTTTTTTTCCAGGCGTTTTACGAGCTGAAAGTGCTTAGGTGTGAATGCAGTCTAAAGTTACAATATGATGTTAACAATGTGAAACACTATCATACAATACGATTTTCTGATTAGGGGAGGGAATGAACGAAGACAAGAAGAGGTCTCCATATCCACCTTACTTATCATTGTTATCAAAGATAATAAAGATGATAACTCTTTTTTCTTTTTTTCTCAATCTTAATTTTATTAGAAAATTATTATACAAGTAGACAAATATGCATACATTAAGGGCATAATCACACCATCAGTCAGTTTACAAATACATTATACAAGCTTATATAACAAAAACACACACAAAAAAAAAAGGGAAAAAAAGATGGCTCTTTTTTCTTTAGCAGTGTTTTTCTACTGCCTATTAAATAACATTGTAACTTCAACATCACACTCTGAATGTAACAATTCTTACTCTGGTTATTAATATTACTTTTTCCTTTGTCCACAGAACCGATATCTGTGACATCACCGCAGATTGTTGCCAAAACTACCAATTCTACGTCCCTGACCTGGACACAACCAGACGAGTATCAGAGCTCATACACCTACAGGGTGCAGACCAATGTAACCTCATCATCTACACTGATAAATAATACAATAGTGAGCAGTGCATCGGCTACAATAAGAGATCTGACAGCGGGAGAGACCTATACATTCACTGTATATACAATATCTGCCTGCAACGTAGAATCAGACCCCGTGTCTATAACTGACTGCACCCGTAAGTACTGCCGAACAGGAAAAGCAACTTATAAATGTCTTTGCCAACAAATGCTCCAGTCCTTGTCTATCAAATTTCCTGCAAGAAGTTCCCGTTATTCACAACACCCAATCTGATACTCCCCATCATTATCACATTCTGGAGGTGTAAAAGTGAAAAACTGATTTGTTGCCACCAGAAAAAAGAACAGTCTTTGTTTCAGATGCATTGACTAAATTCATACAAACTTCTCAAGGTGGTTGTAAAGGATTTTTTTTTTTTCAAATAACAAACATATCTATACTTACCTGCTCTGTGCAATATAACTGCACAGAACGGCCCGATCCTCCTGTTCTGGGGTCCCCCGCTGGCCTGTAACATAGAATGAGACCCCTCGTTTATAACTGATAGACATGTGCATGACGAAAAAAATTTTTGTTTCAATTAGATTCATTAATCTACTTATTTTGTTTTGTTAAATTCGGTAGATTCGTTCAACTCATATTCAGGATTCGTATTCAGAATTCGTTTTATGTCTTCTTTTGAATTTACCAATTTTTTACGATTCAAAACGATTTAACTGATAAATTTAGAATCTGTCGAATCGAAAATATTATTTTGTTTTTTTTATTCGAATGCGGCAAAATGAACACACAAAAGAAAAATCTTCATCAAAAGATTACAATGCCTCTTTAAATAACCTTTGGCTTAACAAAAATAGTGTTATTTCGAAATGGTCCTCTAATAACACACACAGTCTTTGATTTCAGAAATCTGTTTACAGTTCGAATTTGAATGGAATTAAATATAAAATTTGATTCGAATTTGAATTTCGGAAAATCGTACAAGTTTAGTTTCGTTATTCAGAGTAGTCGGTAAACTGTTAATACTGTAGCTTGAAACGAACTGCACATGTCTAATATCTGACTGTACCCATAAGTACTGCCAAATGGAAAATGTAACTTTTTAAACTATTGCCAACAAACATTTATCCAAGTTTCTGCAAAAAGTTTGAATTATTTGCAACAGCCAATGTAATTCTCCTTTTCATTCTTGTATACTGGGAGTTTGAATGTGAAAATCATTTTTTTTTTCTACCAGTAACAATAACAGTCCTTGTTTTAGACATCCTCTGGGGAATCAATGAAGCTTCTTGCACCATTATAATGGCACAGGAAACTTGTGTGGTGTGCACTGTATTAACCAAACAGAGTTTGAGATCTTTCTGTACCACCTATGCCATATTTTATTTCAGAGTGAAAGAGAAACTAGTGCAGGGCCTGCATCCAATTACCAGAGGGAATCTGAGTTTTTCATATAGAATACTGCCACAGATCCCAGCCAGGTCTGACCTGTTGTATGGCATGTGAGTTGTCAGCAGACAGCTCACAGCCCTCTTTCTGCCTGTGCAGTGAATACTACATGAGCAGAGCCCTCCTTCTCCTTCTTGCTCTGAGCCGACTTGGGGGGGCAGGCAGAGAGATCGGAGCATGCAGCTCCTGCTCCCTCGTTCTCTGTGCTGTGTCTGTTACAGCCAGAGCAGAACAGAGAACTGGATCGCTTCCAATTAGGAGCAGCAGCTGCTCTGTTTTTTTTACATTTAGAAGAGTGGTGCAAGCACACATATTGTGTAGTTCTTTGAAATATTTTTCACAGGTGAACAATTTATTTATTAATTAATTTTTCATTTTAAATATTTGGTCAAAATGAAAGAACCATTGAGCAAAAATGATAGTGTCTTGCCAAGGTTTTTGCACATTTGTAGAAACTGAAATGCATTATAAACCTTCCTACCTGCACTTTGTTTTTTACCTGCATAAGATGTGCATTGATCATGTATTCCTATGGGAGTTAATTTACTAAAACTGGAGCACAGAGAATCTGGTGCAGCTGTGTATGGGAGCCAATCAACTTCTAATTTCAGCTTGTTCAATTAAACTTTGACAATAAAACCTGGAAGCTGATTGGTTTCTATGCAGAGTTACACCGGATTCTGTGTGTGCCAGTTTTAGTAAATCCCCCTATGATGTAATTTCTTTCCCTGTATGCACAGCCTATAGAGTCAATCCTCACATTCCTGTGTCAGAAGTTTCTGTTTGTGTTTTGAGGTATGAAGTATGTCACTGCACACGTTAAAGTGGTTGCAAAGGCTAAAGGTTTTTACCTTTATTCATTCTATGCACAGGGCCGCTGATAAACCAGTACAACTGGCCCTGTTGTACCAGGCCCGGCCAGCAGGGGGGCCTGGGCAATATAAACAGGGAATGAAAGAATGCATAGTAATAAAAAAAAACGTATAGCACTCCCCTTCTCCAGCCCGCTCACATTTAACTGTAAACAGTACTGGAGTGGGGCTGAATGGCGGAACCAGGAGAGAGACACAAGTAGGTATGACTACAGCAGCAATACATGTTCTGCAGGACGCACAGCTGTGGCTGAATGGAAACGTTTGGATCACAGTAACATGTAGCTGGCCGGCTGCAGTGTCTTCCAAATATCTATGTGATCAGGCAGTGTACAGGTTACCAATCAACTTCCCCTCCCACTTGTCTTGCTGGTTACTTTTTTTTTTTATCTGCCTAACCTGACCTGCACATTGCCTGATCACTTAGATAAGATCTCTGTAGCTTATAATCGGCTATTTAGCCAGAGCTCTGTGTGTGTGCTGCACAGATTGTTTGATGGGTTTTTTTTTGGAGGATTTACTGCTGGATCAGGCTAGAAGCTTCACAGACCCATTAACGGGACCAGGGTGGGGCTGAAAGGGGCCCCGTCAGGTAGGCTATACGGGGCCCCATGATTTCTATCAGCGGCCCTGTCTATGCATGAAGGTGAAAAAAACTTCTGTGTGCTTCACCCCCTACAACCCCCCCCCCAATACTCACCTGAGCCCCCTCTTGATCCAGCGACAGGCTAAGCTGTTCGGGACTCTCTCTCCTCTTTGGCTGAGACAGCAGCGAGTGCCATTGGCTCCCACTGCTGTCAATCACCGCCAGTGAGCCAATGAGGTGAAAAGGGGGCAGGGGCGAGCTGCGGCTTGCTATTGCACTTGTCAAGGTGGAGGAGCCAGGAGCACTGGTGGGGGGCCCAAGAAGAAGAGGAGAATCGGGGCTACTCTGTGCTAAAACACTGCACAGAGCAGATTAGTATGATATTATTATTATTATTTTTTGTAAGAAAACCGAACCTTTAATATCACTTTAATGCATGAACTCTATCTGTAGTCTGAGAACTAACATTTCCTATGAAGAAACTATATATTCCACAATCCCTGGGTCTCTCAGTTTAGTGTCACTCAATTACCAGAGAGATCACCATGCAGTCTTTCACCACAATAGCACTCCCACATTTGTTATACAACACAGAGGAAATAGTGAGGCATGCATTGTGACCTGAAACAAGCACCGTGGTAGTTCATTGAAAACTACAAGCCAACAGCTGCAAAGGCTGCTGGACCTTGTAGTTTTCCATTCACAGGACACTGTGAATGAGTGACACGGCTTGGTGGGTGGAGCCTCGATCTGCCAAGTTTTTTTAAAGTTGAGACAGCTAGCGGGGAAGAGAAAATCCCCGCTAGCTGTCAGATCGGGGATTGGGAGGGTGCAGGGCTGGTCCGTTCGTAGCATGTTACATCATGAGTATGGGTGTAACATGTTACGAAAGGTGAACTTATCCTTTAAAGTTGAAGTTCAGTCAAATACTAACTAAGCCTAAACCTGTTCCCACCCCCATTCCAAGCCCTATATTAACTACCATGTAAAGGAAATCTGCTTATAGTTATAGCCAAGGTGAGCTGGGATCATACATGGTAAGACAGAAGGGTGGTCAGGAGGTCGGTACCAGGGAAGCAGGCAGAACAAGGTCCAGTAGCAAGCCGAAGTCAGAAGCAGATCAGGCAGAGGATAGTCAGGGGCAAAATGAGATCAAAATCCACAGAGCCAGGTTAGGAACAAGTCAGGTCAGCAACAGAAGATCAGTCAGCACAGGTAAGAACACAGGAACACGGATCAGGGGAAGGTGAAGAACATCCAGCAGCTAGCATTCAGCAGGGTCTCCTTTAAATATGCCGTTTGGCACCAATGCGTGAAGACATGCGTGCCATCGTGCGCTGGGACACAGAATTGCGCCTACGTGCCAGTGCACACTGGACATTAGCCTTGGCTCTTCTGTGTGCTTTTACATGTGCACGAGCATTAGCTGTATGGTAATGAGCAGTAGCTGCAGAAAAATTAGCATTAGCTGCATAAGAATTAGCATTATCTGAACTAGCTTCCTGACAGCCACTCTGTGCAATTCCATTTGTACAGGGCAGGTAAGTATATTGTTGTTTACAAAAAATAAGAAAGACTTTACAATCACAGTAAAGTGGTAGCAAACTCTGTACTATATTACTATAGTACGTATTATATAACTATAATAGGGCTTACCTGTCTATAGGTACTGTGAATATCTACTAAACTTGCACAGTTTAGGAGATTTTCAATGAGCATGCAGCCACCGACATCATCGGCACATGCGTTCCAAAGGTCCATCTTACAGTGCCGGATCTTCGGAGCCCGCGCCGAAAACAGCGGAGCGGGAGTGATGTCATCGTGCCCCCGGCCACTCATATAGCTGGAGGCTGCGAACTCAGAAGGAAGACCAGGGGAAGATATGGTCTCAGCGGTGACATCGCGGTGTGGGAGGGCTTTGTTCTAAGGTAAGTTTCTCATAATGTGCTGGTATACGGTGCATACCAGCACATTATGACATTGCTTTGCAGGATTTTTTTTTTTTTTTTTTACCCACCAGCTGTTTAATTCCACTTTAGTTTGCTAGCAATAAACAAAATCACTAGTTCTCTCAAAATTGTGTCCAGAGATCAAGGACATTTAATGATCCGAAAAAAATGTAGACAGGAAAATGCTTGTATTTTGAGATACTGTAGCTTTGTGCCCAGTCTGGACTTTTCCAAAGGTACATCAAATGACAAGTGAGGTCTTCTGATTGGTTTAGCTGGTACAGCGGCACGAGGAGAAGCTCTAGTAATGACCATGGAGCCTTGGATCCCCTCCTCACCAAATCCCTTGTAGTACCCCTATATCCTTTAAAATAATTCTATATACATATCTTAATTTTCTACTTCTAACAAATAGACTTTTTTTCCCTATTAGTTCCTGAACAAGCTGTTGGCGCCACAGTGAACAGTTACACATTGGTCAATTCTCTGGTGGTGAACTGGACGGCACCAGGAGGAAAAATGTCTTATTATAACGTCACTATAACAGGATATGTCAATAACTTTATAAAGACTGACACAACGCAAGTAACTTTTAATGGATTATCACCAGGAAGAGAATATAATGTAACAATTCTGTCAGTCAGCGGTTCCTGCAGCCAGGCAGCCCATTGGCTGACACAAGCTACATGTGAGTATGATCAAGGTCATGTGACTTCAATGTTTTATCAAAGTTAAAAAGTAACAAAAGTACACAATTTCACTGAATAGTACAAAGAAAATATGGATGGTGTAACAAAGAATTACAATATAATTTATTGGATTTCGCCTCTTCCATCAAATGTCGAAAACTTATACAGAGGTGCCCTTATCTTCTACAGTTAAGAACCTGACAACTGGGACCAGTGCCGGGACAAGGTCACCTAGAGCCCAGGGTGAAAATGCCCAACCATGCCCCCCCCCCAAGATGTATGAGCATTATGTGTCAGCAAAGATCCCCCCCCAAAAAAACTAAGCGATACTCTGCATAAATACCTCCTTAGCATAAATTCCCCCTCCTCCCTGTACACCCACTGCTGAAATCCCCCCTCCCAAAACAAATCTTTGTCCCCCATCCCCCAAATCCCTGCAGCACAAATGCACCCCCCCAAAAAAAATCACTCCTCCTAGCACAAATTCACTACCCCTAAAATTTCCCCTCCAAGTACACGTCCTCTACCCCCCCAGCGCAAATCCCTCCCAATACTCCCTGCTTGCACAAATCCCCCCCCCCCCAAAAAAAAAACTCCCTTCCATAAAAATCCCCCACCTACCATATCACATCTCTAGCACAAAAACCCCCAATCCCCCTTCCTAGCACAAATCCTCTTCACCCACCCCCTTCCCCCAATAGATCACTCTAAATAACCACTCCTAACACACACCCACAAATTTCCCCTCCTAGAACAATTCTTATGTATGAGCCTTATGTGTAAGCAAAAATCACCCCCCCCCAAAAAAAAACTAAGTGCAAATCCCTACCAATACTCCCTCCTTGCACAAATCCCCCCCCCCCCCCCAAAAAAAAAAAATTCCCTTCCATACAAATCCCCCACCTACCATATCACCTCTTCTAGCACAAAACCCCCCCGATCCCCCTTCCTAGCATCAATCATCCACCCCCTGCCCCCCTGAATTCCCTCTTCTAACACAAATCTCCCCCCCAATCTCCTCACGGTGCCCTCCACCTCACACGATATGACAGTGCCCAGGGCAACCGCCCCCTCCTGCCCACCCCATGTCCCGGCCCTGTCTGGGACCAATTACATCATCAGTGTGATTGCCTTGTGCTGTCTGTCCCCACCATGAGTACAGCGTTTGTCTCTTCTAAGTTTTTTAAATTTTTTTTCAGATCCGACTCCACCAGGAAAGATCACTTTTATTACAATCGGGACAAACAACATTACATTATCTTGGGGAGAGCCAGAAAACATGACCGGGGTGACAAAGTCATATAATATAACTTATTATTGGAATGCTTCTTCCCCCATCACTGTGTCAACAAACTCCCCAAATATAACCCTCCTGAACCTGAAGTCTGGGAGTAATTATACCATTACCGTGGTGACAGTCGGGGTCCGGGACTATCTGAGTACACCTGTCAGCAGATACGTGTTCACAAGTAAGTGTTCATTGTTCATGCATATTTTAAGCTGATATCTAGGCAAAACAAATATTGTTTAAATATAAGAGCTGTGCATTTTTACTTTTCAGTGTCCTGTGTGTATTTCTTCAGGATCTGTAAAGAAATCCAGCAGAAACAACTCTTGCCTTTATATATACATTTCCTGTGCAGGGTGACTGGTCTTGTCTCCGCCCCCTCCTGTAGGTTTCTGCAGGCAGACTTTTGAGGGTGGGGCCCGCTTGGCCCCTCCCACTGCTCTGCTTTCTGCACAGGCTATGTATAGCACAGTGATGATGCCATCACTATTTTTACAAGGTAATGTCTAAGCTTGCAAAGGCATTTGGTGCACACAAAGTGAATTCATATCCTTTGTGGCTACTGAGGATATATTTAATTTGATGCCTGGAGCTTTAAGATGGGTAAATATATAAAAAATATAGTCCTGTGGTGTATTAATTTAGAACAAAATAGGGAATGTCTTATTAAAGTGGTTCTAAAGGCTGAAGGTTTTTTACCTTCATGCATTCTATGCATGAAGGTGAAAAAACTTCTGTGTGCAGCGCCCCCCAGCCCCCCCAATCCTTACCTGAGCTCCCTCCGGAAGTGAGCTCGCAGCGGGCAAGTGGCATTATCTGGGGGTACTGTTTGAGGGGGAGGAGCCAGGAGCATCGGTGGGGGACACAAAAAGAGGAGGATCGGGGCTGCTCTGAGCAAATCCACTGCACAGAGCAGGTAAGTATAATATGTTTGTTATTTAAAAAAAAAAAAGAAAGAAACTTTAATACCACTTTTAGCCCTGGTTCACACTGATGCGATGTGGGAAACGCACAAGATTTGCTGCGTTTCCCCACATCGCACTGCATAGCAATCGCATGGCGTCCATGCGATCTGCTGTGGGTGTCAATGTTAGATTAATGATACCCTGAAACAAATTTTTTTGTGCAATTGACAGAAAAATAAAATGGGAACTTTTGGGATGTTTAATTCGATTGACTACGAGGAGAAGCTCTTGTTAGAACCATGGAGCCTTGGATCCCCTCCCCACCAAATCCCTTGTAGTACCCCCTATATCCTTTACCGAATGACACCACTTGTGACTTCGGTGGAAGAGTCTCTACACCATTTTTGGGCTGTGCACGTTGCAGCACTGGTGTTATTTATCTATGGACTTTTATATATATATTTTTTTGTATGCATATTTTATTTTTAGTCTTTAATATTGATATGTCGTAGAGCTACTGCTAAGTGAACATTGTGGTGTTTGGTTGCACAAAATACAAAATTTTTGGGGATTTTATTAATAGGTCTTCCAAGGTGTGGAGTAACAGATGTCAGATAAAATGGTGGTGTGAAAGGTATATATGGTATCCTAAAACTAGGTGGATGCTGCCTTCCTCAGATGGGGTAATCTGAAAGGAACTACAAAAAAAAAGAAATGGAAGGCGCCCAGAGCTGAGGAAGGGGGTGCGCCCCCGAAACGCATTAGCTGTACCCCGTGTTCTGTGCATGTCCATGCACTGTGTTTTCTGGCCTTTTGTCAGTTGCATTTTGTGAGTACCCACTTTTAGACAAACATTTCTTCTTATCTCTGCTAATGCACTAGGTGTGCGCACCTTCCATTTCTGTTTTTCTTGTAGAAAGAAAAAAAGTTGGGGGGACTAGATGGTGGGAGATGGTGGAATATCTCTAACATGATGGCTTATACTATGAGATAGGTCCATGTTTGTGTCGATTGTGTTTTATGTCTTGTTTATTATGAATGTTTTGTATATGCTTATATATATTTATATGGTTTTGAAATGAACGTTTTTATGTGTATAATAATTTAATAAAAATAATTGAAAAAAAAAAAAAGAGAGAGAATATAACAATATAGCCATTTTCCAAAATTTGAATAGAATAAATTTGAATGGACTTCTAATTCGAATCAGTGTGAATTTTCCGAATTCGGTTGAAATGAGTTCAATTCGACCAAATTAGGAAAATTTTATTTGATTCAAATTCAAATAAACGAGACAAATTTAGAAAACAAATTAATAGATTTTAACTAAATTAATTTATGTAAATAACGAAAGGAAACACATTTTTTCGTTCTGCACATTGCCACTCAGGGGGTCGGGGGTTTACTGAAAGGAAAACTTTTCTATAAGGAATGTTTTCCTTTCGTTAACTGGAAGCAGAGTGAGAATAACATTTGTACTGGTTTTCACCTTCACTGCTACTAATTATTGTTCCTCTTTCTGTCCCTCGGATGTTACTCCTCAATTGCTGTTTCTGATGTTTTTAATTAAAACTGTAAATTATTTCTATTTTTTTTTTGTCTACAGAGCCAATGTCGGTGCAGTCCTTGCAAGTCGAGTCCGCTGCAACTACCAACATATCTTTGATTTGGACCAAACCAGATGAATATCAGAGTTCTTACACATACAGGGTGCAGACAAATTTCACATCACCATCTACAATAGTGAGCGGTGAATCAGCAACAATCGGGAATCTGACCCCGGGAGAGACGTATACATTCAATGTATATGTAAGAGCCGCTGATAATACTACTGAATCGGACCCAGTGTCAGTAACTAACTGCACATGTAAGTAAAAAAAATTGGAATATAAAAACCAAGATTCAAAAATCTTTGAGTTCCTTCTAAAACATTGTATTGCCATTGTAGTTCTTTATGTATTTAACCTTTTGCTTTATTCTCATTAGTGTAAGATTGTGTTTTTGTGTATGCAAAGTGAAGAGCGTTTTTTGAACATACTGCATAGCAGGTCAATCTTTCCATATAGTAATTTGCTTCTGATACACTATATTGCCAGAAGTATTGGGACGCCTGCCTTTACACGCACATGAACTTTAATGGCATCCCAGTCTTAGTCTGTAGGGTTCAATATTGAGTTGGCCCACCCTTTGCAGCTATAACAGCTTCAACTCTTCTGGGAAGGTCGTTCACAAGGTTTAGGAGTGTGTCTATGGGAATGTTTGACCATTCTTCTAGAAGCGCATTTGTGAGGTCAGGCACTGATGTTGGATGAGAAAGCCTGGGCTTTCACACTGAACAAACAGCGGAGGCTGTTTAGGGACGGTTTGCAGGCGGTATTTTTAGCGCAATAACGCCTGCAAACCGCCCCATGTGAAAGGGGCCTAAAACCCCTTTCACACTGGGGCATTTTTCAGGCGTTTTTCAGGCGCTTTAGCGTTAAAAAATGCGCCTGTAAAGCGCCTGAAAGAAGCCTCATCTGCAATCCCAATGTAAAAGCCCGAGCCCTTTCAAACTGCCAGCGCCCAAAAAACGCTGGTAAAGAACTGCTTAACCTCCCTGGCGGTATGATTTTTTCGGATTTTAGGTGCTGAAAGCGGTACAATTATTTTGCATGGAAATTTGGTGTTTTATATTGTAGGCCTGTAATTCTTAACAATAACAAACAAGAGTCTAGTAGATATACCGGATATGATGAAGTTTGAAACACAAAAACATAAATTATAATATAATAAATAAATATAAATAATTTAAAAAAATTAATAAAATAATAATAAAATACATTTCCCCACTATTCACTATCGCTCAATTTTGCAAGTGTTTTCATTTACTATTACTGTTTTCTAGCTGGACTAAAGCCACTTTTGACGTAAAGGGACACTTTTAGGTTGCTATGGACAATCTCCAGTTTCCAGGCAGAAAGAACAGTATATATGACCTAAAACTTCATGCAGGGCATGGGCAAAAGCAGTGGGGACAAAAGGGAAGTGAAATGATTTCATACAGTACTGTAATCTGTAAGATTATAGTATTGTATGTGTTACGGTGTTTACATTTTTTTGCCACCAGGCTCCGCCCCCGTGCGTCGCAACGCTCGCAGGGAACGGAGCCTGGCACAGAGAGGCTTCGGAGGAGACAGAGCCCGCAGACACAGCCGGGGACATTGCAGGATCCTGGGGACAGGGTAAGTAACGCCGCACCAGGATCCTGCAATGTAATCCCAAGTGTGGCTCAGGGTTACCGCTAATGGGACTGAAATTTAACCCCGAGCCACACTCGGGAAAACCGTCAGGGAGGCTGCGACCCTTTTCACACTGGGACGTTTTTCGGGCGCTGGCAGTGTGAAAGGGCTCGGGTCAGATGAGACCAAAATGAAACTTTTTGGCCTAAAAGCAAAACGCTATGTGTGGTGGAAAACTAACACTGCACATCACCCTGAACACACCATCCCCACTGTGAAACATGGTGGTGGCAGCATCATGTTGTGGGGATGCTTTTCTTCACCAGGGACAGGGAAGCTGGTCAGAGTTGATGGGAAGATGGATGGAGCCAAATACAGGGCAATCTTAGAAGAAAACCTGTTATGCCCCGTACACACGGTTGGACATTGATCGGACATTCCGACAACAAAATCCATGTTTTTTTTCTGACGGATGTTGGCTCAACCTTGTCTTGCGTACACACAGTCACACAAAGTTGTCGGAAACTCCGATCATTCTGAACGCGGTGACGTAAAACACGTACGTCGGGACTATAAACGGGGCAGTTGCCAATAGCTTTCGTCTCTTAATTTATTCTGAGCATGCGTGGCACTTTGTCCGTCGGATTTGTGTACACACAATCGGAATTTTATAGCAAGCTCTCAAACTTTGTGTGTCGGAAATTCCTATAGAAAATGTGTGATGGAGCCCACACACGGTCTGAATTTCCGACAACAAGGTCCTATCACACATTTTCCATCGGAAAATCCTATTGTGTGTACAGGGCATTAGTCTGCAAAAGACTTGAGACTGGGACGGAGGTTCACCTTCCAGCAGGACAACGACCCTAAACATACAGCCAGAGCTACAATGGAATGGTTTCGATCAAAGCATATTCATGTGTTAGAATGGCCCAGTCAAAGTCCAGACCTAAATCCAATTGAGAATCTGTTGCAAGACTTGAAAATTGCTTTTCACAGACGCTCTCCATCCAATCTGACAGAGCTTGATCTATTGTGCAAAGAAGAATGGGCAAAAATGTCCCTCTCTAGATGTACAAAGCTGGTAGAGACATCCCCAAAAAGACTTGCAGCTGTAATTGCAGAGAAAGGCGGTTCTACAAAGTATTGACTCAGGGGGGCGCCATACAAATGTACCCCACACTTTTCACATATTTATTTCTAAAAAAAATGGAAAACCATTTATCATTTTCCTTCCACTTCACAATTATGTGCCACTTTGTGTTGGTCTATCACATAAAATCCCAATAAAATACATTTACGTTTTTGGTTGCAACATGACAAAATGTGGAAAATTTCAAGGGGTCTTGCGGGAAGTTTTTTTTAAAAAGTATATCGTCAACAGTTTTCTTTTTTTAAGCTATGGATGGAGTAGGGAAGGGTTTAAAACACTTTTTTTTCCCATCTCTGACCCATTGAAGGGATTTCTGTTCACTACCTGTCCCATAAACACAACAGGAAGTGAGGAAAATAACATCTCTATAGCCAAAGATTTAAAAAAAATGTCTTTAGATATACTTTAAGGTAAAGACTACAATAATAACTCATAAGGAGTTAGTTGAAAATGTACACTACTTCCCCTTTAACATGAAAATCTGGTATGGTAAATTATTCTCAAAGGAGAGAATGTGTCAGCAAATAATGACAACAAACGCGTTTTATCATGATGTATTGGTGATTGTATGGTGAACATTAATTGAACCAAACACCCTTTAAATAATAGATCGTAGTTTGTCATTTAAGTGATGCAGTTTACCTTTTTATTGTTTTCTTCTCAGTTCCAGAGGCCGTGTCTGGACTTAACGTGATTGTGGTCACTTTAAACTCTATTTCATTGCAATGGACATGTCCAATAGGAATCTTCACCAGCTTCTCAGTAACTTATGGAACCCAACTTCAGAGTGTCTCCAGTAATTGTGACATTCATGGAAATCAAAACTATACTATAGGAGGTTTGAGTGCCTACACCCTTTACACCATCACAGTAAGCACCTTGTCATGTGAAAGAACCAGTGCAGCGGTACAGATACAGAAGCAGACTGCTTTGGCACGTGAGTACATATATCTCATTAGCTGAACACTGATAATTGAATGGATTTTTTTCTGTACATTTGGTAAAGTTATACCTCTTCCCTGGGCCAGTTGATAACCTTTCATGGCTTCCAACACCACCTCTATGCCAATGACACCCAGATCCATCTCTCCACTCCTCAACTCACCCCGTCGATCTCCTCACGGATCTCAAACTTATTGAATGACATATCGGTATGGATGTCACAACACTTTCTCAAACTCAATCTGAGCTTGTTATATTTTCTCCTTCATGGTACCCCCCCCCCCATGACTTTACCATTAAGATCAACAGCACAACCATTGGTCCCTCCACACATGCCAGGGTGCTGGGTGTAATCCTTGACTCTGACCTCTCCTTCAGCCCCCACATTCAATCACTGCCTAAATCCTGCCGCCTTAACCTCCGCAACAGTCATTTTGGTGTTTTATTAAAAGTCACCAGCAACAGAAAGTG
The DNA here is from genome assembly GCA_037952925.1 of Lithobates clamitans. NCBI lineage: Eukaryota > Metazoa > Chordata > Amphibia > Anura > Ranidae > Lithobates > Lithobates clamitans. The sequence continues at coordinate 323,840 of JBBGZY010002335.1, forward strand.
TAGCTGCTGACTTTCAATAAACACACCTGTCACAGGGTCCAGCGATGTGGTCACCTGAACCGCCACTTCTCTTCCTCTCCCGCAAGCTGTCACATGCACAAGTTGCGCTGAGCCTGCTGAATGGTCCGGCATTCTTCTGGGACCTGTGACATGTCCCAAAAGACTGCAGGGAGGTGGAGGGGAGAACTTCTGCTTGGATTGCCTACGCCACATATTTCCCGCTAGGCCTTGTCACGTGGCCCGCCCATCCAATATTGCAGCGGGATCAAGGTAGAACTCTGGCTATCACCCTCCAACTTCCCACTGTCACTTGCAATTTTGAAACACCCAATACGAGGACAATATGCGACCGGTCTAAACTATGTGGCATGTTCACCAACGCCAGGAGCATGGCAGACAAGATGGGTGAACTAGAGATACTGTTGTACAAGGAGGATTTGGATTTTGTGGCAATTTCAGAGACCTGGTTCAATAGCTCTCATGATTGGCTGGCAAACATTCAAGGGTATACCCTATAGATAGATAGATAGATAGATAGATAGATAGATAGATAGATAGATAGATAGATAGATAGATAGATAGATAGATAGATAGATAGATAGATAGATAGATAGATAGATAGATAGATAGGGTAAAAAAGGGGGAGGGGTATGCCTATATATCAAGAATAATGTACAAGCGAATGTGAGAGATGACATCACTGAGGGAGCTAGAGAGGAGGTGGAATCTTTATGGGTAGAGCTCCAAAGGGATGAAGCTACGGGGAAAATAATACTGGGAGTATGTTATAGGCCCCCCAACCTGAGGGAGGAAGTGGAGACGGATCTCCTATCACAAATTGGATTAGCAGCAAGGATGGGAAGTGTTATCATAATGGGGGATTTTAATTATCCAGACATAGACTGGGCGGAGGGAACCGCACATTCATTTAAGGCTCGCCAGTTCCTTAGTGTCTTGCAGGACAATTTTATGGGTCAGATGGTAGACGCACCAACTAGAAATAAAGCATTACTGGATCTACTGATTACCAACAATACAGACCTGATCACAGATGTGGAAATACGGGGCAATTTAGGTAACAGCGATCACAGGTCAATTAGTTTCAGCATAAATCACACAAATAGGAAACATAAAGGGAATACAAAGACACTGAATTTCCAAAAGAGCCAACTTCCCTAAACTACAAACCTTGCTAAAAGGCATAAATTGGGATAAAATATTAGGAACAAAGAATACAGAGGAGAGATGGGTTTGCTTTAAGAGCATATTAAATAAGGGCATTAGCCAATGTATCCCATTGGGTAATAAATTTAAAAGAGCAAACAAAAATCCTGGATGGCTTAACTCCAATGTAAAAATGCATATAAAAGCAAAGGAGAAGGCCTTCAAAAAATACAAGGTTGAGGGATCATCCTCAGCATTCAGACTTTATAAAGAATGCAATAAGAAATGTAAGGGTGCAATTAGGACAGCTAAGATAGAACATGAAAGACACATAGCGGAGGAGAGCAAAAAAAATCCCAAAAAATTCTTTAAGTATGTAAACAGTAAAAAAGGGAGGACAGACCATATTGGCCCCATAAAGAACGAGGAAGGACATCTGGTTACAAAGGATGGGGAGATGGCAAAGGTATTGAATTTATTCTTCTCAGTCTTCACGAGTGATACGGGGGGCTTCAGTAACCAAAACTGCAGTGTTTATCCTCATGACACAACACAGGAAGCACCTCCATGGTTAACAGAGGACTGAATTAAAATTAGACTTGAGAAACTTAACATTAATAAATCACCGGGACCAGATGGCTTGCATCCGAGGGTACTTAGGGAACTCAGTCAGGTGATTGCCAGACCGTTGTTCCTAATTTTTACAGACAGTCTATTGACTGGAATGGTACCAGCTGATTGGAGAAAAGCCAATGTAGCACCAATATTTAAAAAGGGCCCAAAAAACATCCCTGGGAATTACAGACCAGTTAGCCTAACATCAATAGTATGTAAAATCTTGGAGGGGATGATAAGGGAGTATATACAAGATTTTAGTAATAAGAACGATATCATTAGCAGTAATCAGCATGGATTCATGAAGAATCGTTCTTGCCAAACCAATCTATTAACCTTCTATGAGGAGGTGAGTTTCCATCTAGATAAAGGAAGGCCCGTAGACGTGGTGTATCTGGATTTTGCAAAAGCATTTGACACAGTTCCCCATAAACGTTTACTGTACAAAATAGGGTCCGTTGGCATGGACCATAGGGTGAGTACATGGATTGAAAACTGGCTACAAGGGCGTGTTCAGAGGGTGGTGATAAATGGGGAGTACTCAGAATGGTCAGGGGTGGGTAGTGGGGTTCCCCAGGGTTCTGTGCTGGGACCAATCCTATTTAATTTGTTTATAAACGATCTGGAGGATGGGATAAACAGTTCAATCTCTGTATTTGCAGATGATACTAAGCTAAGCAGGGCAATAACTTCTCCGCAGGAGGTGGAAACCTTGCAAAAAGACCCGAACAAATTAATGGGGTGGGCGACTACATGGCAAATGAGGTTCAATGTAGAAAAATGTAAAATAATGCATTTGGGTGGCAAAAATATGAATGCAATCTATAGACTGGGGGGAGAACCTCTGGGGGAATCTAGGATGGAAAAGGACCTGGGGGTCCTAGTAGATGATAGGCTCAGCAATGGCATGCAATGCCAAGCTGCTGCTAATAAGGCAAACAGAATATTGGCATGTATTAAAAGGGGGATCAACTCCAGAGATAAAACGATAATTCTCCCGCTCTACAAGACTCTGGTCCGGCTGCACCTGGAGTATGCTGTCCAGTTCTGGGCACCAGTCCTCAGGAAGGATGTACTGGAAATGGAGCGAGTACAAAGAAGGGCAACAAAGCTAATAAAGGGTCTGGAGCAGTGGCGGCCTGTCCATAGGGGGCGCATGGGCGCCGCCCCCCTCTCCCCCCAAAAAAAATGTCCCTTTAAAAAAAAAAAAAAAACTTTAAGTGCACTGTGTTCCGGGCGGGCGCCGGACACGGTGCACTATGGAAGCGTCATGCCAATGCAATCCCGTGATTGCAGGCAAGACGCTTCATTTGCGGGTTTTTTTGATGCCCTGTGGTGCTATGCAGTGCGCCTCTACACGCTGATTGGGCCATTCTCCTTTGTATCTTCCTGTCTGGGCGGTGCTATCTCCCGGCGGCGTGTCACTTCCTGTTTCGGGCCGCTCTGTGTGAATGGAGAAGGGAGAAGACAAGGTACTGTGTCACTGACAACCTCAGTCTGTGATCGGAGGGTGGAGGGAGCCGTGCTTCACCTCTGCCCTGCCAGGCATCAATCTCTGCTCCAGCCCTTCACCCGACAAATGTGCTGGAGCCTTCATTACACATCTGCTGTATGTGTAAATCACGGGGGCTCCCAGCACTGCGTCCTGGAGTCATGCTGTGCATTCTCTCTCTCTCTCTCTCTCTCTCTCTCTCTCTCTCTCTCTCTCTCTCTCTCTCTCTCTCCATCTCTGTATCTATCTATCTATCTATCTATCTATCTATCTATCTATCTATCTATCTATCTATCTATCTATCTATCTATCTATCTTATCCATTCTATCCCTCTGTGTGTCTATAGGCCCATCACGGGCGAGTGACGTCAAGGGGGGGGGGGGGGTGTTGGTTGGGATTTTGTTTGCGCCTCCCTAAAAAAATGGAGCACCAGCCGCCACTGGTCTGGAGGATCTTAGTTATGAGGAAAGGTTGCGAGCACTGAACTTATTCTCTCTGGAGAAGAGACGCTTGAGAGGGGATATGATTTCAATTTACAAATACTGTACTGGTGACCCCACAATAGGGATAAAACTTTTTCGCAGAAGAGAGTTTAATAAGACTCGGGGCCACTCATTACAATTAGAAGAAAAGAGGTTTAACCTTAAACTACGTAGAGGGTTCTTTACTGTAAGAGCGGTAAGGATGTGGAATTCCCTTCCACAGGCGGTGGTCTCAGCGGGGAGCATTGATAGCTTCAAGAAACTATTAGATAATCACCTGAATGACCGCAACATACAGGGATATGTAAGGTAATACTGACACATAATCACACACATAGGTTGGACTTGATAGACGTGTGTCTTTTTTCAACCTCACCTACTATGTAACTATGTAACTATGTAACTTGTAAACACAGAAGCCTTCTACGTTTACAAGACAATGCTTTGCTTTCAGTAGCTTCCAGATGTAGTAGATCTCTCATGTTAAGGACAGCTCTCCAGACTGTGAGTGAGAACAATCTCCTTACAAGACATCGTCACCTGCACAGGGAGGTATAACAGAGCCAAATACATGGGTAGTAGAGAGAACCACCTACACAGGGAGAAGTAGGAGAGAGTAGAGATGCAAGGAAGCTTTGAGGGGTTGGTGTTGTACATTGTTCATAGCACACCCCTAAACCTGTACTCTGTACACAGCACACTCCTAAACTCTGCATTCTGTATACAGCACACTCCTAAACCCTGACTCTGTACACTGAGCAACCCTAAATCCTCTACACAGCGCACCCCTGAACTCTGCACTTTGTACACAGCTCACCCCTGAACTCTGCTCTCTGTACACAGCACACCCCTGAACGCTGCACTCTGTACAGAGCACACCTCTAACACAGCGCACCCCTGAACTCTTGCACTCTGCACTCTGTACACAGCGCACCCCTAAACTCTGTACTTTGTACACAGCGCTCCCCTGAACTCTGCACACAGTGCCCCTTGAACTCTGCACTTTGTGCACAGTGCAAACTTGAACTCTGTACACAGCGCACCCCTGAACTCTGCACTCTGTACACAGCGTGCCCGTGAACTCTGCACTCTATACACAGCGCACCCCTGAACACTGCACTCTGTACACAGCACGCCTCTGAACTCTGCACTCTGTACACAGCACGCCCCTGAACTCTGCACTTTGTACACAGCGCATACCCCTGAACTCTGCACTCTGCACACAGTGCTCCCCTGAACTCTGCACAATGCGCACCCCTGAACTCTGCACACAGCGTACCCCTGAACTCTGCACTTTGTGCCCACCACACTCTTGAATTCTGCACCCTGTACACAGCACACCCCCGAACTCTGCACTCTGTTCAGAGCACAGCCCTAAATCCTGTACTCTGTACATAGCAGTGTTCATTTTGTCGACTAAAACGACTAAAACATGTTAGTCGACTAAACGAATACTATTTTAGTCGACTAAAATACGACTAAAACAATTGAGATGACTAAAATACAACTAAAACGGCATTTTAGTCACAAGATTAAAATGGGACTAAAACTAAAATGCAATTTTAGTCAAAAGACTAAGATTAAAACTAAACTGAAATTTGACTTAGAAATTAACACTGGTCTGTAGTGCATGTTCATACCTCAATACCATAAATAATAGGATATGAGATTTTTCACTCCAGCAGTATATAATGAGTTTGGAAATTGTAGAGAAATGTTCACCAATGTATTACAATTTAATTACACCCATTGGATTTTAGACGACTAAAATTAGTTTTAGTCGACTAAAATGTACTGGAGATTTTAGTCGACTAAAACGTAGGACCTTTTAGTTGACTAAAATGTCCTGGAGATTTAGTTGACTAAATATGACTAAAACTAAAACAATTGCAGAAGACTAAAATGGGACTAAAACTAAAATGCCATTTTAATCCTAAGACTAAAACTAGATCGAAATTTGCTGCCAAAATTAACACTGGTACACAGCGCACCCCTGAAATCTGTATTCTGTAAAGCGCCCACCCCTAAACTCTGCACTCTGTACACAGCGCACCCCTAAAACCTGTGCTCTGTAAACAGAGCACTCCTGAACTCTACACTCTCTACACAGCACACTCCTGAGCTCTGCACCCGTACACAGTGCACTCTTGAATTTCTGCACTCTGTACACAGCTCACTCCTGAACTCTGCACTCTGTACACAGCTCACTCCTGAACTCTGCACTCTGTGTACACAGCTCACTCCTGAACTCTGCACTCTGTACACAGCTCACTCCTGAACTCTGCACTCTGTACACAGCTCACTCCTGAACTCTGCACTCTGTGTACACAGCTCACTCCTGAACTCTGCACTCTGTACACAGTGCATTTTTGAATTTCTGCACTCTGTACATAGCGCACTCCTGAACTCTGCACTCTGTACACAGCTCACTCCTGAACTCTGCACTCTGTGTACACAGCTCACTCCTGAACTCTGCACTCTGTACACAACTCACTCCTGAACTCTGCACTCTGTACACAGCTCACTCCTGAACTCTGCACTCTGTACACAGTGCACTCTTGAATTTCTGCACTCTGTACATAGCGCACTCCTGAACTCTGCACTCTGTACACAGCTCACTCCTGAACTCTGCACTCTGTGTACACAGCTCACTCCTGAACTCTGCACTCTGTACACAGCTCACTCCTGAACTCTGCACTCTGTACACAGTGCACTCTTGAATTTCTGCACTCTGTACATAGCGCACTCCTGAATTCTACACTTTGTACACAGCTTGCCCCTGAATTCTGCGCTCTATACACAGCGCACTGTGAATGCCCCAAAAAAATGTGAAAATGCTGAGCGCTATTTTACCGTATTTCTTGAAGTGGAATGAATGGAGTCCGGAATGAATAAGAAAATATATCTAGAGCCAGAGAAAAATTTGAACTTTCCTGACACCTACAAAATGTATATAATTCCATGCAAACTTGAACACATACAATGTGATGATGCTACAGCTAAATAAATATTTGTTGTCTCCTTTGTTTCAGCTGCGCCCGCTCCAACCGCCAGCACCGTGGTAGAAATAAAACCATCTACTTATAATCAGATTTCTTATACTTTCCTATTGCTCAATGAAACAAATGGGCCTGTCCGTACATATGCTGTGATTGTAACAACTGATAATGGTATGGTAAACCTTTTTTTTTTTTTTTTTTTTTTTTTGGAGTAGGGAGAGCATATTTAAACAAAATGAAACCTGATCTAATAAAATTGCATACACTGTACATCCGCCAGCAGCAATCATTGTCTTTTGCCAGCAGCGAAGGCTCCCTGCCGGCACAACACAAAAATGCTGCAGAAGGGATTCCCCCCCATCACCACGTTCAGTGCGGTATAAAGGGGGTTGCCTCCTGTTACCTTTTTTTTTCTTTTTCTAGTTGCCAAATGGCAATTTTACATTACAGGACCATGCCACATTTGGCTTGCAGTTGTGATGCTTCCCCATTAAACTCAATGTGCTTGACAAACTCTGTAGCTGTGGCCCAAGTTAAATTAAAAGTGCTGTGAGTGCAAAGCTGCCCATGTGAAAGAGCCCTTAGGAATCTAAAGCCACCAGCTAACAGTAACTATTTAAAAATAATTTCCTTTTCTTTACTATTGTGAAATTGTAAAGGGATTTCTTTGATCCCTTAGTTCTTTCTGGTGTGCCTGCAGTATATGGAGTGCACGCTTCTGACACCCTCACCCTCTAATCAGAAAGACCTTGACCCTGTGCTGGGCAAATCTAAGACCCGTTCCCAATGATTTCATGACTCAGGGTGGATAAAAATCAATAATATTAAAAAAAAAAAAATAATAATCGAATTTTTTTTAATTTAAATCAGATTTTTTTTTTTTTTTTTAATTTAAGTCAATTTTTTTGATTTTTATCCGATTTATTTTAACCGCTTCAGCCCCGGAAGATTTTACCCCCTTCCTGACCAGAGACATTTTTGCGATTCGGCACTGCGTCGCTTTAACTGACAATTGCGCTGTCGTGCGACGTCGCACCCAAACAAAATTAACGTTCAAATAGAGCTTTCTTTTGGTGTTATTTGATCACCTCTGCGGTTTTTTACTTTTTGCTATAATAAATATCCCCCCAAAATATATAAAAAAACCAATTTTTTTTCTCAGTTTAGGCCGATACGTATTCTTCTACATATTTTTGGTAAAAAAAATCGCAATAAGCGTTTATTAATTGGTTTGCGCAAAAGTTATACAAAATAGGGGATAGTTTATGGCACTTTTATTATTAATTTTTTTTTTATTAGTAATGGCAGCGATCTGCGATTTTTATCGGGACTGCGACATTATGGCGGACACATCGGACACTTTTGGCACATTTTTGGGACCGTTGTCATTTATACATAAAAATGCACTGATTACTGTGTAAATGACACTGGCAATGAACTGGTTAACCACTAGGGGGCGATGAAGGGGTTAAATGTGTCTTAGGGAGTGATTCTAACTATGGGGGGATGGGCTTCCAGTCACATGACAGCGATCACTGCTCCTGATGACAGGGAGCAATAGATCTCTGTCATGACACAAGGCAGAACGGGGAAATGCCTTGTTTACATAGGCACTTCCCCATTCTGCGGCTCCGTGACACGATCGCCGGGAGACCGGTCCTGTGGGCACAGTCACGTTGTAGGCGGCACGCGCCTGCTATTTCCGCCTTTTAAAGGGGATGTACAGGTACGCCCATTTGCCCACCGCTTCCATTGTGCCGACGTATGGACGTGAACATGCAGCGGATGGCAAATGGTTAATAAACTGCCTTTGGAGTAAAAATCTATCTAAAGATAATTTTCTATTCAAGATACATTAATACTTTAGTTTATTCGGCATGAAATGGAGCTTAGTTATGTAGCATGAGGCTGTATATTCTGCAATATTTAAATTTTTGCTAAACTCATTCAATGAATCCAAGCTCTGCAAGCTGAGATAACATGCACTGCATTGATGCATTCACACAATGTCACAGTAAACATGAGATAAAACAAAGTCCAGGAATAGTCCTTTATAGCATTGTTTTGCAAATCTATGTACACTACAAATTGTATGATTGAATCGGTTCTGATATCGCTGTTTTACTAACCTGACAGCTGCTTATTCTAAATAGGAAACCTTCATTTTGTTTGCAAATAAAGATTCTAACTACCATCAAGAATGAGTTCTTACATTTAAAGAGCACCTGTCATTTCAAATCCATCATGGCAGCGACTGTTAGCGGCGTCCACTCACCTGCTGCCGCCCCTTGTTGTGTCACTGCCCCATCACCAGCCGTCCCATTAAAGTGAATGGGACTGTCGGGGAGTCAACAGCGGGTCAGAGGAGGAGCTGCAGCGGGACAGAGATGACAGTTGCTCTTTAAAAATTATGATTTAAATCAAGTTAACAAATCAAGCCTTTTTACTAGTGATTTAAATCAAATCCACCCTGAAGGGTGCTGTATATTCTCTATGTTTTTATCCGCAGTCACTTTAAATCTGGCCATGCTATGCACAGAGACTTTTCTCTGAATCTCATGCAACGCCTTCTCCCCTCTTAGCCTCAGTTAACAATATGAACCGCACAATAATACAGGTGATAAATTATTTTCAATTCAAAACAATTGATAGGATCCAACAGGTTTTATTGATGAGATGTTTGGAGTACACATACAGACAAAAGCCATGTATTGATGCTTTAAAAATTCTTGACATACAAATTTCTTATGTAAAACTCTTCCCACATGGGATTGATTACAGACTAGAACAGGGGTCTCCAAAACTCTCTAAACAAAGTGCCAGTTTATTGTCCTTCAGACTTTTGGGGGGCCGGATTGTGGCCAGCGGGAGTGGAAATGTTTCTGGCGTCATCAGGAATATACATTGCCACATTTGATGTCAGTGGGAGGAATAGTGCCCCATTGTTGACATCATTGGGAGGAATAGCGTCCCCATCGTTGGTGTCAGTGGGAAGAATAGTGTCCCATTGTTGGTATCATTGGGAGAAATAATTGCCCCATCATTGGTGTAAGTGGGAGGAATAGTGCCCCATTGTTGGTGTCATTGGGAGGAAAAGTGCCCCATTGTTGGTGTCATTGGGAGGAAAAGTGCCCCATCATTGGTATCAATGGAAGGAATAGTGTCCCATTGTTGGTGTCAGTGGAAGAAATAGTGCCCCATCATTGGTGTCATTGAGAGGAATAGTGCCCCATTATTGGTATCATTGGGGGGGAATTGAAGCCCATAATTGGTATCATTGAGAGGCATAGTTCCTCACCATTGGTGTCAGTGGGAGGAATAGTGCTTTAAGGCCAAATAAAGGCAAGCAAAGGACTGCATCGGGCCTTGGGCCACAGTTTGGAGACCATTGCTTTAGAACAGTTCAAAAAAATTAACTGGTAAAATAAGTGCTCCTGCAGCCGCTCACCAATCCCCCCTCTCCCTGTGACAGTGGGCTGGGGATCTTCTCCCCACATCCGCTGTCACTATTTGAAAAGAGCGCGGTCACGCAGGACTCCACCCACACATAGAGTTCTGTGAATGAATGAACTACAATTACCAACAGCCTTTGTGGCTGTCAGCTTGTAATTCTCAATGAACTACTAGGGTGCTGTTGAGCACTCTGGGTAGTTCATTGATGCTTCCTGTCTTTGTGTATCTGCCTGGCCATACGAGGTACAAGCAGACAGATACACTAACAGTCTGCAGGAGCCCTTCACTGAACCTACGATATGCTGATCAGGAGTGCAATGCTTTCCAGGCTCCTACTAAAAAAAAAATAGAAAGTGCACTTTTTGTTCCTTGAAAAAAAGGTGCATTTATTTTTTTTAAAGGTGAACTTATCCTTTTAATTAAACAAGCTGAAGTTAGAAGATGATTGTTAGAAGACTAGAAGATTCTGTCTGCACCAGTTTTAGTAAATCTCCCCCCATAAGTACAATCACACACACGCATATCATGAATCTCTATATGTTGACATTTTTTGATTGAAAATGTATACTTTATTTTGCAAGAAAATATACAAAAAACAAATGCTTCAGAGTAATAATACCCCGAAACATTACATCATGCATGACGCCGCATTACCCTGAGAGCATTACTTTCAAAAACATGTCGCATAAAATCAGGTCATACAGTCTAGTAGCATTCAAATGGGCAACGGGTGTGATGGGGAGGGGTGGAGGAGATGGGGTAGGGGAGGGAGAAAAAGAGTTCACAGGCCCGAAGCTTTATTGAACTGCCCTAGGATACCCGGGGGGGAAAGGGAGGGGGAAAGGGGAAATCTTCAAACCTCCTCTTCCTTCTTGAAGTCCATCAAGTCTCTGAGCAGACTGTGTACCAGTCTGCGACAGTCCTCGATGGACATCCTCTCCTGCTGGTGCATGAGGCGCTTTCTGGCGCACCACAAAGCGTCCTTAAAGCAACACAGCACCCGCCAGGCACCGTCAATGTCCTCCTGTGAATGAGTTCCACAGAAGAGTCCGTTCAACACACCGAAGTGTGTGATAGCAGTCTGTGGTACAAAGTCTTTCAGTTCAGGTTCCAAGGCCCTCAACAGGTCCTGTGCAAAGGGGCACTCCCAGAAAACATGAAAAGCAGTTTCCTCCTGGATGATGCAAAAGGGGCAGTGCCTGTATCTGCACAGGTTTCTGGCATGCATGAATGTCCTGAGTGGCAAACCCCCTTGGATTGCCATCCATGCCAGATCTTTGTGCCCGTTGGTGAGTCTCTTCGAAGAAACATTCCTCCAGACCACTTTGCAAGTGGCTGAAGGGAGGCCTGGAACAGTCTCAACAATGCCCGATGCTCTAATCAACTTGTGGATAGTTTTTGTCTTCCACAAGTCGGGCTTCACTCCATGTAGCCCCAGCTCCTTAATAAACTTGAAGGTGTCCAAGTAATACCAAGGGGTGTCCCAGTTGTAGGGGGATGGAGCTGTCCCATTTGTCCCATCCAAGGGTCCTCCAAAGAGGCAGGAGGAAAAAACGGGACATGGAGTTACCACCAGAGTCCACAGTTCTGTCTATATGTTGAAATATGTCATTTAAATGTATAATTGCTGATATTGTTTGATTGATATCTATTGTTGCCTAAGCCCTGGTTCACACTGCTGTGACTTCTCATGCGACTTGCTGCGACTTGCGACACAGAAAGTCGCATGGCAAGTCAAAGCACATTCATTTCAATGGGTGCCTTGTTTACTCAATTAATGCCGGCCATAAATGGTGCATATTTCTTTCTTGTAACCACAGGTTGCAAGAGAGAAATTCACACAATTCCCTTTAGGGGGTTTTGTATGTTCAATATTGTGTGTCACACTCGGTATTGCTTTAATTGGCCAAAGTAGCAAAACATCAAAGTTGCATTGGAGTCACATCAAGTCGCAATGCACTGGAAGTCGCTCGACTTTGGGGTTGCAGCTTTATGAACTGGGCCTTAAAATATATCAGTGCTTCCTCACAAATATTGTGTGCCTAAATTAACATATTCTAATAAGCTAAAAGTTTGTGTACACCTTGTCATCACACCTATCTGAGCTTGTTGGACATGCCATTCCAGACCCGTGGGCATTAATAAAGAGTAACCCCACCTTTGCGGCTATAACAGCCTTCAGGGAAGGCTTTTCACAAGATTTTAAATTGTGTCTGTGGAAATCTTTGCTGATTCAGCAAAAAAAAAAATCATTTGTGAGTTCAGGTATTGATTTGGATGAGAAGACCTGGTTCTCCATCAGGGGTCAACTCATCCCAAAGGTGTTCAGTGGGAGGCAGCGGGTTACTTCTTACTACTAGTTACTACTTAGAAGTGGATTTCTTCTTTACTATGGAATTTCCTTCTGTTCTGTTATGTATATATCACAGGTATCCTCCTTATAGTTTATTTGACTGTGCTTTTTTATCTTCTTTCAGCTGTAGGTAAGCTTCCATCAAAAGACGTTTTAACCAAGACCTACTCCGATTTTACCAGCAAAAGTTCCTCATCTTATGTATCCATGATCACAAACGTAACCGCAAATGCAAGGCAGGCGAGGGATCTGACGAATAATGGACAATATACCGTGCAAATTGGAGACGGTAGTGCACGGAACCCTTATTATAACGGCCCCCTGCAAGCAGTAACAGCCTACTGGTAATGATAAATATTATTTCATTTTTGATTCCAGAGATTTTGTGTTTTAATCCATCCAAGTAGCTGCTTATCAGTAACTGTTAGCGTCTATTGTAGTAACAACACAAGCAAAAACAGGTATCATAACACATTTTTTTTACAATAAAATAATGTATTTCTTTCAGCTGGAATTTGGTGGAACTCAGATCTACCACCTCTGGCTCAGGCCCTCTGCTCCCTGGTCACCCCTATCACTTGTAAACACAGATGTCCCGCTTTTGTTTTTACAAGTGACACCTTGTCTCCCAACAGGGCTTTCTTTCAGCTGGAACTTGGTGGAACTGAGATCCACAACCTCTGGCTCAGGCCCTCTGCTCCCTGCTCAGCACTATCACTTAAAAGGGGGATCAACTCCAGAGATAAAACGATAATTCTCCCGCTCTACAAGACTCTGGTCTGGCCGCACCTGGAGTATGCTGTCCAGTTCTGGGCACCAGTCCTCAGTAAGGATGTACTGGAAATGGAGCGAGTACAAAGAAGGGCAACAAAGCTAATAAAGGGTCTGGAGGATCTTAGTTATGAGGAAAGGTTGCGAGCACTGAACTTATTCTCTCTGGAGAAGAGACGCTTGAGAGGGGATATGATTTCAATTTACAAATACCGGACTGGTGACCCCACAATAGGGATAAAACTTTTTCGCAGAAGAGAGTTTAATAAGACTCGTGGCCACTCATTACAATTAGAAGAAAAGAGGTTTAACCTTAAACTACGTAGAGGGTTCTTTACTGTAAGAGCGGCAAGGATGTGGAATTCCCTTCCACAGGCGGTGGTCTCAGCGGGGAGCATTGATAGCTTCAAGAAACTATTAGATAATCACCTGAATGACCGCAACATACAGGGATATATAATGTAATACTGACACATAATCACACCCATAGGTTGGACTTGATGGACTTGTGTCTTTTTTCAACCTCACCTACTATGTAACTAGGTAACTATGTATGTAACTATGTAACTTGTAAACACAGATGTCAGGCTTTTGTGTTTACAAGTGACAGCTTTTTTCCCACCGGCTCCTACAGACCTGATCTCCCACTGAGTGCAGGATGAATATAAGGGAGATGTAGATGCCCGGTGCGCAGTGCAAATGCTGACACCCCCCACTGGGTGATCTCCCCGCAAGTGAGGCAGAGCCACCTACAGTGGTGTGAGGGAAGGTACTAGAGCCGGCTGGGTTCTTCAGCTTAATACAACAACAACAAAAGTAAGACATGTGTAAGATTGTGGAGCTTTTAAGGAAAGGTGAGAAGATGGTGCCAGTGGAGGGGGAGGTTGCATGTAGAGGTCAGAGCTGAAGAGGGGTGAAAGTGAGATGTGGATATGGTATCTGTGTAGTGCACCCCTAAACTCTGCGCCCTATGTGTAAACCCCCCCACACGTAATGTACTCTTGGTAGTTATTGCCCCTTTAAGACCCTCCCAGCAAAATTTGACCACACTCAATATTTGATGCATCATTTGGAGGTTGAGTTTTTGCACCTAATTTCTGAGAAAAAGGCCCTGATCTGTAGACACCATTATATCAGGAGTAAAGAATCTAGGTATATTTGCAAATGTGTCCAAACTGATCTTTAAAGCCCAACTCTGGCCAGTTAAAGACATACCAACTGTGCAGAATATGCAGCCACGGAACTGTTAGTGGCTGGGGCTTTGATCAGTGTGTAGAGAGGTGCAGCCTAATTTCTCCACTGCCGGTGGCGCTCAACCGCAGCGACATTGCAGTTGGAGGGTCAAGAGGAACTTGGTTCCTCTATGGTTTCCTGGGTCACCGGGGAAGCTTTCCGATTGGATGCTGCCACCCCATGTGACTCTGGCAGCCATCTTGGGTCAGGCAGAGCCTATTTAAGGTCCTGGCTCCCAGTTTTGGTGTGTACTTCGTGGGTAGTGCAGGGGTGGGTCACCAGTCTGACAGAGACTGTGATTAGTGGCAGGAAGAGGTTCCAGACAAGTAGGGAAAGGATAGGGACACGCATCTCTCCTAGAATCCTCCCCATTTGGATACAGACTGGCCAGACCCCATTCCACTCCTAAAGACAAACGCTGTTGGAACATCCAAGACCTGCTATGCTACACACTGCTGTGAATGTCCCCGGTCCGGTGCCTTCCCACCAGGTTTGTTGTGAATTACTGGATTCCACATTAATAATCTTGGTGTTTATTGCCACAGCACCACGCTGCACCTCCCCACAAGTGTAGTCTTCTTTTGTTGAATTGAAATCTTGCTGAAATTGCCAGAAAATGACCTTCTATATGACCAGCATTGTACACATGCTGGGGTTATGTTCATAAACATCCTCTATTTGAAATGTGAAGCTGTTGCCTCTCAATCCCAGTTGTCAGTGACAGCTCTGGTCCCCGCTGATGATCAGGAACTAGTCAGACAGGTTCCTGGTCATGTGATCACTATTGCCTCGTTTCCACTGAGCGGATCGGTTCGGTACGGTACGCTATTTTGGGTGTTTCCATTATGAAAGTGGCCCATACAACCGAACTGTACCACTCCATTCAGGGTCCTGCTTCAGATGTGGGGCCATAGAAAATGGAACGGTTCGGTTAGGGTGGAGCTACGATACATTCCACTGATTGGCTGACAGAAAACCCTCTGCTGTGCCATGCTGAGGAATTTTTTCTAAACCCTGTATGGCCCCTTGTGGTCCCACTTGCAGTGGAAACGCTCACCAGAATAGACCGGACCATTCTAGGCCATTCAAACTGCTCCGACCCGAACCGATTCGCTCAGTGGAAACGAGGCATAAGTCAGCTGTGATCACATGCAGGCTGCAGGTCTTATCGATAAAATAAGTCTTCAATCTGTAGCGGCTGCTGCAGGTGCCATTGCAGCCAGAGGGTGGCATTATTCATTTGTTTAATATTGTAATTGTCAGATACAATTACGGTATTTAAAAAAATAGTAACAATAAAAAAACATAAATGTACATTTGGCCTGGGCTGCTAGCCATAACTGTCTTATGGTCACAAATGGATTAAATAAAGTTGAATTGTACAATCACATGTGTGGTTTGTTTTTTCAATTAATGTTATTGTGCACATCTCTCCCCAGTGTTACAGTTGCAGGTTTTACGGAGATCAAGTATAATCCTGATGGGACAATTAACACAAACACTAGCCTTATGACATTGGTTCCTTATTCATACCAAATTTCAACACCTCAGAACCCAGGTATGTATATGATAAATAGTGTTTAAAAAAAATGTCTATACATCTATATGTGCATAGATATCTGTTTATCAAAGAAGAAATCCATTGGGCGCCTGCCCCCCCCCCCACCCCCCGGATCTCTTACCACATAATGGCAGTATCCAAGCACGCCAAAAGCTCATTTAACCCTTCTGCTGCCAGGTCGGGGGGGGGGGTAGGCGGGGCAGAGGGTGGGCCGTGACGCAGGAGCTCCGTCTAGCCACCCAGCCGCGCTCCTGGTCTTCTTAAAAATGGCGGCCGGCAGAGACAATGTCTCCGCCGGCTGCAGACCTCCAGTGGCGGTGGCGAAAAATTTAAGTAAAAAAATAGTTACACCCAAACACATTTCCCCCCCCCCTCCCCAAAAAATAATTAATTTTGAGGCCCTCCCACCTCCACATATACGCAGATACAAATGTAAACGCATGCATCGGGGGTGCCTACACGTGAAAACGGCGATTGCCATACACATGTTATATATATCACGTGCACGCCGTAGTAAGAGCAATAATTCAAGCACCAGACCTCCTCAGTAACACTAAACTGATGACCTATAGGGGGCTTATGAAGCATCGCCTATAAAAAATATACGGTACTGAAGTTTGTCACCATTTCACTGGCCCACACAAATTTAAAGTTTGACATGTTGGGTATCTACGTACTCAGCGCAACCTCTTATTTTGTATTTTACCAAGAAATTTAGTAGTTTATTGCATTTGTTTGCCATTAAATTCACTTTAGTGTGTTTTTTACTGAAATTTTACCTTTGCGGTAATGTCGTGTGACATAAAAAATTGGAACTACCACTATTTTATTCTCTAGGGTGCTTTCAGAAAATATATAACGTTAGGGGGTTTTACATAATCTTCAGGGTAAAATGATTTTTTTAAAATGTGTGCAAAAAGACAAAAATGTCTCTGGCAGCGAAAAGGTTAAAAGAGTTGTAAAGTCTCAGGGTTTTTTACCTTAATGCATTCTATGCATTAAGGTGAAAAACCTTCTGTGCTGTAGCTGTTCCCCAGAGCCCCCCGTTTACTTACCTGAACCCGATCGTTCCAGCGACGAGCACGAGCCCAGCAGCTCCAGCGGCTGTCTCTGGTCCTCATTGGATAGACTGGTAGCAGCAGGAGCCATTGGCTCCCGCTGCTGTCTATCAAATCCAATGACATGGGAGCCGGGGATGGAGCAGCAGTAGGATTCGGGAGCATGCCTGCCCGGGTGCCCCCCATGGAATGCGGGTCTCTGTGGGGGCACTCGCTGAAGAGGAGGAGCCAGGAGCGCTGCCGGGGGACCCCAGAAAAGGAGGTTCGGGGCTGTTCTGTGTAAAACCCTTGTACAGAGCAGGTAAATATGAGTTTGTTATTTAAAAAAGAAAAAAACCTTTACAATCACTTTAAGGATGCCAGTTGTCACTTTAGGTTTTACATTGTTCTTGTGGCCCAATATAGATAATTTCATATCTGTCCTTCTCAGGGGTTATTGCCGGTGCTGTCGTTGGAACTATTCTGGGTGTTCTTGTTATTGGTGCAGTAGTAGGATACTTCGTCTGGTACAGAAGAAGGTAAAATCAATTGTTCATTTTGATACAAGTATTAATAAAATAGAACCTCTAGCATTTACCTCTGTGCAGTGACGGCTGGTGCTCAAAATTTTTGGGGGGCGCAAACAAACTGAAAAATTCTGAAAAAAACCCCCAGTTTGTTTTTTTTTGCAGCCTCACTGTGCCCATCAAATGCAGCCACTGTACCCATCAAATGTAGCCACCGTGCCCATCAAATGCAGCCACTGTACCAAACGCAGCCACTGTGCCCATCAAATGTAGCCACTGTGCCCATCAAACACAGCTACTGTACCAAACACAGCCACTGTGCCCATCAAATGTAGCCACTGTGCCCATCAAACGCAGCCACTGTACCAAACGCAGCCACTGTGCCCATCAAACGCAGCCACTGTACCAAACACAGCCACTGTGCCCATCAAATGTAGCCACTGTGCCCATCAAACGCAGCCACTGTACCAAACACAGCCACTGTGCCCATTAAATGCAGCCACTGTGCCCATTAAATGCAGCCACTGTGCCCATTAAATGCAGCCACTGTGCCCATTAAATGCAGCCACTGTGCCCATCAAATGTAGCCACTGTGCCCATCAAACGCAGCCACTGTACCAAACGCAGCCACTGTGCCCATCAAATGTAGCCACTGTGCCCATCAAACGCAGCCACTGTACCAAACGCAGCCACTGTGCCCATCAAATGCAGCCACTGTACCAAACGCAGCCACTGTGCCCATCAAAGGCAGCCACTGTACCAAACGCAGCCACTGTACCAAACGCAGCCACTGTACCAAACGCAGCCACTGTACCAAACGCAGCCACTGTGCCCATTAAATGCAGCCACTGTGCCCATTAAATGCAGCCACTGTGCCCATTAAATGCAACCACTGTGCCCATTAAATGCAACCACTGTGCCCATCAAAGCAGCCACTGTGCCCAATAAATGCTGCCACTGTGCCCCAAATTAGTAGTATAGGAAAGATTTCCGTGCTCACGGACCAAGGCTTGCAGCCCCCCTTTTTTTCCCCTTTCAAAAGGGTGAGATATATATTGAATTTATAGATAGGGGTGAGTGGCGCTACCTGTGTTGGATACCTAGTTACATGTATATTCTCTACTGGGTGCGTAAATGTGCAATACTCAAAAAGTAAAAGTAATATAAATTACAAAATAAATATGTGCCAATATGGACTAAATGTCCCGTGACAGTATGTGCAGCAGATAAATCCTTATTGTGAAAAAAAGTTCAAGTACACCCACATCAGTGACAGATTAATCAGAATATATAATCACTCTAATATTCGTCCCCTCTAAATACGTTGAAGGGGATAGATGAAATAAAACTATAAGTAAAAATCCTCCTTCCACCTCATGTGATCATTAATCAACAATCTGCTACCAATTATTGGTATAACATCTGATATACATATACCACATAATCTCCCCAGCAAGCAACAGGGCAGCAAAATATAGCCTACCCGCAGTACATCAGCGTTAAAAAACACCATATAATAGAAGTGTAAATCCTTGTGAAAATATTTAGAACCACATTAAATATATAAAGAAAGTGTATTATAAAAATTGAAAAGAATTAATTGTGAAAAAATTAATTGTGAAAAAATTATTATTTTGTTGTGAAAGTCCCGGTTTGAAAAGTTCCATATAATTCCATCACATTCAGATATTCTGTGTAAAGTGACTTTTGTGACTGCGACAGTTGATATCCAGTGACTCCAGTGCTCCCCCTCAAGGATCCCCACTCACCAACTCCATGCACCCCTACAGGGGTAATCAGCATATACTCTCAAGCACTCGATGGCGTCTAGGGTTCCAGTAAAGTTGTCCCTGGGGGTTGCCACTCCAGATACAGTATGTCCTTCAGAACTCCAGGTTCCCCAGGTAATTTCGCAGACTAGGTGCTCTTCTGTACATGAACTTTGGTCTTCTAGGGGGGGAATCTTTGATAGTACCCTCTCCACACAATTCCTCTTCTTGTATTTTCCCCCCAAACACTAGAGGGCCAAGGAGTTTTATCTGAGGCTCCGACTGGCCTCAGATAAAACTCCTTGGCCCTCTAGTGTTTGGGCAGCGCGGCTATACCGCTGGCAAAGTGCTGCTGCAGCAGCGATGTGCGGTGTTTTTAACCCTTTCTCGGCCGCTAGCAGGGGGGGGGTAAAACCGCCGCTAGCGGCCGAATACCGCTGCTAAGACGACTGTAAAGCAACGCTAAAAATAGTGCCGTTTTACCGCCGACACCGCTCCCGCCCCAGTGTGAAAGGGGCCTGAGATGTAATAATACCTAAAAGTCTGACACTCGATGAACATAGAAAATAAAAAAAATATTACATTTTGTCCACTTCAGACTAGGTAAGGGGTGTATTCAAAAAATGATGCAGCATAGCAACTGACCACTAGAGGGGAGACTAACATAGGAAATTTAAAGTTGGCATTAAATACAAAGGAATGTCCTACTTTGCTGGTCTGCATAGTACATTGAGCCAAGTGAAATTTGCTTAAAAATAATTAATAAACAAAAAAAAAAAATTTTTTTTTTTTGTGTGTAGTTTAGTGTAATTTATTGTGTGTGTATATATATATATATATATATATATATATATATATATATATATATATATATATATATATATATATATATATTATATGAAAATATAATATAAATATATAGTATTATTAGTATTTGTGTACTATCACCTTCATTTTTTATTTTACCCGTTTATTTTTTTCCTCTGCAAAAGCATAATATAACGAGGCTAACAAGGTAGTTAAAATGAGCTTCTGTTACCTTCAGGAGACATTTAAAGCTCAATCCATCCCAAAAAACACAAAAAAATCTTAATTCTGCCTTCCCCATTTACTTTAAAGTGACTGTAAACCTAAGACTTGAAATATGAACAAAGCATACCCCTCTATAGTGTGTACTTGTCTAAATCCAGATCACTAAGTGTCATTTCTGTCTGCTGCCTCCTTACTCTGCTATCAGCATGAGTCACTTCTGACAAGTCTTCCTGACACCAAGGGATAAATGGTGACAGGGGAGGGATCTCCAGCACACCGCCTGTGATTGACAGCCTCAGCTCTGTTCCTGTGAGCAGTGTGAAGGGGAGTGTGTCTCTTCTCTCCAATCAGCACTCAGAACTCTCCTCACTGAGTGTAACTTCAGCTCCCCTCCCCCTGCTTTTCAGAGGTCCTGTGTAAATTCTACACTTTGAATGGATGCAGGGGAAAGATGGTTGTAGATAAACAGGTAAAACGTATGGTTTGTCTTATCTCTGTGTATCACCTGAGTCCAGTCACTTCACTGGGTGAATGTAAGGGTTTTAGAACCACTTTAATTTGACTGAAATGGTGACATTTTGGCAAAGTGCACCAATTTGTAATGGAAGAGTTCGCTCATCACTAGTGCCAAAGAGATCTGGTTCATCTTTGTTGTCTGCAGCAGACATTGTAAACTGACCCTGCTAAACTTTGTAAAACGTTTTCCTTTACCATCATTGGAATAGAGGCAACTGTGGTATCTGGGTACATGGACTTGCATTTTCCTTACTATAGAGTTTCGGTATAAATACATTGTATCTGTTCATTCTATTACAGGAATAAAGACAAACCGAAAGAGAATGGCATTTCCTTCTCAAACGTTCAGTAAGTTTGCTTCTTGTGCTTATTTCATAGATTGCATTTCATTCAGGTAATAAAAAGATACTCGTGACATGATTGTCAGTCACATGATCCAACTGATAGCGGTTGAGAAACCATCACATGTCTACATCTTTCTCCTGCCATGTACTGGTGGTAACAGGCAGGATCATCTAAGTGGAGTTGTTAGTTGCTTGGGATGGCACCACGGGTGCTTAAACAGGGCATAGACATGCCTGCCTGCCTGGCCAGGGTGAGCATGCATATTTATTAAACAATCGAATTTCATAAGTGTTGTTGGATATCCCGAATCACATCACTTCTATGGGTACCTTAAAGAAAGCTTGTGCTGAGACAAACCTTGAGGTGGCCATCTTGGGAAAATGCTAGGGGATAGGAGGAGTGGGAGAAGAAACAATGAAGTAAGAGAAGAGGAGAAGACAAGGACATTAAAAAAAAAAAGAAAGTGGTGGACTCTTTGGGTTTGAATGTTAAAGGGTTCTCTCGAAAGCCCACACCACGACCCACTGTTACCTTTCCCGTGTGTGTTGGAGCTTACACAGGGTTTATAACCCTTTGCCCTATCCCATGTGACAGTGTTCAAGCCTGTCGAGTCTGAGAGGAAGGAGAGAAGGTCACATGTTTCCTATACTTAGAAGTACCAGGTATATTCGATGGCTCCAGAGGGTCAATGAACCACTGGGGGAGCACCACGTAGGGGAGTAGCTGAAGGTATGGGCTAGCAATAGAACCTGTCAATTTAGGGCCTTCAAATACAACCAAAGTGGAATTCCATCATTGTGGTCATCCTAAGAAAATAAGTCTCCTACTGATAGCATAACCAGGTCAAAATTTAAAGACAATCTTTAAAGAGAATGTAAATCTCTCTATGTCAACAATGGTACCAGTACCAGGATTTTTTTTTTGTCTTTAAGTTTACAAACCCTTTAAGAAGTTCCTTTCCAATATATGAAAAAAAAGCTTTGATTTCCTCTTTAAAGTGGAATTCCACCCATAACCTAACTAATTCTAAACCTACTCCCACCCTCATTCTAAGCCTAGTCTATCTAACCCTGTGAAGAAAAGATTGTTATACTTACCTATTCTGAAGCCGCTCTGGTCCGGTCTCCAGTGGCGGCTTCTTGGCTTCTGTGTGTACAGAGGAACCCGACAACGGCTATGAAATGAACAGGAGATGACGTCACACAGAGCCAGAAAGCCAGGCACAGTGCATAACTTTCCTTTACAAAGAAGGCCAAATGCATCCTCACAAAAATTATGTAATAATAAATTAATATTGTAATTTGAGGCTAAAAGATGTATACAGTATAAGTATATACATATTTAAAACATATATATAGATATATAGATATATATATATATATATCTATATATATATATACAGTATCTCACAAAAGTGAGCACACCCCTCGCATTGAGGGAACCATGAATGCCAACAGAGCATGATCTCCTCCCTTCGGTGACTGGGCCGCAGGGCAGTATTCCAACATGATAACGACCCCAAACACACCTCCAAGATGACCACTGCTGAGGGTGAAGGTGATGGACTGGCCAAGCATGTCTCCAGACCTAAACCCTATTGAGCATCTGTGGGACATCCTCAAATGGAAGGTGGAGGAGCGCAAGGTCTCTAACATCCACCAGCTCTGTGATGTCATGGAGGAGGGGAAGAGGACTCCAGTGGCAACCTGTGAAGCTCTGGTGAACTCCATGCCCAAGAGGGTTAAGCCAGTGCTGGAAAATAATGGTGGCCATACAAAATATTGACGCTTTGGGGCCAATTTGGACATTTTCACTTAGGGGTGTACTCACTTTTGTTGCCAGCTGTTTAGACATTAATGGCTGTGTGTTGAGTTATTTTGAGGGGACAGCAAATTTACACTGTTATACACTGTAGAATTTTTTTTTATTTAAGCTCAAACTCTTTACTAAAAAATGTTTTTTCTTTCTTCCTGAAGGAGCGTTGTTAAGGCATCTCTATCTATGAGCACAACAAACTTCCCCAGACATTTTGAGAAGCAGAGCGCTGACTGCAACCTGGGATTCAGTTCAGAGTACGAGGTACGTTGTGGTTATTCTTTAAGGACTTTTTATTATTAACAGAACACCTTTAGCATCTCTGACCCACTTCATATACAGTAATATAGTGTTACTAGGCCCCATCGCTGCCATTACTAGTAAAAAAAATTAAAAATATAAAAATTACATAAATCTATCCCAAAGTTTGTAGACGCTATAACTTTTGCACAAAGCTATCAAGATACGCTTATTGGAATTTTTTTAACCAAAAATATGTAGCAGAAAGTAAAAAAACATTTTGTTTGTGTATGTATATATATATATATATATATATATATATATATATATATATATATACATATATATATATATATATATATTTATTTGGTAAATAAAATCGCAATAGGCATATTTTGATTGGTTTGTGCAAAAGTTATCGCGTCTACACACTATGGGATGGATTTAGGGACTCATTTATTTTTTATTGTTTTTACTGGTAATGGCGGCAATCTGCGATTTTTAGCAGGACTGCGACATTGCAGCAGACAAATCTGACCCCAAATTACACTTTTTTGGGGACCAGTGACATTATTACATTGATCAGTGCTATAAAAATGCATTGATCAATGTATAAATAACACTGGCAGGGAAGGGGTTAACACTAAGGGGTGATCAAAGGTTTAGGCGTGTTCCCTGGGTGTTTTCTAACTGTAGGGGGGGATTGGCTGCCAGGGATAAGACAGAGATCACTGTTCCCGATCACTGCAAACAGAAGATCTCTGACATGTCAAATGGCAGAACGAGGATCCGCTTTGTTTACAATGACAGGTCCCCAGTTCTGCCTCTGTACACCGCGATCACGGATCACCGGCACACATCGAGTCCGCCGGACCCGGGGGCACGCTCCCGCGGTGGGTGGTGGCATGCGCGCGCCCGCTATCTCCCATGCACGGACCGATGTACAGCTACAGCAGTTTGCGCAGGAGAGCCGACCTGCCGTAGTATAGTGACGGCGGCTGGTCGGCAAGCGGTTAATCCACAGTGTAAAACTTTTCCAATCACTTGGATATATCAGCCAATAAATGACTACATACATCATATGGAATTCATATATTTATTTAAAGCAGTGGTTCTCAACCTTTCTGGTGCCGTGACCCCTTGATAAAATTTCCCACGTTGTGGGGACCCCTAACAGTAAAATAATTTTTGTAGCGTGGGTTGTCAGCACCCAAGGCAAGACAAGTAATTTGCGCCCCTAACTCACGGATATTTAGCACTCTCTGAGTCCCTTCCACTTGTACAGTATTAAAACCCCTTATGGTACATTTTGGGATATACCACTCTTTCTCTTTGTTCTTCTTTCTTTCCCTTTTATCTCTCCCTATCCTAATTTCTGAGAGAGTGGTGCGGGCTTTAGGAACAGCCCAGGATTTGGTGACCCCTGGCAAATCATCATTCGACCCCCGAGGGGGTCCCGACCCCCAGGTTGAGAACCACTGATTTAAAGTATATGTAAACCCTCACCTTGTAAAACAACCCATTCAGTTTAAAATAGAAATGAAAGTCAAATAATAATATTATAAATACCTTTTTTTCCCTTTTTTATAAGTGATCACATTCCTCCGATCTCAGCTGCATAAGGAGCTTCAGAGAAGGAGAAAAAGCAGCACACTGGTCTTACCAGTAAATGGCTGTGCAGGGGGAGGGGGGGGTGGTTGTCAGGACAAGTCTGATCATTGGAGGAGAGCAGGCTGATTTCCTAGCATAGCTAGAAATCTAACAAGGCTGTGCACTCATGCCTAGCATGGTCAGTTTTAATAGGAAGCAGAGGGACTGGCAGGAACACCAGGGAGTTCAGCTTCCTTTTTTTTTTTTTTGTGAAAGCTTAAGGCCCCTTCCACATGGAAGGAGTCTACCTGCTCAGCTGGGGGGGGTTCCGTTCGCTGATCCCCGCTGAGCAGGCTGATGACAAGTCCGTGTCTGTTCCGCTGATGCAGAGTGGACACAGACACAGCCTGCTGTCCTCTATGGGCCATTGGATGTAAACAGACCGCCTATCCATTTACACCGGACTGCCGTGCGATCCCATACACCAGACGGATGGGGAACGGATCCATGTTTCTATGTTTTTAGCGGATATGATTGGATCGGATGTCGGCGGGTGTCAACAGACACAGGTCTGATGACACCCACTGCTCCATAGTGGAAACTGGAGGGTCCCATCGGGTTTGCCTGAAGAACTGAGGATATAACGAGGCTCACAATTCTTCTGCATGTGCTTACATTGGCAATTTTTTGCCAGCACAATCCGGCCGCTAAACAAGATTTTTTAGAATTTTTAGCACTCGCTTCTCCACTGGTGTCCATTGTCACAGAGACAGAAAGTGAAGAGAAATCCAAACTTTTAAAGTTGTTACCAGAACAAGGGGTCAGGAGAAATCTTCCAATGGGGGACACCTGTACTGGTGAAAACTGTCTAAGCTTCACAAATTACATTTTTTACCCTTTGTTATCATATTTAGAAATTATGTACTGTCGGCAAAAGACTACCAAAAACAGTAGGCGATCACCCGGAAAACAGAGAAAAGAACCGATACACCAACGTGCTGCCGTGTAAGTACTGTGTAGACTTATTGATTTATTCGTATTGTTAGCCATTGGAGAAGCAGTGATTGTAATTACAACAATGCATTTGCTGGGGCTTTTGCTTAGCAGATTGGTGACTTGGCTCATTTGGTATATGTAAAGGAGAATGCACAGAGACTGTACAATCTGTTGGTAACACGTATGGACAGCTTAATTCCTTTGTGCCTAAGGCTAAAACAAATCTTGCCCAATGCCTAAGCACAATTTTGCAACTTCGACATACGTTAGTAAAACAGCATAATATAATCAGAACTACTTTGTGTATCCATCTCAAGGTGGATTATACCTCGTTTTTTCGGGCTTTAATTAATGGTGAATGGTAATGAATATCTACTGATTTATATTTTTATTATCAAAGGAAAACTGGCCCAAAATAGTAAAAAAAAAAAAACATTTTTGTTTAAATTCAGCAGTATATTTCTTGTTACTACCATAACCTACCATCAATGAACAACCCAAAATAAATGATCCTGCTCCTGATGATCGCAGGATACCACATATGTGTATATTATTTGTTGGTTGTACCCATAATACAGCCCAGAAACTATTGCACATTTTGCATTTTTTGTCCTACCTAAAACACAATGGGGTAGATTTACTAAAACTGGAGCACTCAGAATCTGGTGCAGCTGTACATGGTAGCCAATCAGCTTCTAACCTCAGCTTGTTCAACTAAGCTTTGCCAATAAAACCTGGAAGCTGATTGGTTTCTATGCAAAAGTGAGCATGATTTTGCACATGAAACCAAAAGGTGACTATAATCTAACCGTTTGTGTTCTCAAGATAGCAGCCTCAGCCTTTGTAAAAAAGCCTCTCTCCTGATATATATATATATGTGTGTGTGTGGTTTCAATTATATAATTATAATATATAATTGCTAATAGTAATTAACTACTACTAATACATAATAGATCATGAAAATGTTCCCTATCTCAGACCTCAGATTTAAATAGAACGGTTTGATCTGACTTTACCGGTACCAGTGAAGGACATTTACAACATAATTATAAATATTATCTTTATTACAAAAAGTATTTAAAAAGTGTTTACACATTAACAAATAAAACCAAAGGGATTGGCTTGAATCAATATGATCAAGGTGGTATTTAAACAATATATCTCCACATCTACTAAGTCAGGAGGTCGACGCGTTTCACATCTTTGCTTCCTCAGGACCTCAATTCCTTTGACTGTAAATAGAGATCTTATTCAAAGAAGAACATAGCTATTAATCATATCTATATCATATTTTTATCAGATAAAAGTGCAACATATATATCCTTTCCTATACCAGCTCCTGTGTACAAAAGTAAATATGCATCAATGACCACTTACAATTAAAAAGAGCCTTCTGAGGGGTGGTGTGCCAGGTGTCCTCAAGGAGCTCCCTTTGAGCAGAATTGAGCAGAGCACCAAGGCGTAAAAAAAATAGGTCCGGCACAGCTTTTTATTTGTCAGAGTTATGCCCCATACACACGGTTGTTTTTTCCACCAACAACCTCACATCCAACATTTGTTGTCGGAAAGTCCGATCATGTGTACGGGGCATTAGAGTTTACAGCCAACATATCCTGTACCTGGACTTATTTCCAATCTTAGTGCTCTCATCCTTTTACTATACTTAAGCAGACTATCCTAGGGACCCCAGCAAGGCTCCACCAGGCACTAGAGAGCAGCCTCTTGACATTATCTAATGAGAACTTGCATAAAATTTAGATTCCAGTACTCCAACACTGTCAATTATTAAAAATATATAATTTCACCCTGATATAATTGTATAGCAAACTTGTTGCTGGCTCAGTCACATGTTAAAGTGGTTGTAAACCCTTATGCCGCGTACACACGGTCGGACTTTTCGACTGGACTTGTCTGACGGACGCCGACGGACCAAATCCGGCGAACAATCCGACCGTGTGCGGGCTTCACCGGACCTTCAGCGAACTTTTCCAGTCGCAAATCTGACGGACTTTAGATTTGGAACATGCTTCAAATCTTTACGTCGTAACTCCGCCGGACCAGAAATCCACTCGTCTGTATGCTAGTCCGACGGACAAAAACCAACCCTAGGGCAGCTATTGGCTACTGGCTATCAACTTCCTTATTTTAGTCCGGTGTACGTCATCACGTACGAATCCGTCGGACTTTTGTGTGATCGTGTGTAGGCAAGTCCGTTCGTTAGAAAGTCCGTTAAAAGTCCACCAAAAGTCCGTCGAAAGTCTGTTGAAAGTCTGTCGGACGGGCTGTCGGACTTTTGTAGTTGAAAAGTCCGATCGTGTGTATGCGGCATTACATTTACCCAGTGAAGTGACTGGCCTCAGGTCATACACAAAGATTAAACAAATCCTCCTTCATAAGTTGTACCGTTTTATCCGCAGCCCTCTGATCTCTACATCCATTGAAAGTGCAGAATTTACACAGGGTCTCTCAGCTCTGAAAAGCAGGGAGCGGGGGAGATGAAGTTACACTCTGAAGAGCTCTGTGAGGAGAGCTCTGAGCCCTGATCGGAGCCTCTGTTCCTGAACCCAGGAACAGAGCTGACGCTGTCAATCACAGGCTGTGTGCTGGAGCTCCCTCGTCTAAAACCATTTTTCTCTTGGTGTCAGAAAAACTTGTCAGAAATAACTCATGCAGATAGCAGAGGAAGGAGGCAGCAGACAAAAATAACACTTAGTGCTCTGGATTGAGACAAGTACACACTATAGAGGGATATGCTTATTTCATGTCTGAGGTTTACAACCACTTTCATAATAAAATCGCATTCATTTACTTTTACATGGTTTATGAGACATGTTTACCGCTTGCAGCTGATTCAAAGAGGATTTATTGGTTTATTATTGTTAGTGGAGGCACACAAGACGTTCTATGTAATTTCACTTTCATAATAAGCCAGGCTAATTTCTATTATGTTTTGGCTTTGGAGACATTATCTTGTATCTTTTTTATTTTTCTACATGTTAGATGATATTTCCCGCGTTACACTTTCCACTAATGGAAATTCCTCAGATGATTACATCAACGCAAACTTCATCCCAGTAAGTAGATAAGTAACTAACAGGAGGTTTGACAAAGTTGGAGAATTACTTGTGCCGGGCCGGTCACTACTAGTCTGTTTGCCTTTCCAGGGCTTCATCATGAAGAAAGAGTTCATCGCAGCACAAGGTCCGCTCCCTAGAACCTTGAACGACTTCTGGCGCATGGTTTGGGAGAAAGATGTCCGAGCCATTGCTATGCTGACGAGATGTGTTGAGCTTGGGAAGGTACGAAACAAAAAACAAAATAAAAAAAGCAAGAGGGAATAGTGGGGTAAAGACCAAAAACGTGAGCAGTTATAATGGTGAGATGTATATTGCAATCATGCAGTAGGTGTCCCTAAAAATGAAATATAGATAGAATTAGACGTAGACCTACCCCCACAGGGGCCGCTGGTAATTTGAACCTATTTCCCCCAATCACAGCCAGACACACAGCATTTTTTGCATTCTTCCTTTTGCTCAAAGATCAGTCTAGGGGTTTCTTTAAGGTTTTTTTTTAGAACAGTAACTTGGATAAGGATGGGTAGCATGGGATACCCCTGAAGTGTAGAGCAACTTGGGGACTGCTGAGCGTCTCATTGTTCTGCACAAAAAATGCAAGTTGAGTTGCACAACCTCTGGATACACTGTACAACACCTGGCTGTTTTGCATAACTCCTGGCTGCACTGCACTTGCTTGGGGAGGTAAGGCCACCCCACAGTCACTTCCACTCACTCAGTCCAGAATGGTTGGGCTTCCTCCCACCAACTTCCTTCTGATTTCAATCAGTCTTAGGACACAGCTCTCTGGTAGCCACCCCCCCCTGCAAATCCTAGCTAGGACCTCAATGTCTTCAAAGGCTCCTCTGGCTTCCTCTCTGTCTCTCTCTGCCCCATGGGGTTACCTCCTGAAGGACTGGACCCAGGAACTTTGCTCCCTGGCTTCCAGGCCTCAGAATATTTATGGGCCTTCCCTGCACCTTCTGGCCACACCTTCCCAGGGATTGGCCTGAGTTCCATGAATATTCAGGCTGCCTGTCCTGCTCTCCCTCCCACTATACTTCTAGAAGTGTCTAGAAGACAGGGGGAAGTAGCAGAACAGCAACCTGTGAGACACTAAACAGCCCTAAGTAATCAACCTCTGCTCCACTGGTACAGAGGACCTAACTAAATTTACCTAGCAGCCTACTCTGAACTAGGAGAGTGCTACATCGATGTTGGGTAGCTCTTGCTGTCCCCATCGGGGAGATTAAGGACAGGAAGTGAAGGAAACAGCAATACAACCTTTGCACAAGACAAGATGTTCTTTTATCATCTGTAGAGATTAATTGGTAAGATGTTTCCTTTTTTTTCTTTCGCAACCAGAGTACTATTTAAAAGTTTAACTGGCAAAAAATGTTTTTTTTTTACCTTTAGATAGAGTGGGAAATGGTGAGAACCCCTGTCCTGTTTTTATTTTGGGGAAGTTTCCCTTCACTTCCAGTCCTAACCAGGCCACCAATAGGGAAGGACTACTAGCACGTTTGGCTGGGAACCAGGATGAGACTGATTGGTTACGTTTTTAGTCTGATTTGACCTCTTACAAAAGGACAGCAAGTAAAACTGGCAGAGGTTTTAACACTTTCCTGGTCCGGTCCAAAACTTTACAAAACTGTTTTTGAATGTGGATACCCTTTAATTATTCTTTATAGTTTGTTATCATTAAGATGGTAACTGTGTGTTTGTGTTTTCCAGGTAAAATGTGAAGAATATTGGCCAACGCGGAGCTCCAGGAAGTTTGGAAACTTGTCAGTGGCTGCTTCCAATGAAACTGTCCATCCAGACTGGACCATCAGGGACTTCATAGTAACTAATGTGAGTTAAGTGGGTTCAAATTAAAGCTGATTTTAATGCAAAGGATTCTGGTCTCAGTGGGTGAGAAGTAGAAGGTGTCAGTGGAGTTCATTCAGATAGTTCACAAAAACATGGGTTTGTTAAACTTCTCAGTAAAAAAATTTGGAAAAATAACACATTTAACAAAATAACTTTCTTTATTAGTCATCAATACCCCACTCCCTTACTTTTTATGCTTGCTTTTCCTTTATTCACATGCTTACCTGCCCAGCAAATCCAGGATTACCCTACTGTGATCTGCTGCACAGGTACCATAGTCCGGGTCCCACACCGCCATCTTCCTCTGTGATGTCATCGGCAGCTGGCTGCCTCCTCGAGTTCAGGCAGATAACCCCCAAGTCATACCCTTGCTCTGCCTACTGGCTGCTGTGTGTTCCTGCTCCTGCAGTCTCCTGGACCAGGGGCAAGGCCGCTGATAATGGCCCTGACCCCATCAACTCAACAAGTGGGCCCATGCAGCTGATACACAGAAGGAGTGGCAACGGGGGCAGCATTTACTGGAACTGATCACTTCTAACCCCCCCCTGTAGCAGCTGAAAGATAGCTTCTCCTCCTTTCCTTCCTGCCAGCTTTCAGCTGCTGCATGGGCGACAAGGGATCAGTTCCAAAAATTGCTACCCCGTCTGACTCCCCCCTCCAGTTATGTTGTGTTTGTGTCCGCTAATAATGATTTTAATGCACTTTTATTTTTAGTGAAAAATTAAATATATTTTTGATATTTCCGAGGCTTGGGGCCCTGGGCTCTGTCAGGTAAGCTGTACAGGGCCCCATGATTTCTAACCGTGGCCCTGACCGGGGGGGGGGGGGGGGGGCAAAAGAAAAAAATTGCATGTAAAAAATAAAATACTGTTTTTATCAGCGTATAACACGCACTTTTTCCCCCTTAAAATAGGGGGAAAATCGTGTGTGTGTGTGTTCTATGCTGTTATAGGCTGCTACGGAAGGGAAGGAGGGGATGAGCGCCGCCGAAGAAGACAGAGCCGGATCTCCCGTGTACTCGGCTCGGCGTAGCTCGAAGTCACGCCCAGTCTCGCCTCCTAGCATTGACGTCCCGGCATTGGACTGGCGTTATGTCCATCATAGGATCCGAGCCAAGGGGCGGGACTGGGCGTGACGCCGAGTCGAGTACACAGGAGGCTTCAGATGGACACTGATCAGGCTACAGTGAGGAGCAAGGCTGCAGATGTGCAATAATGGGCAAAGCTGCAGATGGGCACTGATCAGGCTGCAATGATGAGCAATGGCGAGGCTGCAGATGGGCACTGATCAGGCTACAATGATGAGCAATGGCGAGGCTGCAGATGGGCACTGATCAGTCTGCAATGATGAGCAATGGTGAGGCTGCAGATGGGCACTGATCAGGCTTCATTAATGGGCAATGGCGAGGCTGCAGATGGGCACTGATCAGGCTTCATTAATGGGTAATTGCGAGGCTGCAGATGGGCACTGATCAGGCTACAATGATGAGCAATGGCGAGGCTGCAGATGGGCACTGATCAGGCTGCAATGATGAGCAATGGTGAGGCTGCAGATTGACACTGATCAGGCTTCATTAATGGGCAATGGCGAGGCTGCAGATGGGCACTGATAAGGCTGCATTAATGGGCATTGACCCTTATTTTGTGTCAAAATTCATTATTTAAAATTTAAGGTTTTTTTCCTGAAACTTCTCTCTTAAAATTAAGGTGCGTGTTATACGCCGATAAATACGGTCGATTACAGAGATGTGTATGGAATAGTCTTTAAAAGCATATTGTTTGGTGTCACTTTAATTGGGGAACTGGGTCAGAGGTTTAACTGCCACCATCTCACTATTATGTTCTCCATTTTTCAGACACCAACAAAGCAGAGCAAGCAGGTGCGCCACTTTCATTTCACCGCCTGGCCGGATCACGGTGTTCCCAAAGCAACTAAAGACCTGGTAGAGTTTAGGAATTTAATTCGTGAATACACCTCTGGCCACAGCTCGCCGAGCTCGCCTATACTGGTTCACTGCAGGTACGTGCTAGACCAGGTGTGTCAAAATCAAATTCTTTGCTGGGCTGCATCAGCATTATAGTTGTCCTCAAAGGGCAGGTGGTATCTGTAATATATATATATATATATATATATATATATATATATATATATATATATATATATATATATATATATAATTTATCCAGTGCTTTTTTTCTCAGAGAATAGGTGCAGGAATTCAACCACGCCCCCCCCCCCAACTGAACTTCATTGAATAGTGGGTGTGGCCAAATTGCAATAACAGTGGGAGGATCTTAAAGGGGCAATTCATTCCAGGATTGCGTTATGTGCAGAGTTCAGGAGTGCCTTACGCACAGAGTGCAGAGTTCAGGAATGTGTTATGTACAGAGTGCACAGTTCAGGTGTGTGTTATGTACAGAGTGCAGAGTTCAGGAGTGTCTTATGTACAGAGTGCACAGTTCACGTGTATGGTATGTACAGAGTGCAGAGTTCAGGAGTGTGCTATGTACAGAGTGCAGATTTCAGGGGTGCGCTAGGTACAGAGTGCAGAGTTCAGGGATGCGCTGTGTACAGAGTTCAGAGATGCACTACGTACAGAGTTCAGGGGTGTATTATGTACAGAGTGCGGAGTTCAGGGGTGCACTACGTACAGAGTACAGAGTTCAGGGATGCGCTGTGTGCAGAGTTCAAAGATGCACTATTTACAGAGTGCAGAGTTCAGGGGTGGACTGTATACATAGTGCAGAGTTCAGTGATGCGCTATGTACAGAGTGCAGAGTTCAGGGGTGCGTTGCGTACAGAGTACAGAGTTCAGGGGTGCACTGTATACAGAGTGCAGAGTTCAGGGGTGCACTGCGTACAGAGTGCAGAGTTCAGGGATACGCTGTATACAGAGTGCAGAGTTCAGGGGTGCGCTGTATACAGAGTACAGAGTTCAGGGGTGCACTGTGTACAGAGTGCAGGGTTCAGGAGTGCACTGTATACAGAGTGCAGAGTTCAGGGGTGCGCTGTATACAGAGTGCAGTGTTAATGGGTGTACTATGCACAGTGTGCAGAGTTCCGCCACTTCCTCCTGAAAAAAAGTGCGAGAGCCACTTGAAATAGCCTGGATTTGACCTATGGGCCTTGTGTTTACACGTGTGCTAGACAGTCATCTGATTCAGGATTGCTTAGCAAGCCAATGCACCCTGAGGATGTGAGTGTGGAGAGCTGTAAGTATTGTTTAGAAGCTTCTATCCATTAAGAATTTATTCTGATTTATGAAACAAAAGGATGTATTCTGATGTGTTTATGTGGGTTACTGTATACTGTTATTTGCCTAGAAAACTTTAGACTTTTTATCTTCAGCTGGAATAGCCTATATTGTACTAACACTGCAATATTGTTAGCCATCCACCCAACCAAAACTTCCTGAGTCATGCGTGGAGACCCCGTTCCTTTCTCAGATTAGTACATATAATGTGTCTCTGTGTATGAACACAAGGCTGTCCTTTTCCGGGATTCCATTTCCTTTCATTATCATCACGGTTCATTAGAAGAACAGATCTTCAAATAAAACCCAAACTATTCCATGTATGCCTGTCCTCTTTTTCTCTTTGCTGTGTTTTTCTTTCTCTTCCCTCTCCATCTCTCTCCTCTTTTCTCGCTCTTCTCTTCCCTCATCTTCCCACTTATGCTCTCTCTCTCTCCTTTCTATCCCCCCTCCCAAAATCCCCAGCTTCCCTCTGTCACCCACCCCACCGTCCCCCCTTGATCTTCCTCTTCCCACTCTTTCTTTGTCTGCTCCTCTCTCTGTTCCCCTTTGTATCCCTCTTCCCTCTCCCCATTTCTCCCTCTTTTTTTCCTTCTCTTCTTCATTTCTTTCTTCCCAATTTCCTCAGCCCCCCTCTGTCACATTCCCCATCTCTTTGTTTTGCCCCTTGCCTCTCTTTCCTACACTCTGTCTCTACCTCTCTTCCCCTTCATTCTTAGGCACCGGTCTATGGTCCCAAAGCTGTTTAAGGTCCCCGCAGCAATGGATAAAAATAATATAATTTTATAAAAGATAGAAAAAAATGAATCGACTTTAAGAAACAAACACTTTACATGAAAAGCTCTTGTTAATGTAATGTAACAAATAACAAAAGTACATAAACCATAGACATCAGGTTCACATTACAGTTTGTCTCTGAAAAGCTCATCTCCTCTAAGCTGTCAGTTTGTAAATGTAGCACACCCCCTAAGGAGCCGCAAATGAACTTGGATTCCCCACTTCTGCACAGTCAGGCCCACCGAATCTTCACAAGCACCCAGAGTCAAAGTTTAGTCCGTGACTTTGTTTTCGTATTATTAGAAGGTTAATAACCTGGGTAGAGATGGAAGGTTATGACTTCAGCAAAACTTCAACAACAACTTCAGGGACATCTTCCTATATACAGTTGTAGCACCCTCTACTTAGGTAGGTGCTAGAGTTAGGATTTTGTGATAGCAGGTACATTTAGGCAGGCTTAGCTGGAAGTTAGGCCTGTTTGTTTTTGATCTGTGTGGGCTGGGAGTGGCTCAGAGTAGCAGCTGTGACTCACAGACAGCATCAATCCACTGTCACCTCACTTTTCCTTCTAGAGGATTCTGGAAGAGAGGCGGGGAAGAGAGGTGGAGCTGTCTGGGGTGTCTCAGGGAGCCCTGACCAATCCCCAACTAGGATTGGCAAGGGGCAGGCCTCCTTGATATACCCGGGGTAAGCCCAGTTGGGGGGAGTTGTCGGGTGGAAGAACTGAGGATGGAGTACTAGGCTGTCGGGTGCTTTGAGGGAGCTGTCCATTCTGGGGGGGGGGGGGTGACCATGGGCCTGGGACTTGGGTGCAGGACAGATGCCTTCAAGAACTCATGAAGGATCTGAACAGGAGGCACAGAGAGGAGTCAGAGAGAGGACAGCAGAAGCTAGTACTGCCGGGCAAGTCTTCTGGAGGGAAGCACCGGTTACAGCCAGGAGGGCTGGTGAGTGACATGTGCTATTAGGAGGACTGGAGAGGCATGCCAGAGAGGACTGAGAGGAAACAGTCAGAGCTGGGTGTGGATCCAGTAAGGATTCCAATGTCATGGGCCGTGAATTCAGACAGCTGCAGCAGGAGGGCTGGCAGGGCTTACTGGGAGCAGTAGTCCACCTAGGACAGCTAGCACTAAGGACTTTTTGCTACAATAAAGGGGCCCGTGGTCCCTGCCTACAAAGGACAGTTGCTAAGGCTTGACTAAGTCAGAGCTGGGCCTAACCATGATATACAATCAACCAATTGCTTGTTCTACTGGGCATCCCATATATTCCTATCCCTATCCAAGTTCAAATCCCTCAATAAAAATACAAAACAATCACATGGACTATTCATTGTCTCAAAAGTGACTGGGAAGTGAATGCCAGGCTGGGCAGGGTGACGGGTGGGCCACAACTTTTAGCAGCTCCTACGGGGGTACCGCCACACAGTCTATATATAGTCTCCTTCTCTTGCCTCCTGCACACATTTGCTTGTTGCACTAGCTGAATCACTGTATGATGATCTGACAGGCTCCCACTCAGATTGTAGCAGTAGCCCTTTACAGGTAGGGACTCCCAGCCCCCTTGTTGTGTAGCAAAAATGTAGTGGAGCAGCATGTAATTTCTCCTCTGTAGCCACTGCTCCCAGCAGCACCTCTTCAGGCACTGCCAACCCACCTTGCTGACGTTGCCCCTTTCACTAGCCCTCCAGGCTAACTCTCTACACCAGTCCTCCAGAATGACTCTTCACCAGCCCACCTGGATGACTCTTCACCAGCCCACCTGGCTGACTCTTCAGCAGCCCACCTGGCTGACTCTCAGGAAATCTCTCAGGGAAGGAGGAAGACTTAAGCACCCAGCTGTCTTCGGGGAGACTGGCTACATGTGGCAGCCCCCCCCCCTTGTTAGTCCCCAGCAGTGCTGATCTACTCACGCTGTCCACACTTGCTCCCATGCCTCCAGAAAAGGCTTCCTCCTGAGTGTTCTGGCAGGATCCTTCCAGCACCCAAGCCCCAGCCCAAGGCAGGACCCCCCCAGACTAGGGGGCACCCCTGAGGGCCACCGACACCCTCCTCAGCTCTGACTCATTGAATCCTGACCCAGATTCACAGTTCAGGCTTAGCCCTGAGCTAAACTAAATTTACCTACACTAAACATAACCTACGCTATTTCTAGCACACACTAGATGGTGCTACATAAAACATTTTGGTGCAACTTACGTATGTGTAATGTACAGTAGTGATGGTCATCTCCACGTATCAGCCAATGTGCCCACTTATTCAATCAATGTTCAATGTTATCTCACTAGAGGGCGCACACGAGAAACCTCCAGAAACCTATGAGGGGGCACCAAGGTTTCGAATGCCTAGGGGCCTCCACAGAGTTTATTCTGGCACTGTTCTTTTTTTTTTTTACCCTTTTGTCTTGCCTTTTCTTTGTCCCCCCGCTATCATCCTCCACCCTTCATCTGTCTCCCGCTGTCAACCTCCCCCCATCCTCCCTTTCCCTTCCCTCACTCTTCCTGTATCTGTCCCCCCCTATCTTCCCCGTCCAACTCTCTCTCTCTTTATCTCTACCTCTCCCCATCTCCCTCATCCCTGGTCTTTCCTCATCTCTACCTCCCCCCATCTCCCTCATCCCTGGTCTTCCCTCATCTCTATCTCTCCCCATCTCCCTCATCCCTGGTCTTCCCTCATCTCTACCTCTCCTCATCTCCCTCATCCCTGGTCTTCCCTCTCTCTCTCTCTCTCTTTCCTTGCATATTTGTATCACTAGTTTTCCCTTCCCTCTCTCTCTTCTATTGTCTCCACGTCACCCTTTCACTCCTCCATCTCTTTCCATTCCCTCTCTTGCTTTCTCCCTTCTGTGTAAACCTGTATTTGAGAACATGAAGGTTGTTGGCGATTACTTCCCCTTCCGAAAATGCTAGTTGACTTGGTTCTCATGCTCAACTATCTTCTCCAAAGAAGATTTGACGTCTCTCCGATTTTCCTGTTCTGTATGCTTATGAATGATTCAGAAAGTAGTGAAGACAGAGACAGCCAGGCAGCTAGCATTTTCAAGAGGAAGCAATAGTACTATATGTCTCTTTTCTTGGTACAATTTTCCTTCAAATTTATGGGGTCTATCTATTTAATAAATGATGGTACAAATGCCTCAGGCATCAGGGATGATTGTCTTAATGTGTAATATTTTTATTTCCTATGATCATCATCTCCATCTAGTGGCCATATTTGTGGTATTTTTCTGATTGAGACATTTCAGGAAAATACCACAATATGTCCACTAGATGGAACTGACAAGCATTAAAAAAACATATTACACACATTTCAATGATTACTCATGATGGTTTGAGGTTTGCACAGCAAGTTTTTTTTTTTATAAATAGACTCCTATGTGTGTGGGGTCAGTATACACAAAAAATATTTAGGAGGAGTCCAGGAATATTATTTATGGAAGGAATGTGTCATTATTGGTGTTTCTTGATCTCTAGCAAAAAAGAAATTCCATTTCCCTTGTTTCATATTATTCTGATTATTTTGTAAATGATTGATGATAACGCACATTTGGTCTTTCTCAGTGCTGGCGTCGGCAGGACGGGCACTCTGATTGCCCTGGATAGAATCATCAAGCAAATCGAAGCTGAAGATAAAGTGGATGTTTATGGCATTGTTCACGATCTTCGAATGCATCGAGACCTGATGGTGCAAACAGAGGTGAGTTAATATGGAGGTCTCCTTAGGATGGGATGAAGAAGCTTGGAATATTCTGTTGCAATGGGGGAGATTTACTAAAACTGGAGCACTCAGAACTCGGGTGCAGCTGTACATGGTAGCCAATCAGCTTCTAACTTCAGCTTGTTCAATGAAGCTGTGACAATAAAACCTGAAAGCTGATTGGTTTCTATGCAGAAGTGAGCCTAATTTTGCACTCTCCAGCTTTAGTAAATAAACCCCAATGTGCCCTTGGCTAGAACTTTTTTTTGTGGTGAAGGGTTAAACCCCCTGTCAGGTTTTTTATTGCTTTATTTAAAGTGCATTCTTAGAAACAAAACCTTTAGGACATCTCCAATAAAGCAAGTCAAAATTGCAAAAGTAAAACAAATTACAAAAACTCTATATTAGATATTTATAGCCATAGTCATTAGATTGCTAAATAAAGTAATAAACAAAAAATAAAAATGTTTCATTGTTTTTAAAACTGCTTTAACCACTTAAGGACTGAGCCTCTTTTTGAGACTTGTTGTTTACAAGTTAAAATCATTTTTTTTTGTTTGCTAGAAAATTACTTAGAACCCCCAAATATTATATACTGGTTTTTTCAGACACCCTAGAGAATAAAATTGCGGTCGTTGCAATACTTTATGTCACACCGTATTTGCGCAGCGTTCTTACAAGTACAATTTTTTTGGAAAAAATACACTTTTTTGAGTTAAAAAATAAGACAACAGTAACGTTTTTTTCTATATTGTGAAAGATAATGTTATACCGAGTAAATGGATACCCAACATATCATGCGTCTGCTCGTGGAATGTCAATAAACTTTGGCACTTAAAAATATCCATTGGTGACGTTTAAAAATTTCTAAAGGTTACCAGTTTTGAGTTACAGAGGAGGTCTAGGGCTAGAATTATTGCTCTCGCTCTAACGATCGCGGCGATACCTCACATGTGTGGTTTGAACACCGTTTTCATATGCGGGTGCGACTTACGTATGCGTTCGCTTCTGCGCGCAAGCTCGGTGGGACGGGGCATTTTTTTAAAAAACATTTTTTCCTTATTTATTTTTACACTGTCCTTTAAAAAAAAAAACTGTGTCACTTTTATTCCTATTACAAGGAATATAAACCCTTGTAATAGAAAAAAAGCATGGCAGGACCTCTTAAATATGAGATCTGGGGTCAAAAAGACCTCACATCTCATACTTACACTAAAATGCAATAAAAAAAAAAAAATTAATGAAATGTCATTTAAAAAAATAAAATAAAAAAGTTCCCCTTTAAGAGCATTGGGCGGAAGTGACATTTGACGTCGCTTCAGCCCTCCAATGCTATGGAGCTAAGCGGGGGCCATCTTTCCCCTCACTCGACATCCAGGCAGTGAGGGAGAGCGGACGCAATCGTCTCCGCCATTACCCTTTCCCGACTCGATAAAAATGATCTTGCGGCGAATTCGCCGCAGAGACCACTTTTTATCCTAAAGAGAACCACACGCTGTTCCTGAAAATACCGGGGTTATGGCAGCTAGTACCGACGTACAGGTACGTTAATTTGCGTGAAGTGGTTAAAGAACAGGTACCATTTTTTAAAAACAGCGGTTGGCTCTCTTGTAAAAGCAATCCTAGTGGCTAACTAGCTGCTGCACTGCTTTTACAAGCAGTGGGAGGAGATCTTCCCCCCCCCTTCCCGCCACCTTCTGTGGCTTGCTTGGGCTCTCCTGTCCCACCGAGAGACCTGAGTGACCACCTGATGTGTCCACCAGCTGGCCGGACAGCTAAAGCCAAGATAGGCTTTAATCGGCTCTCTGCTATGGTAACTCGGAAGAGCTGACCTGACATCACTTTCAGTTTACCTGGGTGATGTTTTGGTTTTTTTAGCATTAAAATTAAAAAAACAATATCGTGTGACATGTGACAAATACTGTCTGACATAAAAAATTGCAAAACCCATTTTTTCTCTGCTTTAAAAAAAATATATATAATGTTTGGGGTTTCTAAGTAATTTTCTAGCATAAAATACTAATTGTTTCATGTAAAAAAAAAAAAAAAAGGCCTGGTCTGGAAGTGGTTATATGTAATTGTTTTTTTACTTTTTTTTTTTTTTTTACGTTACTTCAGTTGCTTCCTGGAAATCCTGGGCCAAAATTATGTCATGCATCCCAGGCGTTTTCATGGGAGTAGGGGCTTCGTCAGCTAAGCACACCCTCCTGCATACCTAAGTTAAGGGCAGATGGAGTCCAGGAAGTAAATACTACGTGAATCATCTGCCCTTACTCAAGATGGCCGCAACTAGAAATGCTAGGAGAGTGTTTTTTAAAGTGATTTCTCAACAAAATAAAGCTTGGAGGCACAGATGGATGGGGGAGTTTCCTTTTAATATTAAAAATTAATTTAATAGCATTATTATTATTATAAAACAGGATTTATATATCACCAACAGTTTGCACAGCGCTTTACAACAGGAGGGCAGACAGTACAGTTATAGTACAATTCAATACAGGAGGAATCAGAGGGCCCGTTTGTGGTGCTCAGATTAGACATGTGCAATTTGTTTCATTCCGAATTTGTTTTTTTAACGAATTTGGACAAATTTGTTCATTCGGAAACATCCGCATTAACGAAAACCCGTTTAATGAATTTTTCCGAATATTTGTAAATTCGAATATCTGAAAATTTGTAAATTTGTAAATCCAAAAATTCGTAAATTCTAAAATCCAAAAACCCCAAAATTTTCGAAAATCTGAAATAATAACTAACTATTAAATTATAGGTATTGAAACTGTATCTGAACTAGACATGTGCACTACCGAAAAATTCTTTATTTTAGTTTCATTCGTTTTTTGTTTTTTTCGTTTTTCGGGTCATTCATTATGATCACAATTCGTAAAGTAGAAAATTTGAAGATTCGAAAGAACGAAAATTTGAAATAATAACTAACTACTAATAACTATTAAATTATAGGTATTGGAATTTCCTTTCAAATTTGGCTGTTAGTTTATTCGTAACGAATACGAATTTATCCGAAGTTCAAAATTATCCGAAATAAGAAATACCGTATCTAAACGAATGGAACATAACAAATTAATAATAACAAATAATAATAATAAAACTTTTTATTATTATTATTATTTATTATTAAAGAGGAAGTAAACCCTCCTGCAAAAAAAAAATAAAAACACACCCTGCAAGATAAAGGCATAATGAATTATGAATTACTTACCCGAGAACCAAGCCCCCGCAGCCTTCCTCGTCTCCCCCTCAGGCCGCTGACATGTCACCTGGGGCTTGCTTCCGGGTATTACGGCTCCGGCGCTGTGATTGCGCACGGGAGCCGCCGCGATTGGCACAGTACAACTGAAGCAACGGCACGTACGTGCCATTGCTTCAGTTGGCTTAAGCATGTGCCACATGATGTCGGCACATACAAATACAGGGATATCTCCTAAACCGTGCAGGTTTAGGAAATATCCAGCGCAGCTACAGGCAAGCCTAATTATAGGCTTGCCTGTAGTTTAAAGTGGTTATAAAGGGTTTACAACCACTTTAATTCGATCTGTTCCATTTGTTTAGATGCGGCATTTGTTATTTTGGATAATTCGTAACTTCAGATAAATTTGTATTCGTTACGTTCGCTAACAGCCAAATTTGAAAGGAAATTCCAATACCTATAATTTAATAGTCATTATTAGTTAGTTAGTTATTATTTCGAATTTTCGGATTTTCGTTCTATAGAATTTACGAATTTTTAAATTTACAAATTGCGATCATAAGGAATTACCCGAAAAACGAAAAAAACCCAAAAACGAATGAAACTAAAATGAATGAATTTTTCGGTAGTGCTCATGTCTAGCTCAGATACAGTTTAGTTCCTCTTTAAATCACAAAATGAACCGAGTATCAATTGTATGTGTTATATCATCTTTTGAACATGGAGTATTCCTAATGCATTCATTTTTGGGGATTTTTTTTTTTATTGATGATGCATTGTTTCTTTTCGCTTTTAGTAACACTGATTTTCTTTCCAATGCAGAGCCAGTACGTTTTCTTGAATCAGTGCGCTCTGGACTTGATAAATTCTCGAAAAGCCCAGGACAATGACATCTACCAGAACACTGAAT
Source organism: Lithobates clamitans (assembly GCA_037952925.1). Taxonomy (NCBI): domain Eukaryota; kingdom Metazoa; phylum Chordata; class Amphibia; order Anura; family Ranidae; genus Lithobates; species Lithobates clamitans. Next base: position 366,599 of record JBBGZY010002335.1, read on the forward strand.
CCATCTACCAGAACAGTGAATCCATCTACCAGAACGCTGACTCAGTCTACCAGAACGTAACGTCCCTCTATCCCAAAGTCAGCAGGACCAACCTATAGAAACGTTTAACTCCAAAACGACCTCTCTGACCGAGGAGGCGCGCTGCTGGTACCAATGAACTCATCATTACAGGGAATCGCACTTTTTATTTGTTCCCTGGAGGTTTATGTTATTTAATGAATGTGTATGTTTTGTTTTTTTTTCCTCTTCTTTTTTGCAGATGTACTTTTCAAATCTGCTGGGAAGATATGGTACATCTAAATTATAAAGATGAACATTATGTTTTATACCACTATGTTGGGTGATTCTCTTTACTGCAAGGTATTCTTCTCCGTAAGACAAAAATATATGTATTTTTTTAATCCTTAAATACCAAGTCAGAGAAGTCCACTCTCCTTCCTGGCACGTTTCTGATTTTTTAAAAAACAAAATATATAATTAAAGGGCACCAGTGTCAGGACAAGATCATCTAGTGCTCAGGACAAAGATGGCAAATTGCGCCCCCCCCCCCCCTTTATTATGTGTGAGCTTATGAGGAGTAGCGGGGGGGGGGGGGGGGAAACAGCTTGCACCTCTCCCCGGCTCTCTCCTCTCCTTGCTACTTTCAGCGCTGGGCTGACAGAAGTAGTGATGCCGCTGTCACTATTCCTGTCAGCCTTATTGTAGAAGGAACTTGCAGCACCTCCATCCCTACAATACACGCTGGGCCCAGGGCGGCCGTTACCCTCTGCCCACCCCTTGTCCTGGCCCTGAAGGGCACCTCCCAGGACAGGCAGTATAGGAGTTGCTGAAATATTTAATGATGCAGGCTCTGAAAATGGCATCTAAAACCTTTCCAGCCTACTGAGTCTCTTATCTAAAAAAAACAATGTAGTACCCGGGTCATGGATAGGGATGAGCGAAACTGAGAGCTAATACCTTACATTTAATACAGCAGGTATATATAGTTAAGATTGCTTTTAAGGGGTGTCAGGTGGTTGTAAACCCTTACATACACCCAATGAAGTGACTGGCCTCAGATGATACACAGAGATGAAACAAATCCTCCTACATAAGCTGTACCTGTTTATCAGTTGCTGAGCGGCAAAGGCATAAGCAGGGGGTGTGCCACGTGTGGTGATGATTCCTGCTACTGCCCAGGCCTCCCCCTGTGTTGGCCCCTTAGCCCCACAGTGCTGCTGGTTTCCCTCCTCTCCTCTCCATCCGGCTGCTGCGGGAGATGTTTCAGGATAGAGAGCGGGGGGAAGGGGCTAGTGAATATGTAATTTACCAGCCCCTTCCTTTTTCTAAATGAACACAGTGCTCACTGCGTCCGTTCATAACCAAAGCATAGTAAACTGTTTTTTTACTATGCTTCAGTTTGTGAATGAACAGGAAGCCACTTGGCACAGAGCACTTCCCATTCATTCATTGTCCAGTGAAGCTGAGGCTGCAGAGAAAGGCTTTGGGGTGCACACCCTAATGTAATAGGCTGTGCACACCTGTGCTGAGTGGTTGCAGCACGGTGCCTTTCACTTGAATGGGTCATATTCGGCGAGTGGTAGTGCCCGGGGGTATGATTCCTGTAGTGGTATGTGCACACCCTGGGCCACCGCCTCTTCAGCTAAAGAGGGAGCAGTTGAGGGATGGTAGAAAAAACAAAAAACGCATGGTTTTAGTCCCCCAAAAACACAAGTGTAAGCAAGCCCTTATGAAATAATCAAACCTACCTTAAATACACCCCTTTAACGAAAAAAACGATTTTCTCCAAAGTGGAGACTTACTGGTGGGAAAATCGGTGGTTCTCTTTCATTTCCGCTCATCCCTAGTCTTTGATTTCACTGCCTACATACTTGTTCCAGATAAGTGGTTCGCTAAGCAGTGTGCGGAGGTCAGGATGTAGCCGTGGAGCCGGCCTCTTCAAAAACAAGTCAGCAAAGGCAGCTCCTATAGCTCTATGCTGGTTACACTAACAGCTCTGTTATAAACCTGATAATTTATTTGCAGTAAAACATTCTAATTTTTTTAAAATGTGTTATTTACCTGTCCTGTTTTTATGTGATATAAATTTGATTGAAATATAAAGATCAAAAAATGATGTAATAATTAATGTATAAATTAATATATATTCTGGGGGAAAAAAAAAAAACTATATTAAGTCATATGATACAAAGATCAATGATGCGTGGTAACCCATGGCAACCAATCAGAAACCTTCTTCCTCTAGTCTGTTTCACAATACACTTTATTGGTCTTTGTATAATGTTGTTAAATGTAATTGTACATAATTAGATTTAAAGAATATTTTATATTTTTGGAATCAAACCCTGCCAACTTTTTAGCTTTTGTTACTGAGATGTACATTTGGTTTTGTTTCAAGTGTAACTTACTGAAGTGCCATATTATTTAGGTGAGATATTATATATTTTTATGTCTGTGGAAGATCTTTCTCAGGATAATCATGCACTGAAATAAATATAACTTATGCAACTAGGGAATATAGTCATAGTGGATGTCTATGTGTGTAAATAGGCCAAAGCAATAGGAGTTGCACTTTTACAGTTGTGTGAGATTATGGAACTATAGGCCTCATGTGTGGGTCACCTATAGCAACCATACCTTCTCATTCTAATCTGCACTACAGAACCTAAATCTGGAATTAAAATGGTTGTTATAAGCAACACAGTTCGACACTACATAGCCAAAAGTTTTGAACACCTGACCATCACACCTACATTATACCGGCATAGGTATGTGGACCCTCCTCCAATTTATTGAGTTCAGATTTTTCCAGTGAAGGGTACTGTTTATGCTTCAGCGTACAAAGACATTTTGGACAACTGGGCTCTTCCAACCTTGTGGTAACGGTTTTAGAAAGGGCCCTTTCTCCTCCAGCATGGCTCTGCCACTGTGCACAAGGTCAACTCCATATTGACATGGTTTGATGAATATAGAATTGCATATATGGAAGGAGCGCCAGACCAAAAGATAAGAGTTCAAATTCATTTATTGATGTTGTGTTCAATAAATTTATTTGGAGTGGCGCTCCTTCAATATATGCACGTCGTTTCCTGGTAACCTGCTGGAGTACCCACAGTAGGGTAGCCTTGCCTGCTGTGAGAAGCCTAAGCTGAGCCAGTGGGCTCTTCAAATGTTTTTTGCCCTCTCACTACCTTGTTTAAACTCATATCAAAGCCTCTCAAAGACTCATATCAGAGCCTCTTGGGTGCCCTTTTTTTCATTGATGAACATAGAATGGCCAGCACAGAGTCCTGACCTCAACCCTACTGAGCACTGTTGGTTATGTGCCAAGTCATCTCATTTAACATCAGTACCTGACCTCATCAATGGACACAATTCCCACAGACACTGTCATGGTTAGGGGTCAAGCTTGGAGGCCAGTAGCTATAGCAGTAGAGAGGCTCCCACTGACCAGCTGGATAAGTGCAGCAGCAGGTCACCCTGGCCGATGACACGGGTTCACCCAAGGTTCGGTGTCTAATCACTAACCGGTGTTCCCCAGAGCTTCTGATGGTGGAGATGCTGCATATTAGTACCAGGTCGCGGTCTTCAGGATCGCCCCACCAAGAGGTGAGCAAGCCAATGTCCAGTAGAAGATATAACAGGTTGGGATCAAGCCGAAGCATAGTCAGTAAAGAAGCCAAAGGTTGGTAATAAGTGGTCGCAAGTGGGGATCCAGCAGAAGCGTAGTTGAGGACCAAGCCAAAAGTCGGTAACAAGTCATAGCAGAGATACAGTCGAAAGCAAGACTGACAAGAGCGAGATATTGGATGGAGAGAACACAACAATCTTGAAAACAGGAAGTGCAAAGGCATAGCTTAAATAGGGAGTTTGTGGGAGGAGCAAAGAGTTCAAGGTTCAGCTGAAAGAAGACACAAAGCAAGATTGTCCAAAGGATCAGACAGGGTGTTGTTCAGCATCTCAGGTGGCTCAGCAAGAACACACATAGCCAGACACAGCACAGGACACAGGTTCAGACCCGAGTCTTGACAGACACAAACTGTTGTGCAAAGCCTGTCCAGAAGGAGGCCTTCATAGTCATGAAGGTAGGGTTACCCCATTATAATGTCCACGGTTTTAGTATAGGATGTTCAGGTGTGGTGGTCAGGTGTCCTCAAACGTTGAGCCATGTAGTGTATAACGCTCTTTTATGCATGGATGGTCTGTAGGATTCTTGCTACTCAGTATTGTAGAGGCTGATCTGGCCAGTGAAAGGCCAAGATGATATCATCTGAGAATATTGTCTTCCTGACTGATTGAAGGCTGCTTTTGGAATATACTCTGATGCTCATCACTTGTGCCCTGGAGTGCCACATATTAGTTAACTTGGGCTGTTTAGCAGATTTCATGTATTTTGTAAGAACTCTATATTGTTCTCCCATGAAGGAAAGGCATTAAACACCAGACTGGCAGCAGAAAAATATAGGTTTTAATGCAAAAGCGGTGACATTCCTTCACTGTTGGACTGGCTTGGCTAATGCAATATATACAAAAATAGCACTTTATTAAAGGGAAGTGCCAGTAGTTAATAATCTTAGAGGGAGACATTTCTCATTACCCAAGGAACCCCTAGCAACCTCTGGAGGAACCCTAGGGTTCCACAGAACAGGGAAAGGTGGCTCTATATGCAACTATGCCAGCAAGTCTCTTAATACAGTTTAGAAACAACACTGTTAACACCCCCAAAAAAATTCTCCAAAAGCAGTTCCCTGTAATATCCTTGCATTTCTGGTGGCCCATGTCTCATATCTCCATTCTGCATTCATCTGCCTCTTTAGCATTCAACACAGAAATGTCAGATAGTGGTTTGTTTGCAGCCCCTCCAAAATTGAGCACCACTGGTCCTACCTGCCTCTACATGATGTGATTCCACCCAATTTTACTGGAAACTGCTTTGAGGAATTTAGGGGGCAATGATATGCGAGTGTTGGCACTCTTTCACCAATCACAGAACAGTTTTTGGCATAATTAGAATGGCCAGTGCTGACTGTGACAGCTTACTACCTACCACTGCACTTTGTTAATAAAGATAAAAGAGCCGAGGCAACTTTTTATATTAGAAGGAATTTTATTTTTTTTCACATTTTTGTTGTTTTTATTGTCTTTTTCTATTTGTAACCCAGAATACAGAGCTGTTGGAAAATTTTACACAACGCTTGGTTTTGGCTGCCTATTCAAATATAATATTTATTTTTTTAATGACAAATCAAAATATACTCGTAATAATGCGCAAACGGTGTTGGCATACTTGAAAAATAAGATACATTTTACATGTGAAAGATACTTGTTTTACTGAAGGAATTCTTGAAAATTTGTAAAACATTCCAGTGAAGTCTCAGGTTTAGATAAAATGTGAAATCTGTGTCTTATTGTGTTTGGTTTTAACTTTTAATATAATGACAATACACTGTTTTTTTTTCCTGTATAATGATATATATAGATTGATAAATATATAATAAAAAAATGTATATATATCCTGTAAACTGCGTTTGCTGGATAGGTAATAAAATCTTAATTTTTAACCACGTTTCACTTCTTTATCACTTTTCATAAGAAGTAAAAAAAAAATATCAACTTTTTTTGGCCATCCTGATTGGTGCATACGCAATTTAACTCTATAAATTGTTTTTGTTTTATTGTGAGAAACACTTCTAATAGCTGTAAACCCCAACTAAAGGACATTTAGTTTGCTGAAACACTGCATTTTTCTTATATTGTTTTCTCCTTTTTTTTTTTTTTTTTTGTTGCATCTTAGTGCTGCTGATGCTTTGCAGGCTCTTTGCAGCCCCTTTCCTGACGAATTGCACTCCAGTGATGGCTGCTTGGCATTTCTCAGGATGGGTCTCCGATGTATACAGTCCCAACTACTCTCCTCCAAGCCTTCCATCCACGCTCCACCAACTGATGGGAGATGTCTGTATATGGCACAATCTGTTACTCGCTGACAATTATACAACCAAACACAAAAGTAGAGCCGCTCACCTTGGAAAAGCTGAGATTCCATTTTATTGTTATCCAGTGTAGTCTGCCTAATTCTGTTACGCGTTTCACTTTGCTAGGAGCTTAGTCATTGACTCTAGTCATAGAGGCTACTCATGGGGGAGTTTTTATATCTAAAACACTCAGAATCTGGTACAGCTGTAGCCAATCAGCTTCAAACTTCAGCATGTTCGATTAAGCTTTGAAAATAAAACCTGGAAGCTGATTGGTTTCTATGCACAGCTGCACCGGGTTTTGCACTCTCCGGTTTTAGTAAATCTCCCCCCAGAGAGTCATCCCTAGAGAAGGGAAACGCGTAAGTGGAGACAGTGGATTACCCTTGCACCAAATAACAATTCATTATGGCCTTTTAGAAGGTGCAGTGACAACAGTGGACCATGCCTGTATAATGGCCATTTGTCATCACCATGGAAGCCTTTGTGACACTGCTTCCTCATGAATACAGTACAGTCAATAAGGATTGTCACTCAAGGACAGGAAGTGTGTTACTGGCAAGATCACCAGGTAAAAATAAAAATAAAAAATCCCTGCACACCAGTAAAAATAGAAATAAAATACCCATTCGCGCCATGCTCTGGGACTATACTGGTTAGCCTTGCCCAACGCAAGACCCTGCAGTTCCGTAGTGCGTGCTGAAAAAAATAAACGTCATGCAGTCCTTTCATCGTATTGTGATGCAGCCAATAAAACTTAAAGTGATTGTAAAGTCTGGTATTTTTTCCCATAAAATAATAAACATGTTTTACTTCCCTGCTATTTGCAGTGGATTTGCACAGGGCTGCCCAGATCCTCCTCTTCTCGGTTCCCTCTTCGGCGCTCCTTGCTCCTCCCTCCTGTTCGTTGCCCCCACAGCAAGCAGCTTGCTTTGGGGGCCCCACCGAGCCGAGTCACAGCTCCCTCTGTATCCATTTAGACATGGAGCTCCATATATATATATATATATATATATATATATATATATACACAGTGTATATAAAAAGTTTACACACCCCTGTTAAAATGTCATGTTTCTGTGATGCAAAAAAATGAGACAAGGATAAATAATTTTAGAACTTTTTCCACCTTTAATGTGACCTATAAACTGTACAACTGAGTTGAAAAACAAACCGAGATCTTTTAGGGAGGGGGAGTAAAAATGAAAAACTAAAATAAAGTGGTTGCATGAGTGTGCACACCCTCTTATAACTGAGGATGTAGCTGCATTCAGAATTAAGCAATCACATTCAAACAAATAAAATTAAATAGTAGTCACTGGTCAGTACACACCTGCCATCATTTAAAGTGCCTCTGATTAACCCCAAATAAAGTTCAGCTGTTCTAGTAGGTCTTTCCTGACATTCTTAGTCGCATCCTACAGCAAAAGCCATGGTCCGCCGAAAGCTTCCAAAGCATCAGAGGGATCTCATTGTTAAATAGGTATTAGTCAGGAGAAGGGTACAAAAGAATTTCCAAGGCATTAGATATACCATGGAACACAGTGAAGACAGTTATCATCAAGTGGAGAAAATATGGCACAACAGTGACATTACCAAGAACTGGACGTCCCTCCAAAATTGATGAAAAGACGAGAAGAAGACTGGGAGGCTGCCAAGAGGCCTACAGCAACATTAAAGGATCTGCAGGAACAAATGTTGGATGGCAGGCTAGTCAATTTTCCGGTCTGTTGTCAGATCTTCCTATCGTCTGTACGCAAGTCTGTCACACAAAAGTTGAAAACGTACAAACACGCATGCTCGGAATTAATGCTCATCAAACACGACATTAGCAGAAGGTGCCCAAAGGGTGGCGCTTAAGAGCTGAAATTCCTCATAGTACGTCACTACGTTCGTGTTTGTTGGCCAACAATTGTGTACCGTTTGTATGCAAGGCAAGTTCCCTGCACACACCCTTCAGAAAAAAGTCTGACGCTCTGTTGGCCAACAATCCGACCGTGTGTACGAGGCTTTAGACTGGGATGCCATTTGTAACGACACCCCGAGTGTGAAAGGGGTTAAAGTCGTTTAAGACATTCCATACCCAAACACAAAGTCAGCTACCGAACACTTTCAGCAGCCGAACCAGGAACCCATACAAATAATTCTCCCCCAAATACGAGACAAGATGCTCTGTCTTGAGGGTCAAGCAGGAATCAACTCATCTATTATCACACATGGACACAACAGATAAAATAACTCAGAGACTCTTTCCCCCCACCCTTGGAAAAGAGGGCGGGTTAAACCGTCCAATGACAATAGACACACAGGTCAGGTGTGTTCAAACTTCTCATCAGTACACAGTCTTATCAGCAGGGGGCTGCTGGAGGAATCCCCCCTCCCTCCATAGAGATACACATTCCAGAATATCAGACACAATGGAACATTGGAATACAACCCCAAACTAGCACAGCAAATAGTACACAACACAATGAGACAGCACACAGTATATATACATATATACAGCATTGAGTCTGACTAGCACAGATCATAGTGGGGTTCTCATTCACCTTGTGCCCCTATTAGTGACTCCCGTCACAATGGCATATCCAGGGTCCCCAGAATCTGTGTGTCTTGGGGGACATGGACCTGAATCTAAAGTAATGCCAGGCATAAAGCTCACAAAGAGCGCCGTTCCCCCAAATGCCAGGGCCCATAATCGGCTGGCATTCAGTCCCCTCCAAAAGCCTCTGTCCCGGCTAGGTCTGTCACACCATTAAAGTTCATGTACGTGTAAAGGAAGGCGTCCCGACACTTTTGACAAATAGTGTATGCGTTATGGTGTGTTGTGTTGCGCTCTACCGTACAAATCAATGGGTTTCTATTCACATTGAATGCCAATGCAACACATGTAGAGGCATGCACGTTGGCAATGCGCATTAATGCGTGCATTTTAGCAGCACATGCGTGAATGAGCCCTAAACTAGAGGGTAGAGCTTTTCATAAACAAAAAAAAAGACTGATCCAGTAATTCTCAGAGTAAATAAATTCAGGCTGAACACAGAACAGTGATGGATGTTCTCTATTCGAGGACATGCTGTAAGCCTGACCTTATCTCTAATACAGAGAGTGCTTGTCCCACTTATTGATCTGCTGGTCCCATTACCATATTGCTGCGCTATCTGTCTCTGCGTCTCCTCTTTTCTTTCCCCATCTCAGCCCTTCGCTCGGCTCTCCCTGACAAAAACTGTGTTAGAGATCCCAGATTAATTGTCCCCCCCCCTTGCTCTCCCCCGTCACGTCAGGTGTTGCCAGCATCTGCTTCCTCTGGGTACCAGACCCTTGACAGCTCCGCAACCGATGCTAATGAACAGAGAGCTCCGTGCAGTCTGCCAGCTTTCTGCCCGTTGATTGGCCGTTCAGTCATCCCTTGTGCTGGCTGGCCTCCAAAAAAAAAAAAAAAAAAAGAAATCCCGTAACGGGCAGCAATCAGGAAAATGAGCAAGAGGTCCTCCTCCGCCTGTGGCTAGAAGGAACCTGCGCTGGAAGAGCCCACTCATGCCCTGCTGTACGGTAAGTAGAATTAAGACCTATTCCTGGAAAGCAAACCGTAGAAAGCTAGAAGAGTGGCGGCAAAAGACCAAGTGGTCCATCCATTTACAAAGACCAATGATGGTGTGCAAAGTGCGGTAAGCCATACCGACCCATTACTCATCACCACTGGCCATGAAAAAAAAGGCGACCGGTTACTAGGGGTTACTGCCATCCGCCGCATCAAACATACGCCTTGGCGCCACGTGGTAATAAATGATCTCGATCCCGTGTGCGAAAGGGCTTATTATTATTCTCGCCTTATGGCAAATTGAGGTCTTGTGTAGAGTCTTTCAAGTGGGAAGTCGCTTTTTTTTTTTTTTTTATCAGCCGAGGCTTTTTATCTCAACACAATGGGAGCGTTTTTCCCGAGCTGCAGAGACGCCGTTTAATGCAGTTCTTTTGTTAAGGAACAATGTGCTATTTGGTGGCAGCTGGATGCCTTTACAAGGTACGCGGGGAACCGTTCTCCTGGAATCCATGGGAGAGAGATAGACTAGATACTGCATTGCACCCAATCTACCGGAGAGCCCAACGATGATGGTGATGAATAATGACTTGTGGAAGTTTGGAGTTGTGAACTCCTCGATGTGCTCGGGGGGGGGGGGGGGGGGGGGGATGCCGGTTATATGGAAGGAAGTGGTAGGATGCTGCAGAGATGGATGGGGGGGGGGGGGGGGGATGCAGAGTTCTGCAACCTGAAGATTAAAGTGCTTGTGGGACTGCAAGGATCGTCCTGAGCTCTGCAGTTCCCCATCATTCAAACAGAGTATATATATAATTTGTATATTAATGTAAATAACAATAATTATTTATAAATAATCATGATAATAATAATATTAAACAACAACAATGTATATAACAATAATTATTATTATTTATTACTAATAATGATAATAATAATAATAACAACAACAATGCATATAACAATAATTATTATTATTTATGAATAATAATGATAATAATAATAATATTAAACAACAACAATGTGTATAACAATAATTATTATTATTTATAAATAATAATGATAATAATAATAATATCAACAACAATGTATATAACAATAATTATTATTATTTATTAATAATAATGATAATAATAATAATAATATCAACAACAATGTATATAACAATAATTATTATTATTTATTACTAATAATGATAATAATAATTATAATAACAACAACTATGTATATAACAATAATTATTATTATTTATAAATAATAATGATAATAATAATATTAAACAACAACAATGTATATAACAATAATTATTATTATTTATAAATAATAATGATAATAATAATAATAATAAACAACAACAATGTATATAATAATAATTATTATTATTTATAAATAATAATGATAATAATCATAATAAACAACAACAATGTATATAACAATAATTATTATTATTTATTACTAATAATGATAATAATAATAATAATAACAACAACAATGTATATAACAATAATTATTATTATTTATTACTAATAATGATAATAATAACAACAACAATGTATATAACAATAATTATTATTATTTATTACTAATAATGAAAATAATAATAATAATAATAATAATAATAATAATAATAATAATAATAATAAAAACAACAATGTATATAACAATAATTATTATTATTATTATTAAATAATAATAATAATAATAATAATAATAATAATAATAATAATAGCAACAATATTATTATTGTTGTTGTTATTAACCATTATTATTATTATTATTATGATTGTTATCTATACTGTTATTATATAATAATATAATTATGTGATATATTATTTTGATAACACAATTTAATTGCAAAATATTAAAATGTACAACAACAACCACTTGGGGGTGATATATATAAATGTATGTACTATGATCAGTTTGCATCATGATACTGGGCATAGGTGTGCGCAGCCTATTGCATTAGGGTGTGCACCCCAAAGTTCAAACACACACGCGCAGTAGAGCAGTGGATGGTGTTGGTGTCAGTTTTTTGTTTTGATTATTTTATTTTGTAAAAAATATTTTTTTATTAAAAAATAAAAATTATGAAAAAAATTATTTAAAAAAAAAATTGTAAAAAATAACAAAATAAAATATTAAAAACAAAAAAAATATTATTTTTTTTTACAATGTGTTAGGAGCCCCATTGAGGGGTATTGGTGAAATACACAGAGAAAGGGACTGAGGACAGAGGTTTCCCAGTCTCTTTTTCTGTAGCCTCAGCTTCCATGGGGGTTAAGCAGGGGGAATCTGCATTGCACAGGGTGATTAGGGTGTGCCCAGGCACACCTGGCACACCCTGTGCGCACGCCTATTATACTGGGCTATCTTGAATCTTAACCACTTCAGCCCCGGACCATTTGGCTGGCCAAAGACCAGAGCACTTTTTTGCGATTCGGCACTGCGTCTCTTTAACTGACAATTGCGCGGTCATACGGCGTTGCTCCCAATCAAAATTGATGTCCTTTTTTCCCCCACAAATAGAGCTTTCTTTTGGTGGTATTTGATCACCTCTGTGGTTTTTTTTTTTTTTGCGCTATAAACAAAAAAAGAGCGACAATTTTGAAAAAAACGCATTATTTTTTACTTTTTGCTATAATAAATATCCCTAAAAAATATATAAAAAAACATTTTTTTTTACCTCAGTTTAGGCCGATATGTATTCTTCTACATATTTTTGGTAAAAAAAAAATCGCAATAAGCGTTTATTGATTGGTTTGCACAAAAGTTATAGCGCCTACAAAATGGGGGATAGTTTTATTTATTTATTTATTTATTTTAATTTTTTTTACATTTTACTAGTAATGGCGGCGATCAGCGATTTTTATCATGACTGAGACATTATGGCGGACAGATCGGACACTTTTGGCGCTATTTTGGGACCATTCACATTTATACAGCGATCAGTGCGATTAAAAATGCATTGATTACTGAGTAAATGTGACTGGCAGTGAAGGGGTTAACCACTAGGTGGCGCTGTAGGGGATAAGTGTGTCCTAGGGATGTGCTCTAACTGTGGGGGGGAGGGGCTGTGTGTGACACGACACTGATCACCGCTCCAGATTACAGGGAGCAGAGATCAGTGTCACGAGGCAGAACGGGCAAATGCTTGTTTACATCAGCATTTCCCTGTACTTTCTCTCCGTGAGACGATCGCGGGTATTCCCGCGATCACGCTCATGGAGCTCCCGGTGGGCGCGCGCCTGTACGTGCCCTTCTGCCACAATATATCTGCGTGAAGCGGTCGGGAAGCGGTAAAAGTGGATATAAACACCACAAAAAACAAAAACAAAAAAAAAAAACCTGCAAGACAAAGGCATAATGAGCTAGTATGCATAGCATACTAGCTCATTATGTATTACTTACCTGAGATCGAAGCTCCCACAGTGGTCCTCGTTCACCGCTCTGGCCGGCGACATCACTCCCGGAGTTACTTCCGGGAATTGCGGGCTCCGGCTCTGTGATTGGCCGGAGCAGCGATGACGTCACTCCGACGGTAACGGCACAGTCTAACGGAAGCAACGGCACGTACGTGCCATTGCTTCACTTTGCTTCAGTGCGCATGTGCCGATGACGTCGGCACATGCAAATACAGGGAAAACCTGTACAGGGAACAGTTTAGGTGATGGGTATGGGTAGCTACAGGTAAGCCTTATTATAGACTTACCTTAAATGTCATTTATCATTGGGAAACCTGACGATGCACCACCTTGATGAAATAACATTAAAAGCTCCCCTTCACATCAGAGCCCTACTTTCATATCAGAGTCCCCCCTTCATGTCAGTATTAAACCATCACATCAGAGCCTCCCTTTCATATCAGAGCCCTCCCCCCTTTGCATCAGAGCCTCCCCTAGTACATAGATACCTAACATGTCACACTTTACAATTGCGTACACTCGTGGAATGGTGCCAAACTTCAGTACTTAAAAATCTCCATAGGCGATGCTCTAAAAATGTTAACAGGTTACATGTTTAGAGTTACAGAGGAGGTCTAGTGCTAGAATTATCGCTCTCGCTCTAACCATCGCGGCATATGTAACCTGCGTGTATCTGGCTCTGATATTAGTCAGTGCCTCACCAGCCACTCACCTCCCCGCACGACCCAGCATGCGCCCCCCTATCACATAGGACTCCTCATATCAGAGCCATACAAATACATCTTTGCCCCCCCCATCTCCATAGACCCCCCCCCCCCCCTCATCACAGACCCCCCTCCCCCAATCACACAGCACCCCCATCACAGAGCTATTGGATGTTAGGGTGTCTGCCCCCCACCAAGAGCAAATCATGATACTGATCGAGGGTAAACTGGGTCCAGTGCTGCACCCCAAGGGAATACAGAGAGCACCCCAGAGTGCCACAGTCCCTGATTGGCCAACATTGCTCCAAACTGAATAATAAAGTCCGCGTGAAACACCAAGTTGGATTTGCAAAAGAATTATTTTTTGTATCACATTTGATGTAATTTTTTTTTTTATAATTTGATAACAACGCAGGTGATTGGAGAAATTTGGGAGTGATACATTGTTTAGAGTTTATTTACTAAAGGCAAATCCACTTTGCACTGCAGGCGCACTTGGAAGTGATCCGAGGGCGACATGCAAGGAAAATAAAAAACAGCATTTTAGCTTTCACATGATTGAATGATAAAATCAGCAGAGCTTCCCCTCATTTCAGATCCACCCCTTAGATTTACAGCGATGGCACTTCCAAGTGCACTTTCAGTGCAAAGTGGATTAACCTTTCATAAATAACCCCCCATTGTTTAGAGTTTATTTATGTTTACAGGGTTTATATAATTGGGATTTGGTACACAGTATGTAGCAGGTGAGATCGAGGCTCTTTAAATTGTATAGAGCAGAGCTTTCACAGTTTACACTTTTATCACCTACTATTATTATTTTATATTACCGTATATACTCAAGTATAAGTCGTTCCGAGTATAAGTCGAGGCCCTAATTTACCACAAAAAAATGGGAAAAACTTAGTGACCCGAGTATAAGACGAGGGTGAAAGATGCACAGCTACTGTAAGTGGAAAAGAGAGTCAACAATGCCCATTTGCAGCATCACTGTGCCCATTTGCATGCCTCACTGTGCCCATTTGCAGCCATAAGTCCCCTGAACTTCAAACTTGGTAGTTAAGGGTTCCTAGATGCCCCCTAGCTGCAGCCAAAATTTGGGGTCTCTGAACCCAAAGGGTCCAGAAATAACATTGCTGCAGATGGACACAGTTGACCGAATTTGGGGCCCCGTATCTCGGGGCCACTTAGTGCTAAGAACCCCAAATTTAGTGTGCAAACCCAGTGGAACTAGCACCATAAAATTTCCAAAGCTGGGGTTTCTAGCACCAAGTGGCCCCGAGATACAGGGCCCCAAACATCAGTTCAGAAAATGAAAAGCACTTTTCTGCACCAGAGAATGACATTTTCCGAACCGGTTTTGGGGCCCCGTATCTCAGGGCCACTTGGTGCTAGGAACCCCAGCTATGGATATGTTATGGTACCAGTTCCACTGGGTTTGCACACCAAATTTGGGGTTCCTAGCACCAAGTGGCCCTGAGATATGGGGCCCCAAAATCGGTTCAGAAAATGTCAAGCACTTTTCTGCAGGAGAGAATGACATTTTCTGGGCCGAATTTGGGGCCCCGTATCTCGGGGCCACTTGGTGCTAGGAACTTCAGCTTTGGATATGTTGTGGTACCAGTTCCACTGGGTTTGCACACCATTTGGGGTTCCTAGCACCAAGTGGCCCTGAGATACTGGGCCCCAAAGTCGGTTCGGAAAATGAAATTTTTTGCTGCAGAAAAGTGCTTGACTCGAGTATAAGTCGAGGGGGGCACTTTCAGCACAAAAAAATGTGCTGAAAAATTCGACATATACTCGAGTATATACAGTATCTACTATTATTATTTTATATTATCTACTATTATTATTTCATAAATAAGGATTATACATAAGGATTACTATATACTACACCTTTTTCCCCCCTTACCTCTTAGATTGTAAGCTCTCTGGAGCGGGGTCCTCGTAATCCAATTGTATTGTACCTGTTATGTCTGTTATTTTGTAATGTGATGCACAAACAGTTGACGCAATATACATCCTGAACAATATTAACCACCTGACAACTGGGCACTTAAACCCCCTTCGTGACCAGACCAATTTTCAGCTTTCAGTGCTCTCACACTTTGAATGACAATTACTCAGTCATGTAATACTGTACCCAAATGAATTTTGCGTCCTTTTTTTCATACAAATAGAGCTTTCTTTTGGTGGTATTTGATCACCTCTGGGCTTTTTATTTTTTGCGCTATAAATGAAAAAAGACCAAAAATTTAAAAAAAAAACGCATTTTTCTTCGTTTCTGTGATAAAATTTTGCAAATTATTAATTTTTCTTCATAAATTTTGGCCACAATTTATACTGCTACATATCTTTGGTAAAAATAACCAAAATTAGTGGATATTATTTGGTCTGTGTGAAAGTTATAGAGTCTACAAATTGTGGTGCAAAACATAAAAAATTGATCACACCTGATGTACTGGTGGCCTATCTCATTTCTTGTGACCCGAACAAGTCAGGACAGTACAAATACCCCCCAAATGACCCCTTTTTTGAAAGTAGACATTCCAAGGTATTCAGTAAGATGCATGGTGAGGTTTTTGATGTTGTCATTTTTTCCCACAATTCTTTGCAAAATGAAGATTTTTTTTTTTTTTTTTTTTCCTCCCATAAAATTGTCATTGTAATTGGTTATTTCTCTCACATGGCATGTGTATACCACAAATGACGCCCCAAAATACATTCTGCTACTCCTTCTAAGTATGGCGATACCACATGTGTGGGACTTTTTCACAGCCTAGCCACATAGAGAGGCCCAACATGCAGGGAGCACCATCAAGTGTTCTATGAGCATAAATGACACATCTAACTTGTTAACTACCCATTACATTTTTGAAGGCCCTGGAGCACCAGGACAATGGAAACGCCCACAAAATGACCCCATTTTGGAAAGCTAACACCCCAACGTATAATCTATGAGGCATAATGAGTTTTTTGAACGGTTCATTTTTTTCCAGAAGTTTTTGGAAAATGTGGAAAAAAATGAAAACGCATTTTTTTTACACAAAGTTGTCCATTTATAAGCTATTTCCAACACATAGCATGTACATAGCAAAAATGACACCTCAAAATACATTCTGCTACTCCTCCTGAGTATAGCGATACCACATGTGTAAGACTTTTACACAGCCTGGCCACATACAGGGGCACAATACTGAAATAGCACCTTCAAGGGTTTTAGGAGCATAAATTACACATCTCATTTCTCACCCACCTATTACACTTTTAAAGGCCCTGGAGCACCAGGACAATGGAAACGCCCACAAAATGACCCCATTTTGGAAAGCTAACACCCCAACGTATAATCTATGAGACATAATGAGTCTTTTGAACGGTTCATTTTTTTCCAGAAGTTTTTGGAAAATGTGGAAAAAAATGAAAACGCATTTTTTTTTACACAAAGTTGTCCATTTATAAGCTATTTCCAACACATAGCATGTACATAGCAAAAATAACACCTCAAAATACATTCTGCTACTCCTCCTGAGTATAGCGATACCACATGTGTAAGACTTTTACACAGCCTGGCCACATACAGGGGCACAATACTGAAATAGCACCTTCAAGGGTTTTAGGAGCATAAATTACACATCTCATTTCTCACCCACCTATTACACTTTTGAAGGCCCTGGAGCACCAGGACAATGGAAACGCCCACAAAATGACCCCATTTTGGAAAGCTAACACCCCAACGTATAATCTATGAGGCATAATGAGTCTTTTGAACGGTTCATTTTTTTCCAGAAGTTTTTGGAAAATGTGGAAAAAAATGAAAACGCATTTTTTTTTACACAAAGTTGTCCATTTGTAAGCTATTTCCAACACATAGCATGTACATAGCAAAAATGACACCTCAAAATACATTCTGCTACTCCTCCTGAGTATAGCGATACCACATGTGTAAGACTTTTTCACAGCCTGGCCACATACAAGGAACACCGTCAGGTGTTCTAGGGACACATAGCATGCACATAGCAAGAATTACACCCTAAAAATACATTCTGCTGAGCAAAGGGTAAAAAAAAAAGATTACCTGTGGTTTTAGTAGCACAGTTGTCCACAGGAGGATAGCACTGGTCCAGGCAGCAGGCAGGGACTTGGTCAGCAAAAGCGAACGCAATTGATCCAGGCAACAGACAGGAACACTGTCCATAGTCAGTACAGGCAGCAGGCAGGGATACTGTCCATATACAGTCCAGGGTCAGTGCAGGCAGAGATTGTCAGCAGTGCCAAAATATTGATCCTGGTAGTAGGCAGGAACATGGTCCATCCATGTGGTGTGGTCAGTTCATGCAACAGGCAGAGGCATGATGGCATAGGTCCTACAGGCAGCAGGCAGAAGTAGGGCCTCGTTCAGGACAGAATGGGGACAGGGGTAGAGGCTTCTCCCACCCAAATCTCTTTGAAGCCTCCGAGTCTCCAGACCCTAATCTAGGAATGAGAAAACAAAAAAAACGTTTTCTTCATCCAGAAAAACAATTCTGGAGCCCCTCACATATGTGAGACCCCTGTGTTATGAATCCCACTAGTCCAGTAGCAGGGTACAAGATCAGTCCAAGAGGCAGGCAAAAAGGATGGTCAAACAGTCCAGGGTCAGTTCCAGATCAGGCAGAGGTATGAACAGAATCGGTAGGCAGAAGCGTGGTCGAAAAACAAGCCAGGGTCAGTTCCAGATCAGGCAGAGATATAAACAGAATCGGTAGGCAGAAGCGTGGTCGAAAAACAAGCCAGGGTCAGTTCCAGATCAGGCAGAGATATAAACAGAATCGGTAGGCAGAAGCGTGGTCAAAAAACAAGCCAGGGTCAGTTACAGAGCAAGCAGAGGCATAAGGGGTGTGAAGGTAAATGGCAGGAAGTGAGGGTTATGTTTACCATACTTCACTAATAATTTAGTGAAGTATGGTAACGGCGGAAACAGTTAACTATACAGAGGCCTGGTTGGGAAGGACATTCGGGACAATAAAAAGTAGTGTCTCTTCTCACTCCTCCTTTGGAGCACACCCGGCATTTTTTCTGCCGTTTTTGGCCTGTTGGTTTGGGGGGGATTTTTTCGGGAAAGTGGCGTTCGGACAGTCTACTAATCACATCGGATCGAATGGTTTCTGGTGGGCCGTTGGGGTATATCAGGGCAGTGATGATTTCCTCCTGGTATCCAAGGAAGGATTTGGGGCTTGCAGTGGATTTATGATAAATAACATAGCTGTTATATATGGCCAAATTGAACAAATATATTGAAACTTTTTTATACCACTGGTATGTTCTTCTCGTGGCAAGATAGGGTTCGAGCATCTGGTCGTTGAAGTCGACACCCCCCATATACTTGTTGTATTCAAAGATGCATGTGGGCTTTTGGATTACCCCATTCCTCCTGGTTATCTCCACGACGGTGTTATTGTGGATTGATGAAAGTACGTAGACGTCCCTTCTGTCCCTCCACTTCACAGCCAGAATTTCCTCATTCCTCAAGCTCGCCATTTCCCCTCTTCTTAGCTTTTTGTTCACGAGGCTTTGAGGAAAGCCCTTCCGGTTCTTCCTTATGGTGCCACATGCTGGAGTCTTCTGTCTGTGAAGATTTCGGAACAGGGGCAGACTAGAATAAAAATTGTCCACATATAGATGGTAGCCTTTTTCTAGGAGTGGGTTTATGAGTTCCCACACGACTTTCCCACTCGATCCGATGTATTCTGGGCAATTAGGGGGATGTAGCTGGGTGTCCTTCCCTTCGTATACCATGAAGGCATAGGTATATCCTGTAGCTCGGTCGCATAATTTATACATTTTAACCCCATAGCGGGCCCTTTTGGTGGGAATAAATTGTTTTATGCCCAATCTGCCACTAAATTTGACCAGGGACTCATCCACACATATGTGCTGGTCTGGGGTAAATAACTGGGGGAAGATATCAGAAAAATATTTTAGTAGTGGGCGAATTTTATATAGCTTGTCAAAATGTGGGTCATTTCGGGGAGGGCACTGGGTATTGTCATTGAAGTGTAGGAATCTCATAATCATGAGATACCTGGTTCTGGGCATTACAGAGGAAAAGATGGGCATGTGGTGGATGGGGAGGGTAGACCAATAGGAACGTAATACATTTTTTTTGGTTAGTCCCATACAGAATGTGAGGCCCAAAAAAATTCTAAACTCCTCCACTGTTAGGGCTCTCCATTCGTAGGGACGGGCATAATAGGACGTTGGGTTACTTGCTATGTATTGTTGGGCATATAGATTGCACTGGGCCACAATCGATGCAAGCATGTCCTCAGTAAATATAAGGTTGAAAAAATCTAATGGTGAAAAATTTTCCGTATCCACCTGGACTCCTGGCTGGGCAGTAAAAGGGGGAATGATAGCTTCTCCTGAATTGGGTGGCAGCCATAAGGGGTTCTCAAGGGAGTAGGGAAGGCTGGCATGGGACCTAACCCTTTGGGCCTGAGGTGACACCCCACTGGTACGTGGACTTTGTCGAGGCACTGCGGTGCTGGTGGATGGCACTGCGGTGCTGGTGGATGGCACTGCGGTGCTGGTGGATGGCATTGCGGTGATAGTGGATGGCATTGTGGTGATAGTGGATGGCATTGCGGTGCTGGTGGATGGCACTGCATCCTCACCAGTACGTCTTCGTTTGGCGGGCGGACTCTCATCCTCCTCTGAGGCTGTCAGTGTACCACTGCTGGGGACAGGCTCGTAGTCCACGTCAGACTCAGAATCTGAATAGGAATCTGAAGCGGAGAGCTCCCCGTTGCTCTCGTCGGCCGCAAGAATATTATATGCCTCCTCGGCTGAATATACTCTTTGTGACATAGTGATGAAGAATGGCAGATATGTGGCACTGATGACACGTGACACTGGCAGATTGCACTGGTGATAGATGGCACTGATACGTGACACTGATGTGGTAGGTGACACTGGTGACACTGATGACACTGATGTGGCAGGTGACAGACAGGTGGCACTGATGACAGATGGCACTGACAGATTGCACTGATACGTGGCAGGTGACACTGACAGGTGGCACTGATGTGGCAGGTGGCACTGATGTGGCAGGTGACACTGACAGGTGACACTGATGTGGCAGGTGACACTAACAGGTGACACTGATGTGGCAGGTGACACTGACAGGTGGCACTGATGTGGCAGGTGACACTGACAGGTGGCACTGATGTGGCAGGTGACACTGATGACACTGATGTGGCAGGTGACACTGGTGACACTGATGACACTGATGTGGCAGGTGACAGACAGGTGGCACTGACGACAGATGGCGCTGACAGATTTCACTGATACGTGGCACTGATACGTGGCAGGTGACACTGACAGGTGGCACTGATGTGGCAGGTGACACTGATGTGGCAGGTGACACTGACAGGTGACACTGATGTGGCAGGTGACACTGACAGGTGGCACTGATGTGGCAGATGACACTGACAGGTGGCACTGATGTGGCAGGTGACACTGACAGGTGGCACTGATGTGGCAGGTGACACTGACAGGTGGCACTGATGTGGCAGGTGACACTGACAGGTGGCACTAACGACAGATGGCACTGACAGATGGCACTGATGACAGATGGAAGCACTGTGGCACTGATGTGGCACTGTATGGGCACTGTATGGGCACTGTAGGGTGTTTCACTAAATGCTTGGCACTCACAGTTATCACAGATCGCTCTCTCTCCTCACACACGGTCTCTGTGTGAGGAGAGAAAACCGGCAATGAGAGATGATCTCATATGTTTACATTTGAGATCATCTGTCATTGGAAGCTCGGATCGCGCTGTAAACGGCCGCTGTGATTGGCCGTTTACGGCGATCCGTGACTGGCTGTATCCAAGGGACACGGCCAGAGCAGAATTTCCCCGATGCGCGCTCCCGGGAGCGCGCATTGCGGAAGTGAACAGGAGGACGTCCACGGACGGCCTCCCGGCAATTGGAGTCCGCGCTGTAGCCGTCTTTCGGCTATAGCGCGGACGCCTAGTGGTTAATATAATTGATGAGATATTATATAATACACATTTTTATAGTTGTTTATTGTTTTTATGTTAGCTCTGAAGAAGTAGTAGAGTGGTTCTCCACTGAAACGCGTTGGCTGTATCCACTAAATATCTTGAGGGCTCATTTATATGGATGGTCGGAGTGGAGAGGATGTGGGGAAGGGGGGGGGGGTAAAATCAGTGCAAGGTTGCAGCCGCAACTTTACTGTCTTCTAACCACCCACCTAAACCAGGGTATGCGGCTGCTCATGCTGCGGCTGGGATGCTGTGCAAACTGCTGGTGGTCCCGCTGCAGAACGCAACCTGTTCAAGTTTCTGAGGTTTTCGGCGCGGTGGGTCAGCATTTTGATACCATCGCCAAACATGACCAATTCAGATGAATGGTGAAGAGAAGTGTTTTCTAATATTTTTTTATCTTCAATTTTGCATTAAAATAATCCCAGGTGATCCTGCCATGAAAGTTGTTGTTCAGCCACTGCCTGTTAGAGGGTGTATGGGCAAACATAGCAAACTGCGATGCTCATTTTTTCAACACATCAACTTCGGGGACAACATGTTCATTTGCTGCTTAATATATCCCACCCACTTTTAGATGCCGTTGTAACGAGATGATCCATGTTATTCACTTTATCTGTCAGTGGTCATAATGTTATGGATGAGTTGTGTATATATTAATGTAATATACAGGAGAGGAGTGAAGGGGCTCAGCATTTTTATTCAGGGGTGATGGACTCCAACATAAGTGCACCTTCCATTTTCATTCAGGGGCCAATCTAAGCTTATATGAGATTTTAATCATTAAATTTACATGTACATTAAGATGTAGCCATACTTTGCCTGTTCAGGGAAAGGGTCTGTCATAGTAAATACCCTGGTTACATGGTTGGTAAATGGAAGGCACCGTTCACATCATGTAGATGGGACAGAGCGGGCACATTCCCATGCATTGCGTGTAAGGCAGCCCCTCCCACTCTTACCACAATGTGGCTCCACCCACAGCTCGCTGTGACACGCTATGCATTACTACCCTACTAAAACTACCCAAAAGCACACCCTCTCTCTCTTACCCCCTCTTAGGGTGACCACATTTCCAAACTTCCATTCAGGGACACCCCCCCCCCCCCCAAAAAAAAAAGATGATTTTTGATACTTTTTTTGCCCAATTTTTGGGGCGGGGCAGTGGCGTATTATGCAGACAGTGGGCCTGTGTGCAAGATCACAAGTGGGCTCTGGGATCACTTTTCAGAGGGTCTACCGCAGGGAGTACAGAAGGTCTATCCCCCCCTTACATCCTCCTCCAGGGTGCCCCCTTAGTATTACTGTACTAAGGGGCATCCTGAGGGTTGTAAGGGGGCTCTCTGGAGGATGCAAGGGGGCACTCTGGAGGATGTAAGGGGGCTCTCTGGAGGATGTAAGGGGGCACTCTGGAGGATGTAAGGGGGCACTCTGGAGGATGTAAGGGGGCTCTCTGGCAGTACTAACTTAGCCATAGCCTCCTTACATCCTCCCGAGTGCCCTCTTAGTGCCTCCTTACATCCTCTGGATTGCCCCTTACATTCTCCTCCAGAGCACCTTTTTAGTACCTTCAGAGTGCCCCTTTACATCCTCCTCCACAGTGCCCCCTTAGTACTACTGTTCATCCATGCTGAAGGATGTCAGTGGACACTCTGGAAAAAGTAAAGGGGCACTCTGAAAAAAGTAAAGCGGCACTCTAAAAAAAGTAAAGGGGCACTCTGGAGGCACCCTGGAGGTTTTAATGGGACACCCTGGAGGGTGTAAGGGGACACTCCAGAAGCACTAAGATAGTACCTCCAGAGTGCCCCATTCAGAGAGCCCAGAGGAGCGATGAACATTAATCATGCCATGTCAATGTTAGGAGCAGAGCACACCGCCGACCTCACGGCCACCCTATTCCAGTCCTGCCTGCGCTCTCCCTGCCACAGCCCCATGTTATCTGTACCTGTGACTGCAGCTCCTTGTCGGTGTCACTTGCTTTCGGTCTTTGCGGTGAAGTTCAGAGAGAGAGGAGTTTCGGGACTGGGGTCTAGATACTTCGTGCTCCTCTGGGGTCAGCCTGACAGCCGCTGCCACTCCTGCTTCCTCGCACTGTCATCGCTGGTAACCAGACCCACCGCCTGCCACCCGAGCAGTAGCAGCAGTCGGGCAGGCTGACACACAGTAGGTGGGCTGGTCAGGGACTCGGGAGACACTGTCCTGACTCCCTTCTGCATGCCGCCGGGTGCCAGAGAAGGAGGAGGTGCCGACTGCCGAGGTGGGTGGAGACAGCAGGGCAGCCTCGCTCACTGTCTGTGACGTCACTGGTTACTAGACGCCAGGCGGTGCCGTCCCTAGCAACCAGTTCCGCAAATGTAGTTAATAGGGTGGCTGGACTGGCTGTGTCCAGTATTTGATTCCGGGACACTGTATTGTCCCGGAATGAAGGTACCCGGGACCCAGGACAGACATGTCCATTGCGGGACAGTCCCGGGCAATCTGGGACACGTGGGCACCCTACCCCCTCTCTCTCTCTTACGCCCTCCCTCTCTTTCTTACCCCTCTCTTTCTCTTACCCCTATCAATCTCTTACCCCCACTCTCTCTCATCCACTCGCTCTCCCCCTTACCCCCCTCTCTCTCTCCCTCTTACCCCCCTCTCTCTCTTACCCCCTATCTCTCTTATTTCTCTCTCGCTCACCCCCTCTCTCTCCCTCTTACCACTCTCTCTCTTACCCCTCTTTCTCTCACCCCCTCTCTCGTACCCCCTTCTCTCTCTTACCCTCTCTCTTACCCCCTCTCTCTTACCCCTCTCTCTCTCTCTTACCCTCTCTCTCTCTCTTACCCCCTTTCTCTCTCTTGCCCCCTCTCCCTCTTACCCCTCTCTTTCTCTTACCCCCCTCTCTCACCCACTCTCTCACCCCCTCTCTCTCTTACTCCTCTCTCTCTCACCCCTCTCTCTCTCTTACCCCCCTCTCTCTTACCCCCCTCTCTCTCTCACCCCCTCTCTCTCTTACCCCCTCTCCCTCTTAAACCTCTCTCACCCCCCTCTCTTTCATCCCCTCTCTCTTACCCCCTCTCTCTCCTCCTCTCTCACCCCTTCTCTATTACCCCCCTCTCTCTCGCTCTCTCTTACCCCCCTCTCTCTCTCTCACCCCATCTCTCTCTCTCTATTACCCCTCTCAATATCTTACCCCCTCTCTCTCCTCCTCTCTCTCACCCCTTCTCTATTACCCCCCTCTCTCTCGCTCTCTCTTACCCCCCTCTCTCTCTCTCACCCCATCTCTCTATTACCCCTCTCAATATCTTACCCCCTCTCTCTCTGACCCTCTCTCTCTCCCGCTTACCCCTCTCTCTAACCCCCTCTCTCTTACCCCTCTCTTTCTCTCACCCCCTCTCTCACCACTCTCGCTCTCTTTTACCCCCTCTCTCACCACTCTCTCTCTTACCCCCTCTCTCTTTCACCCCCTCTCTCTCTTACCCCCCTCACCCCCTCTTTCTCCCCCCTCTCTCTCACCCCCTCTCTCTCTCTTACTCCCTCTCTCTCTCAACCCCCCTCTCCCGCTCTCTTACCCCCACTCTCTCTTCCCCCCTCTCTCTCTCACCCTTCTCTCTCTTACCCCCCTCTCTCTCAGCCCCTCTCTCTCTCTCACACACCCTAACTATCTCTCTTTCTCCCAATCCCCCCTCTCCCTCTCTCTCACCTTTCCTCTCTCTGTCACCCCCTCTCTCAGCCAATCCCCCTCTCCCTCTCTCCTCTCTCTCTCTCACCCCCCCTCTATTTAATTAAATGTGTTTAAATGTTTAAATTGGTAGTTAAACCTTATCCTCGAGGCTCACTGGCTCGTGAAGCCATTGACACGCCACCTTATACTCGAAACACTTACTTTCTCTAGAAAACGTCTCCTCAGCAGCTCCTTCGCTCTCCCTTAACCTTCCCCCCAACCCCCCCTTATCCCTCTCTTTTTGCTTCTCCCTCTACCTAGCTTATTCCCTGTCTCTCCCCGACCCATCTCTTCCCTCTCCCCTTTTCCTCTTCTTCCTCTCTCTCTCTCCTTTCTCCGAACTGAGCTTTTTTCTTTTATTCCCTACAATTTATATGTGTTCACCTATACCATGAACTTCAAGGCTTACTAGCCAGAACCACCGATTGTACCAAAGGACGGTCCTTCACTCTATCTTAACACTACTAGAGATTGGGAGTCAAGCTGTGGGCGATAGCCATTGGGCTGACTCCCATCAAATGTTTGTTTGTGACTGTCCATGGATTGTGTAACCTCATGCTTGTTCACTGTGTTTTCTATGAAAATGTTAATAAATATTTTCAACACTAAAGTGGTAGTTAAGGCAATAATAAAAGGCCCCTCTATTAGAGGCTGGCATAGCACACTGTGTATGTTGTTTTTAAAAATGAGCGCTGTAAATACTAAATTTTAGCTGTCTTCAGGCCGGTCACGTGACTCGCGGCCGCTTTACAGCTCCGATGGATGTGTTCTGCGGGAGGGGACGTGATCTCCCTCTGACGTCACCCAGCGAGTCATGTGATCGGCCTGAAGACAGCTGAAATTCAGCACTTACAGCGCTCGTTTTTAAAAACAACATACAGTGCTATGCCAGCCTCTAATAGAGGGTCTGGCAGTGACAAATGTAAGATTTTATTATTACAATAATAGCGGCGGGGGGGGGGCAGAGACTTTCGAAGGGAGATGACAGGCAGAAAGGAGGGTGGTGATTGGGGAGAGAGGAGAGCAGGGCCGCCTATGACGGAGGGAGGCACTATGACCACGGTGATCAGGGTGGAGCAGTTCTGGTTATCGTGGAGAGGCCATACAGGAAGTGCAATGTTCAGGGTTTTTTTTACAGTTTAGAGGGGGGCAGATTACATAACACAAACTCTGTGCTGTGTAATCCGCTTTAAGGGACCAGAATCTATCTTTTTTTTGGGGGGGGGGGGGATTAACAAACACTTTAATTCGTTTTAACAAAAAATTTTGGCATTTTCATTTTATTTATTTCCATAAAAAGGCACACCAAAATCTTCAGCACCAGTTCCATGGTGCTCTTAATCTGTCCCTGCCTGTTCTCTTTGTATTGCTTCCTTTGTGTGAAATCCCTGGTGTTCCTGCCAGTCCCTCTTCTTTCCTATTAAAAACTGACCACACTAGGCAGGGGAACACACCGTGATCAGTTCTATAGCCATGCTGGGAACTCAGGCTGCTCTCCTCCAATGATCAGACTTGTCCTGACACTCCCCTGCTGCACAGCCATTCACTGGGAAGCTCAGTGTGCTGCTGCTTCTCCTTCCCCCAGCTCTTTTGAAGCTGAGAATAGAGGGAATGTAATCCCATTAAAAAAAAAAAGGTATTTCTAATGTTTTTTTTTTATATCTATACATACATGTTTTACCTTTCATTTCTATTTTAAACTGAATGGGTTGTTTTACAAGGTGATCATTTACAATCACTTTAAAGCTTTGGCTGTCAGTATGTGATCCTTTTTTTTTTTTTTCTTACCTTTTCTTGATGTCTTCTGGCCAGTTATGTGGCTTGCCGGGCTTTCTTCCAGTCTTCTCCCATCGGTGGGCGGTTCTGGATGATGCAAAGAGTGGCTCTGGCATGATGACATCAGCTCCACTCTCCGCATAAATACGCTGTAAACGCAGGGCACTGCGCTTGGGGGGCGGGGTCATGACACTTCGCACTTACAGTCTGTCTTCAGTCTTCTGGGTTGAGTGATGCTGCTCAGGAGACCTCAGGAAACCCAGGAGACCTGAGGACATCTTGTGGTGAAGAAAAGGTACTGCAGGTGACAATTTTAAATTAAGGGCCCGTTCACACTGCACCTCTGTGAAATCGCAGAGAAGCTGGAGCAATTCTCCGATAGGCCGCTCTGCATTGCTGCTGTGCTAGGGGGGCAGTGGGATGCACGATTAATCGCATTGTGCTGCTCCCTTTATTTGAAGTGCACTAACTTTATTTGAAGTGTACAAAATGTACAATTCATTCACTGCAATGTCGGGTGGCGCGATGCGCTGCACTGCCCGACATTGCAGTGTGATTTGGGCCGGTGTGCTGCAATAAAATGCAGCATGTCTGCATTTCACCACAGCATGCTGCAGCAAAGTACTAGGCTGCTTTGCAGTGTGAATGGGACACATAGGAAACAACTGTGTGTCCCTGCGATGACAAGTGTTTTACAATGCAGTAAAACGTCTGTCATCGCAGATAGCGTGAATTGGCCCCTGGGCTTCATGCACACAGTACCCTTTTTTCCCTCCCCTGAACGCCTATGTGCATTCATGCGTTTGGTGTTAATGCATTCTATTGGCCAATATATTATTTTATTCTGACCAGTAGAATGCATTAACACACAAATGCACCTATGCACCATTTAACAATGACAGAGGATGCTTACAATGATGTATACCCTGCAGCACAGTCCTGATCTTTCCTGCTGCAGTTTCACTTTCACTTACACTTACCCCCCCCCCAAACACCCCCCCTTTCACACGGGCGCCGCCGCCTCCATTTTTGTGGAATCCACTTGCTCAGCGGGGGGGATCGTTCCACTACTGGTCCCCACTAAGCAGGCGGATGACAGGTCCATCTCCGCTCACTGTGCAGAGCAGACACGGACACAGTCCCGCTCTCCTCTATGGGGAGATCGGGTGGAAACGGACCACCCGTCCGTTTTCATCCAATCTCATCCGATCCGCCAGACGGATGGAAAATAGGGCCACCATCCGTCTGGATTTGGCGGACAGGATCGGATTGGATAGCGGCGGATGTCAGAGGACATGTCACCGCCGACATCCGCCACTCCGTAAGGGTGAATGGAGCATCCGATCAGGTCCGCCTGAAAAACCGGCAGGACAGCCCATGTGAAAGGCCCCTTATTCTCTCTGCTCTCTCCTCCTATCAGCATGCCCCTTTGCACTGCAGCACCTGGTTGTTCCTTTCTGCCTAATCCTCCTCTCTGAGCCCTGCTGTACAGAGGTTTCACTTAACAAAGTAAATGTATTAATGTCAATGGCGGCTGTTGCTCTATGTTTTGGGGACGGCAATAAAAAAAACACCCGACCCCCCCCCCCCTCCCGTGCGTTTGGTCAGTCGGTCAGATCAACCACCACCCCCACCCCAGTCGCTCGGTTGATCAGTGAACAAACACTCCCCGCCCCCCGCTAGTCCGTCCGTCTGCCCCGCACTTACCCTATTCAGGCCGCAAGCCCCTGCGTCTCCTCCTTGGCGCCTCCTCCCCTGCTCCCAGCCAATACGGTCGCTTCTCCTCTTGGCCAATTGCTTCCTGATTGGCCAGGAGGAGAAGCAGGAAGACAATAGTGAATATTAATTTGCTATTGTCACACAACTGGGTGGGCTCAGGGCACAGTGCTCTACGCCCCGAGCCCACCCTTTTTTTAAGCCAATTAGAGCCTCAGGCTCTAATCATGTGCTTAAAAAAAAAAAACTCCATTGAAATCCATGTGTCCGGCGCCCTGCATGTAGATTAGGGGCCGGGCACATGGATTAGGGGGCGGCGCCCTTAATGGAGCGGCCGTCACTTATTAATGTGTTAATGAAACAGAGCTGCGTTCATTTGTGCCTTTTATCTGTCTGCTGTTCAGCTTTAAACTAATTCTTCCGGTATTGTACATTGGATTCTGAAAACACCAAACAAAAATGTCACAATTATTCTAAATCAGTGAACAGGAACTGGGTGATTGTTATTAAAGAATGGCTGAAGGATAATTATATATAAAAGGTCAGTGATCCTTAAAGTGGTATTAATCCGGAACCCCAAAATGTCATATATTGCCGCTTAATAATTATTGTGTAATAATCTGATGTGATGGCTGCATTAGTTTTTTTTTTTTTTAGGCTTTTTGCTCTCTGTATTCCCCTGCTGATCTGGCCAGTAACATACCTCCTGTATTAGAGAGACTCAACTCTGGATGAAGGAGCACATGAGGCACAGCAGACAGCAGCATTGTCAGTGGCAGTGGCAAATGGTTTGTCTCATGCCTCTAATTTCTACATTTGCAAGACAGCTTGTTCTGTTGAAAAAAAAAAAAAAAGGCTCTATTCACACTTGTGCAACTTGTCATGTGACTTTAGACATAAAAGTCGCACCCCGTGTTTTCCAATGAGTACCGTTCATATCCATGCGACTTAAAGTTGCAGCGACTTCAAAGTAGTTCACCCACTACTTGGGTCTGACTTACATGCGGCGTCAGTGCTATAGACTTCAATGTTAAGCCTCAAAAGTACCACGGAAGTCGCACCTCAATGTTTTCCATGCAACGGTTTTTGTTCTGACTTTGGAGGCACACCCTAGTTGTTAGGGATGCAAGTGGGTGCTGGCTACGTAACAACCAGTAAACAACATGGTCGTTAAGGAGCGGGCGTCTGCCGGCGTCCTTAACAATCGGTGAATAGCGGGTCTTTAAGGAGCGGGCAGCCGCCACGTCCTTAACAACTGATGACTCACCAGCAGTCAGGGGGATTCCTCGGTGACAGCTGATTGTAAACAAAAGAATGGATGTGGATTTTAAGGGGAACCCCTATGTATTTTTTTTTAAATAGACATGGAGGTCCCCCCCCAAAAAAAATTCATACCAGACCCTTATTCGAGCATGCAGCCTGGAAAGTCAGGAAAGGGGGGGACGGGACAAGTAAGTGCCCCACCCCTCCTGAATCATACAAGGCCACATGCCCTCAACATGGGGGTGTGCTCCCCCCCCCCACCCCCAGAAGCAATTTGTTCACATGTTGAGGAGCACACAGGCCTTTTTCCCACAACCCTGGCCCGGTTGTGGGGATGCTGGGAGTGAATTATCAGAATCTGGAAGCTCCCTTTAACAAGGGGGCCCCCAGATTCCCCCCCCCCCATGTGAATGATTATGAGGTGCATAGTAGGCAAATCGAGGAAAGCTGGAAGCCGCACACCGGTAAAATGATGAATGCTTTATTTAAAAAGCTGAATCATGAAGAAACACAAAACATAACAGCAGAAGCGTACAAAAGCAGCTGACGCGTTTCACACTACGATGAGTGCTTATTCATAGCTAGTATAGTACCCCGTCTCATTCACCAAAAAAATGTTTAAAGTAAATAAAAACACACAGCCAGTTTTTGACAAGTCCTTTATTAAAAAAACAGAAAAATGAATAAATAAATGTCTCCCAAAGTAGACCCAATGTCATTCACGATGAATGCTGGCCGGGGGATCCCGACCCCTTAGTGCATTTAGCGGCAGCTATGAAGTGGAGCTGTCAGTTGGCCAGAACCAGCGTCGGGTGCGGACCTCTTTTTTTTTTATGTGGGTCGGCAGAGCGGCAATAATTGGGATTGACAATGGATCTACACCGGGGGGGGGGGGGACAATTTTTATTTTTTTTAATAAAGGACTTGTCAAAAACTGGCTCCTGTCTTTATTTACACTATTTTTTTTTTTTGTGAATGAGTAGGAGCACTATGTACCCCATACTCATTCTCATATGCAGGGGCTGGGATCTGGGGGCCCCCCTTGTTAATGGGGGCTTCCAGATTCTAAAACGTCTCCCCCCACACTCCCACAAACACTGTATAAAACCTGAGGGGCCTGGTATGCATGGGGGGGGGCCCACATAATTTCTTCTGTTTAGATTCAGCTGTCAGCGGGGAATCCCACTGACAGCTGATAAGTCCACCGTTGTTAAGAACGCGGCAGCTGCCCAGTCCTTAACAATCTGCTAGTCACTGGTTGCTAAGGACCCCGTGGCTGTCCCCGCTCCTTAACTTGCATCCATCCAAATTTGAAAAAAAGTCGCATCAAAGCTGTCAGAAGTCGCAATGTAAAATCGCACTGGGAATCGCACGATTTGAAGTCGCACAAGTGTCAATGGAGCCTACTGGCCGGATCACCGGATGAGCACGAGAAAGAAAACCTAAAAAAGGAAACGTATGCAGCCATCACATCTAGGAATTGGTAAGCCGCAATATAATAAATGTTTGCTTTTGGCTTTAATACGGCTTTAAGTTAGAAAAGTGAAATGACAAACAACGGGGGAAATCGTTCGTCTTTGTATAGATGAGGAATGACTCATTCCATGACTAGGAAGCCCTTTAAATGATCTTGTGGGAGTCAGGTATATAGTGGCCGTGTATGCACCATTCACGTACTCACAGATTACAATCCGCCACATAATTACATCACAAGGTCAGAGCAACCTTCACATGACTCAATGCCGCCAACAACCCGTCACATAAAGTAGGCGGAAACCCAATCACTGAACTCAGAAACGATTTAACATCTTAAATTGTATGCAATGGCAATTCTTTTTTTTTTTTTTTAAGTTTGGATAGAGTTGGGGAGAATTAGAACCCCTGCTGGGTGTACTACTGGGACCCCATTAGAGAGATTTCCTCTGACTTCCTGTCCCAGGGACAACCTTTTATCAGGCAGGCAATAATGGATACCTAACGCTGGATGCAGGCTTAAGCATGTTTTTTTCCCCCCTATTTTTTAGGTGTTTGAGGGGACTCTCATGTAAGTGGGGACTCTGATTAGAGGGAGGTTCTGATGTAAGGGGGACCTTGATTGGAAGTGTGATGTAAGGAGGGGCTCTGATGGGAACCCTGATTCAAGAAGGGGACACTCATGTAAGGGGGTGCTTTAATGAGATGGGAACCCTGATATAAGGGAGGACTCTGAAGTAAGGAGGGGATTTGATGTAGGTGGGGACTCTGATGTAAGGGGGGACTCTGATGTAAGGGGGGACTCTGGTGTAAGCACGGGCGTTTTACGAAATCAGTAAGCTGGTGGGAAAGATCGTAAGTTGGCCCCACTGCTTGATTAAAAAAAAATGGTGTGCTTAATGTGCCACAGTGAAGAGTGCGCCACGGGCGAACAGTGTCTGTGGCCAAATTACGTTGATGGTGGGAGGGGCTTAAGGGGTGGGGTTTAAATAAAACAAGGTCAGTCTGTCCCCCAGTACAATCCTTCTTCCCCAGGTCAGTGTGTCCCCTTTACAATCCCCCCTAGATTATTCTGTCCATCAGTATAATCCTCCCCCCCCCCCCAGGTCAGACCAGTATACTCCCCCCCCTCCAAAGTACAATCTGTCCCCAGTATATTCCCCCGCCCCCCAGGTCAGGCTGTCCACCAGTATACCCCCCCCCCCTTCCAAAGTACAATCTGTCCCCCAGTATAATCCCTTCCAGGTTAGTCTGATCCCCAGTATAATCCTTCCACCCCAGGTCAATTTGTCCCCCCAGTATAATCTTCCCCAGGTCAGTCTGTCCTCCAGTATAACCCCTCCCCTGGTCAATTTGTCCCCCCAATATAATCTCCTCCAGGTCAGTCTGTCCTCCAGTATAACAGTATAACCCCCCCCCCCCCCAGGTCAGTTTGCCCTCCAGTTGAACCCCCCCCCCAGGTTGGTTTGTCCCCCAGTACAACTGCCCCCAGATCATTCAGACTGACATAGGGGGATTGTACAGGACGACAGACCGACCCCCAGTATGATCCCCACAATAGTATAATCCCCTCCTCTGTTTCCTGGTATAATCCTTCCTCCCCAGGTGAATTTGTCCCCCAGTATAATCTTCCCCAGGTCAGTCTGCCCCCTTTACAATCCCCCTTAGGTTTTTCTGTCTCCCAGTATAATCCTCCCCCCCTCCAAAGGTTATTCTGTCCCCCAGTATAATCCCTTCCAGGTTAGTGTGATCCCCAGTATAATCCGTTCTCCCCAGGTCAATTCGTCCCCCCAGTATAATCTTCCCCAGGTCAGTCTGTCCTCCAGTATAACCCCCCCCCCCCCGGTCAATATGTCCCCCCAGTACATTTTCCCCAGGTCAGTCTATCCTCCAGTACCCAAATATAATATAATCCAGGTCAGTCTGTCCTCCAGTTTAATCCTCGTACGGGATGACAGGCTGACCCCCCAGTATGATCCCCTCAATAGTAGAATCCTCTCCAAGTCAGTCTGATCCCCGGTATAATCCTTCCCCCCCAGGTCAATTTGTCCCCCAGTTTAATCTCCCCTAGGTCAGTCTGTACTCCAGTATAACCCCCCCCCCCAGGTCAGTTTGTCCCCCAGTACAATTGCCCCCAGGTCATTCAGACTGACATAGGGGGATTGTACGGGACGACAGACTGACCCCCAGTAGGATCCCCACAATAGTATAATCCCCTTCAGGTCAGTCTGACCCCCGATATAATCCTTCCCCCTCAGGTCAATTTGTCCCCCAGTATAACCCCCCCCCCAGGTCAGTTTGTCCCCCAGCAAATTTTCCCCAAGGTCATTCAGACTGACATAGGGGGATTGTACTGGACAACAGACTGATCCCCACTATGATCCCCTCAATAGTTGATTTTTTAGCGCCCCGCAATAGTTTATTAAATTTTTTGTTTATTGTATTTTGTTATCACTACAAATACAATAAATCCATTATTAGCAGATATAAACATAATATACCTTACAAGATTCCTAGTAAGGCCGCGTTCACATGGAGCGTACTAAAGTGTATGCCCATGTGAGGGCTGTGTGTACACGCATGGGGGATGTACAGGTGTTAGGTGCCCCCCTGTGTAGGAAGTCCTATTCATTGATGGCTGCATGGACACAGTTGCTGCTCCCAATCAGTAGGGGTGCGGATGCACAGCCCTCAAATAGAAAGTAGCGGCTGTGTTTGTGCAGACATTGCTTCCTAACTGACATCTATGGGACTGCCTGCATGGGATGTTCGGAACACCTGTCCATCCCCATGCAGGTAAACACAACCTTGCAGGGGCGTACTCTGTAGCAGGCCCCGTGAGACCCCTTTTTTGAGACAGAGAAAGGGACTGAGGACATAGAGTCCTTATTCCTCTTCCCCCCAGACTCAGCTGCACTGCAGATGAATGAATAGAAGTCTCTCTACAGAGTCTTTCTATTCATTCACAAGCTAAAGCATAGAAAAAAAACACAGTTTACTATGCTTCAGCCATGATTGCACACAGGAGCAATTGGTACCGATCACTCACTGTGGTCATTCAGGAAGGGGTTGCCAAGCATGACATGTTTACCAGCCCCCCCTCCCCCCCTCTCCATCCTGAACACTGCACCAATCTCCTGCCCCAGCACCAGCTGCTGCCACCTTCTGGCTCGAGAGGGAGGAGGGGAAGCCGCCCAGCAGTGCTGCACTGGGAGGGGCTGCGAGGGATCAGTGAGTGGGGGGAAGTGGTACAGGGTGGGTCGCACCACAGGGAGGGGAGGGTCTGTTTTTAGAGTTAAACTCCCCTGTGCCACCCCTGCTGTACTCAAAGCTGGCAGGAGGAGAGAGGAGGAGAAGCCGGAAGCTGCAGGGGAGCCACAGGGGATCAGTGCTGCGGGGAGGGCACATACTGTAAGAGCGGAAGGGGGGCATTTTGGAGCAGAGGTGGGATGGCAGCAGCTCCTCCATGTATGCAATGTGTGTTAGAGCACAGTGGGCCCTACCCCCTCAGGGCCCGTGTCAGACGCGTAGCTAGAACCTTCAGGGCCCCGGTGCAAGGGAACCATGATGGGCCCCCCTGACCTGAGCTTGGGGCCCTTCCCACTGATCCCAAGGCCCTTTACAGAGTTTCCCCTTCACATCAGAGCTCCCAGTGTTCCCAGAGCCCCCTTTAAATCAGAGCTCCTCTTTACAGTAGATCAGAGCCTGCAGGATTGCCCTTTACAGTGGGTACCCTGATGTAAAGGGGAACTCTGCAAACCCAAATGTGAAGGGGAACCCTGTGGACCGTGATATAAAGGGAAATGCTGTGGACCCTGATTTAAAGGGGAACTCTGCAGACTCAAATGTAAAGGGGAACTCTGCAGACCCTGATGTAAAGAGGAACTCTACAGACTCAAATGTAAAGGGGAACTCTGCGGACCCTAATGTAAAGGGGAACCCAGTGGACCATGATATAAAGGGAAATCCTGTAGACCCTGATGTAAAGGGGAACTCTGCAGACTCAAATGTAAAGGGGAACTCTGCAGACACAAATGTAAAGGGGAACCCTGTGGACCGTGATATAAAGGGAAATGCTGCGAACCATGATGTAAAGGGGAACTCTGCAGACCCAAATGTAAAGGGGAACCCTGTGGACGGTGATATAAAGGGAAATGCTGTAGACCCTGATGTAAAGGGGAACTCTGCAGACTCAAATGTAAAGGGGAACTCTGCGGACCCTGATGTAAAGGGGAACTCTGCAGACTCAAATGTAAAGGGGAACTCTGCGGACCCTGATGTAAAGGGGAACTCTGCAGACTCAAATGTAAAGGGGAACTCTGCGGACCCTGATGTAAAGGGGAACTCTGCAGAGTCAAATGTAAAGGGGAACTCTGCGGACCCTGATGTAGAGGGGAACTCTGCAGACTCAAATGTAAAGGGGAACTCTGTGGACCGTGATATAAAGGGAAATGCTGCGGACCATGATGTAAAGGGGTACTCTGCAGACCCAAATGTATAGGGGAGCCCTGTGGACCGTGATATAAAGGAAAATGCTGTGGACTCTGGTGTAAAGGGGAATTTGGCATTCTGCTGGTTAGGTGAATTTGAAAGTAAATGCAAGGGCCAGGGAGGGGGGGCCTGGGGCCCCCCATAGTGGCAAACCAAGGGCCCGTTTGCAAGCGTGACCTTTGCGACTCTGGTAGTTTCACACACATTACACACATGGAAGGTGCGTCACTGGGTGTAAAGGGGGACTGTGATTGGATCTCTAAAGAAAGGGGGGGGAGGGGGGGACTCTGATGGGCTCAATTTTCTTTGGACTGTCTTTGATTTGTTCTACTAAAAACACATTTCTGTTGCTCTGAATCATATCACGCTGGTTACCAAAACCTCCAAGTAAAACATATTTATTAATTAAATTTTTATCTCTTCATTTATAAAATATACAATGTGACCTTCATACTGTGAAGTTTGGAGACCCGCGTTTTAGAGAAAATCTGCCCCCCCCCCGCGGTGGATTTGTACTGTGGGGTGGATTTACTAAAGGCCAATAGACTGTGTACTTTGCAAGTGCAGTTGCTCCAGAGCTTAGTAAATGAGGTAATGGCCAGTACACACGATGAGATTATCGCACAAATGATTGTGGTTTTTTTTTGCATGCTAATCTCCGATCGAATCTGATGAGTTTACTAAAGTCACGAAAATTCCCGTACGACAGAATAAAAATTCGCAAGTGATGTCACGTGTTGTATTGCATTTTCAAACGATAGCTGTACTGATTAAACGAAAATCGCACGATCCGGCATCGCCCGAAAAAAATGATCGTGCGTGTCCGATAGAATAATATCGGATGAACTGTCACGATCGGCTCTCGAAAGCTCTGTACTAACGATTCGATTATCGTATGAT
Organism: Lithobates clamitans; assembly: GCA_037952925.1. Lineage (NCBI taxonomy): Eukaryota > Metazoa > Chordata > Amphibia > Anura > Ranidae > Lithobates > Lithobates clamitans. The sequence goes on from JBBGZY010002335.1 coordinate 403,607, forward strand.
CGCTTCGAAATCAGTATTTTTCATAGGATTTTCTAAACATGTGTACAGGGCTTAAGGCTTAAGAATACCCAATCACGTGCAAGGAAAATTTTTAAAAAGTGCATTTTTATTTATTTATTTTTTTTATAAATCTTTTTTTATTAATTTTCTTAACAAACAAACAACACAAATCACAACAAAGAAAAAAAACATCATACACATTGAACCGGGAATATGAATAAAAACAAGTTCAAAATCCAGTATAACAATAATACATCTATAGGAGAAAGGAAAAAAAAAGGAAAAAAGTAGAAGGAAAAAAAAAAAAGACACAAGTAAAAATAGCATTTTTGCTTGCACATGATTGGATGATGAAAATCAGCAGAGCTTCTGCTCATTTACTAAGCTCTGGAGGAACTGCTCTTCTTTAGTAAATCAACCCCTTTGCTTTGGTCTGAATGCACCATAAATACAGCATGAAGTATTGGTGGAAAATCGATCTGTATGCTGCAGATCTCCAGTATCTACTCCCACAATGAGCGCCGTTTATGACACCCAGAGCCAGAAGGGGAAAGCGACCAATCAAATCCTTTGTTCCGGCGCAGGTTACGGAATGCCGCTAAAATCTGGAAACATTCCGTGAAAGTCTTCTCCCTCCATCCCCCCCAGGATCGCCTCCCTTGTTTTGATGCGTCTATGGAGTTGCGAGGTTTGTTTTCTCCGGTCTATTTTCCTCGCTCGCAGTCGTTGTTTTGTTTAATGCGTTCCCCGGGGAATTGGGGGGGAAGGGGGGCGGGGAGAGGAGAGCGGTGGAAATTTGAGATTACATGTGAATTATTACACTCACTGATGAAATCTTTGCTGCGTATTACACGTTCACAACGATATGGCAGCGGAGGATCCGTGTGTCCTCCTGGTATTGGGCGCCGAGAAGAATGAGGCCCATCACAGGACAGGTGGACATGCTTAAAGGGTGACTCCACCCAGAACTGATGTATCAGTTGTGCATTGTTGCCGGTAAGAATTATCACACGCTGGCTTCTTCGGATCAGGTTTTGGGCACTGGAACTTCTCATGCTGCTTTTTGGCGACACAAGGTAAGTACCAACTTTTTAGGGGCCTAACTTGCTGCCTAATATATCCCACCCACTTCCAGGTGCAAGTGTCACAAGCAGCGGCATCTGGTGCTCCGTTTTTTTTTCTTCTGCCCCCGGTCGGTCAAACCCCCCATCGCTCGGTCCACCAGCCCTGCATTTCCCCTATTCAGGTTGCGGGCAGCTTTGGCGGCTTCCCCCTGCTTCTCCTTCTCTGTGGTTTCCCCCCTGTGTCCCCTCCTTAGCGGCTTCCCCCTGCGTCTTCTCCCCTGTGGCCTTCCCCTGCGTCTCCTCCAATAAGGCTTCCCCCTGCGCCTCCTCCTTGGCGGCTTCCCCCTGCGTATCCTCCTTGGCGGCTTCCCCCTGCGTCTCCTCTCGGCAGCTTCCCCCCTGTGTCTCCTCCTCGGCGGCTTCCCCCTACATCTCCTCCTTGGCGGCCTCCCCCTGCGTCTCCTCTTGGCAGCTTCCCCCTGTGTCCCCTCCTCAGCGGCTTCCCCCTGCGTCTCCTCCTCGGTGGCTTCCACCTGCATCTTCTCCTCTGCGGCCTCCCCCTGTGTCTCCTCCTTTGTGGCTTCCCCTGCGTCTCCTCCTCGGTGACCTCCCCCTGCGTCTCCTCCTTTGTGGCTCCCCCTGTGTCTCCTCCTCAGCGGCTTCCCCCTGTGTCTTCTCTTTTGCGGCACCCCCCTGCGTCTCCTCCTCTGCGGCTTCCCCCTGCGTCTCCTCCACAGCGACTTCCCCCTGCATCTCCTCCTTGGCGGCTTCCCCCTGCTGGCGGCTTCCCCCTGCGTCACCTCCTCTGCGGCTTCCCCCTGCATCTCCTCCTCTGTGGCTTCCCCCTGCGTCTCCTCCTCAGCTACTTCCCCCTGCATCTCCTCCTTGGCGGCTTCCCCCTGCCGGCAGCTTTCCCCTGCGTCTCCTCTTCTGCGGCTTCCCCCTGCTTCTCCTCCTCTGCGGCTTCTCCCTGCGTCTCCTCCTCTGTGGCTTCCCCCTGCGTCTCCTCCTCGACGGCTTCCCCCTGCGTCTCCTCCTCGACGGTTTCCCCCTGCGTTTCCTCCTCTGCGGCTTCCCCCTGCTTCTCCTCCTCTGCGGCTTCCCCATGCGTCTCCTCCTCTGTGGCTTCCCCCTGCGTCTGCTCCGTGGCGACCTCCCCCTATGTCCCCTCCTCAGCGGCTTCCCCCTGCGTCTCCTACTCGACGGCTTCCCCCTGCGTCTCCTCCTCTGCAGCTTCCCCCTGCTTCTCCTCCTCTGCGGCTTCCCCCTGCGTCTCCTCCTCTGTGGCCTCCCCCTGCGTTTCCTCCTCTGTGGCTTCCCCCTGCGTCTCCTCCTTGGCGGCCTCCCCCTGTGTCCCCTCCTTAGCGGCTTCCCCCTGCGTTTTCTCCTCTGCGGCTTCCCCCTGCGTCTCCTCCTTGGCAGCCTCCCCCTGCGTCTCCTCCTCGACAGCTTACCCTTGTGTCTTCTCTTTTGCGGCACCCCCCTGCGTCTCTTCCTCTGCGGCTTCCCCCTGCGTCTCCTCCTCTGCGGCTTCCCCCTGCGTCTCTTCCTTGGCGGCTTCCCCCTGCCGGCGGCTTCCCCCCGCGTCTCCTTCTCTGTGGCTTCCCCCTGCGGCTTCCCCCTGCTTCTCCTCCTCTGCGGCTTCTCCCTGCGTCTGTTGCTACCCCCTGTGTCTCCTCCTTGGCGGCCTCCCCCTGTGTCCCCTCCTCAGTGGCTTCCCCCTGCGTCTACTCCTCAACGGCTTCCCCCTGCGTCTCCTCCTCTGCGGCTTCCCCCTGCGTCTCCTCCTCTGCGGCTTCCCTCTGCGTCTCCTCCTCTGTGGCTTCCCCCTGCGTCTCCTACGTGGTGACCTCCCCCTGTGTCTCCTCCTCAGCGGCTTCCCCCTGCATCTCCTCCTTGACGGCTTCCCCCTGCGTCTCCTCTTCTGCGGCTTCCCCCTGCTTCTCCTCCTCTGCGGCTTCCCCCTGCGTCTCCTCTGTGGTGACCTCCCCCTGTGTCTCCTCCTCAGCGGCTTCCCCCTGCATCTCCTCCTCTGTGGCTTCCCCCTGCTTCTCCTCCTCTGCGGCTTCCCCCTGCGTCTCCTTCAATGCGGCTTCCCCCTGCGTCTCCTCCTTGGCGGCTTCCCCCTGTGTCCCCTCCTTAGCGGCTTCTCCCTGCATCTCCTTTCAACAGCTTCCCCCTGTGTCTCCTCCTCGGCGGCTTCCCCCTGGGTCTCCTCTTGGCAGCTTCCCCCTGTGTCCCCTCCTCAGCGGCTTCCCCCTGCGTCTCCTCCTCGGTGGCTTCCCCCTGCGTCTCCTCCTTTGCGGCTCCTCCCTGCGTCTCCTCCTCAGAGGCCTCCCCCTGCGTCTCCTCCTCGGTGGATTCCCCCTGCGTCTCCTCCTCTGCGGCTTCCCCCTGCTTCTCCTCCTCTGTGGCCTCCCCCTGCGTCTCCTCCTCTGTGGCCTCCCCCTGCGTCTCCTCCTCGGTAGATTCCACCTGCGTCTCCTCCTCTGCAGCTTCCCCCTGCTTCTCCTCCTCTGCGGCCTCCCCCTGCGTCTCCTCCTCTGCGGCCTCCCCCTGCGTCTCCTCCTTTGCGGCTCCCCCTGCGTCTCCTCCTTTGCGGCTCCCCCCTGCGTCTCCTCCTTTGCGGCTCCCCCCTGCGTCTCTTCCTCAGAGGCCTCCCCCTGCGTCTCCTCCTCTGCGGCTCCCCCCTGCTTCTCCTCCATTGTGGCCTCCCCCTGTGTTTCCTCCTTGGTGGCCTCCCCCTGCGCCTCCGGCGGGAGGAGAAGCAGGAAGACAATAGCGAATATTAATTCACTATTGTCACACAAGTGGGTGGGCTTGGTGCGCAGTGCTCCATCCTTTTTTTAAGCCAATTAGAGCCTCAGGCTCTAATCATGTGCTTAAAAGAAAAAAAAAGAACATTGAAATCCATGCGTTTGACGCCCTGCATGGAGATTGGGGGGCGGGCGCATGGATTAGGGGGGTCGGTTCTAATGGACGGGACACCAGTGGTCACAAGATTATCAATGTTATTCACTTTACTGGTCAGTGGTCATAATATTCTGGCTGATAAGTGTATCTTTTCATATTTAATGCAGGTATTTATTACCTCTCCCAGAGATCACATTACTCCTCCAACAATACATTAATTAGCTTTTCTCTCCACAAGGACAGACCCATCTTTGTTCAGGCATCATGCAGGGTCACAATCTACACCCTGGACTGAGATGCCGGCTCAGAGATGACACAGTCCTGTAAATCCTGGTGTCTGCGCAGTTTCTGGCTTTGTGAACGCGTCAAACACAGATCAGCCCCTGCTGCAGCCTCTCACCTTGCTACAAAGTTACAATATACACTCACCGGCCACTTTATTAGGTACGCCTGGTCAGTTGCTTGGTAACACAAATTGCTAATCAGCCAATCACATGGCAGCAACTCAATGCATTTAGGCACCTAGATGTGGTGAAGACGACTTGCTGAAGTTCAAACTGATCATGAGAATGGGGAAGAAAGGGGATTTAAGTGACTTTGAACGTGGCATGGTTGTTGGTGCCAGGCGGGCTGGTCAGAGGATTTCAAAAACTGCTGATCTACTGGGATTTTCACATACAACCATCTCTCGGGGTTTACAGAGAATGGTCCGAAAAAGAGAAAATATCCAGTGATCGGAGGTTGTGTGGAGGAAAATGCCTTGTTGATGTCAGAGGAGAATGGGCAGACTGGTTCCAGATGATAGAAAGGCAACAGTAACTCAAATAACCGATCGTTACATTCAAGGTATGCAGAATACCATCTCTGAGTGCCCAACACAACCTTGAAGCAGATGCGCTACAGCAGCAGAAGACCACACCGGGTGCCACTCCTGTCAGCTAAGAACAGGAAACGGAGGCTACAATCCCACGGGATCACCAACATTAGACAATAGAAGATTGGAAAAACGTTGTCTGGTCTGATGAGTCTGGATTTCAGCTGCGACATTCAGATGGTCGGTCAGAATTTGGTGTAAACAACATGAAAGCATGGATCCATCCTGCCTTGTATCACCGGTTCAGGCTGGTGGTGGGGGTGTAATGGTGGGGGGGATGGGGTATCACCGGTTCAGACTGGTGGTGGTGGTGTAATGGTGGGGGGGATATTTTCTTGGCACACTTTGGGCCCCTTAGTACCAATTGAGCATCATATAAACACCACGACCTACCTGAGTATTTGGCAAGTACAGAATTGCAGTATATATAAAATAATATGCAAAGTGATTGGAGGGAAGCTTCAGAATGACAAAGATGTTTTTATTACAAATTATGTGAGCAGTGCCTCTTTAAGAACATTTTAAATGCGATGTGTTAAAATATAAAGCCACAATTGATGCATTTTGCGCATTTTTTTTTCCAGGAGTTTTTTTGGGCGTTTTGGAGGTGCGATTAAGAAATGCACAACGCATGTTATACTGTAGTGTGCTTCACCGGGCTGCCCTCTATGCAAGAAATGTACAAAAGAAGTCCCCGACTCCTTTTGCATAATCGCACTGCACCGAATCGCATTGCGCTGTTTTTTGTGTGCGCTTAACAGATGCGTGGGGGATGCCATTGAGAACTATTGCCACTGCCGCATGTTTGCAAAACATGTTTCTATAAGTTCCTGATGTGCACTCAGTTTATGTTCACACCGGGGACGTGTACAAAATTGCGCACTTTCTTTACACGCACAGAAATATTCTGCCCCCAAACCCCCCCCCCCCCCCCGTTAGCAGACGCATGGAGGTGCCAGTAATTTTTTTTTTGGCACCCCCCACCTGCATTTCTGCTTGCAGTCCGCTGTGGCGTGATTAAAAAAAAAAGAAAGCTTCAGGGAATACTTTAAATGAATGGGCTGCCCTTCGCACGCAGCGTAGAAACCGGTGCGCACTCCAAATGCCAAAACGCACCTGCACAGTGTGACCGGAGCCAAGAGGGAGGGGGGGGGGGGGATTTATCAAAACTGTGCAAAGAGACTCTGGAGCAGATGAGCCAATCAGCTTTTAGCTTTCATTTCACGGTATCACTGAACCAGCCGAAGATAGAAGCTGATTGGCTGCCGTGCTCATCCGCTCCAGGCTCTGTCTGCATCAGTTTTGATCAATTCCCACCAAAGTGTTGTGCCCCGTACACACGATCGGACATTCCGACAACAAAATACATGTTTTTTTTCCTTCGGATGTTGGCCCAAACTTGTCTCGCATGCACACGGGTCACACAAATGTTGTCGGAATTTCCGAACGTCAAGAACGCCGTGACGTCACAACACGTACGACGAGCCGAGAAAAATGAAGTTCAATAGCCAGTGCTGCTCTTCTGCTTGATTCTGAGCATGCGTGGCACTTTGTGCGTTGGAATTGTGTACACACACGATCGGAATTTGCGCGATCGGAAAATTTGAGAACCAGATCCCAAATTTTGCGCAACGGAAATTCCGATGGAAACTGTCCGATGGAGCCTATACGCGGTCGGAATTTCCAACAACAAGGTCCTTTCACGCGTTTTCCATGGGAAAATCCGATCGTGTGTACAGGGAATAAGTCTAGCCTAATGCAACTCAATGGGGTGGATTTACTAAAGGCAAATATACTTTGACCTTTGCAAGTTGCTCCAGAGATTAACCACCTCAATACCGGGCACTTACACCCCCTTCCTTTTCAGCTTTCAACGCTGTCGCTGTTTAAATGCAATACAATTGCGCGGTCATCCTTCACTGTACTCAAACAGAATTTTTATCGTTTTGTTCCCACAAATAGAGCTTTCTTTTGGTGGTATTTGATCACCTCTGCGTTTTTAGTTTTTTTAAACATAAAAAAAGACCTAAAATTTTGAAAAAAAAATGTTTTTCTTTTGTTTCTGTTATAAAATTTGGTAAATAAATAAGTTTTCTCCTTCACTGATGGGCACTGATAAGGCGGCACCAATGAGGTGGCACTCATGGGCACTGATGATGGGCAGTGATAGGTGGCACTGATATGCAACACTCATGGCCATTGATAGGCGGCACTGATGGGCACTCATGGGTGGCACTGGTGGGCACTGAGGGGGAATGATAGGCAACACTGATGGGCACTGAGAGGCTGCACTGATGGGTACTTATGGGTGGCACTGATATGCAACACTCATGGCCATTGATAGGCGGCACTGATGGGCACTCATGGGTGGCACTGGTGGGCACTGAAGGGGAATGATAGGCAACACTGATGGGCACTGAGAGGCTGCACTGATGGGTACTTATGGGTGGCACTGATATGCAACACTCATGGCCATTGATAGGCGGCACTGATGGGCACTCATGGGTGGCACTGGTGGGCACTGAAGGGGAATGATAGGCAACACTGATGGGCACTGAGAGGCTGCACTGATGGGTACTTATGGGTGGCACTGATAGGCGGCACTGCTGGGCACTGATGGGCACTGATACGTGGCACTGATGGGCGCTGATATGCGGCACTGATAAATGGCATTGATAGGCATCACTGATGGCACTGGCAGGCATTGGTGATGGGCACTCATTGGCAGCTGCCTGGGCATTGATTGACTTTTCCCGGGTGGTCTATGGTGGCATACCTGGTGGTCCAGTGTGGTGGCAATCCCTGGTGGTCTTGGCGGCATCCTGGTAATCCTGGGTGGGCATTTTTGTGTTTTACCACGTTCCAGTCAGTTCTGTGCAAAAAAAATGCAGCACGTTCTACTTTTTTTTTCTGGACCGGAACCCACTGGAACTGCAGTGTGTCCGCCCCTGGTGTGAACTATGCCATCCATGTAACCTACTTTCTATGCATTTTGGATGCAGGAAAAAAAAAAGCACTGGAACGCATGTAGTGTAATCTAGCTCTTAGGCCCCTTTCATACTGATGCGCTTTTGCTGCGCTAAAATATACCTTTCCAGCGTGAAAAAAAAGTTAATGAAAATGATTTCCTCTTTAAATCCTATGTAACTGTTTGCGTTTTGAAAAGTCCTGCATGCTGCATCTTAAAAAGCACACCAAAAACGCCCCTCCCATTGATTTCTATAGGAAGCGCACCAGAAATGTAAAGAAAACGCATAAAAAAGGCACCCATGGTGCCTTTTTTGAGTCATATGTCCAAGTTTCACAGGTGCATGCTGGGAGACAAGAATTCAGAAAACGCACCAAAAACACATTGAAAATGCTTTAAAAATGCGATATTTTAAAGTGCACCAGTGTGGAAGAGCCCTTGCTAAGCTCGGGGGCAACTGCACTTTCAAAGTGCACAGTCTATGGGGTTGATTTACTAAAGGCAAATAGACGGTGCACTTTGCAGTTGCTCCAGAGCTTAGTAAATGAGGAGAAGCTCTGCTGACGTCCATCATCCAATCACGTGCAAGCAAAAATGATTTATATATATATATATATATTTTTTCTCCTTACGTGTAATTGGTTACTCTTTGCAAAGTGAAGCTTTACCTCATTTACTAATCTCTGGAGCAACTGCAACTTGCAGAGTGCACAGTCTATTTGCCTTTAGTAAATCAGCCCCTATTTGCCTTTATTAAATCCACCCCAAAGAGGCGAAGAGCTTCATAGATTATAATGGTGACTAGTACTCCTGCGCTGTTAGCGCGCTCTGATCCTGCGTTGTAGCGCACATAGAACATTCAATGTGATTGGGGCCTTGGATTGAACCTGGAGGGGGCAGTGAGAAGCAGCGCAGTGAAAGTGAATAGCATCCTCTCCTCCTCTGCTTACATCACAGCAGAGCCTCGGCCGCCGTCTTCTCTCTCTCCTCATTAACTGCTGCCTCTCCCTGCAGTCTGTGTGCTGCTCAGTCCTCACAGCCTGCAGCATCCTCTGTTCCTGAGGACACAGGCAGAGCACAGGGACACAGGGACACAGGGACACCGGGACACCGGGACTGAGAGCTCCCAGCCTCCTCCGTCTGCAATCCTCTGGGAGAACACACCTGCTACACCGGATTTGGCAGCAGAGCGATCGATGCTTTTGCCATGAAGTTTCAGTGCTGGGGATGCAGCAGCAGCAGACAGGGCATCTTTAGGGCAGAGCCCCATCGCCCCTACATGTCGCCGTACCCTGTCCTCAGCTGAGACGGTAAGCGGGCATTGTTCTTCTGGGTTTATTCCGTGTCAGCCTGACAACGATCGTATACGGCATTCCTGGGCGCTCACGCATCGTCAGTGCTGAGGATGTTCAGGATTTCAAGGCAGAGACTATAGAACTGTGAGGATGGAGCTGCGATATATATATACCTATACATATATATAGAGAGAGAGAGATAGAGAGATGGTACAGGAGAGAGGGCGAGAGAGGGAGAATAGAAAAGAGAGAGATGGAGATGGATAGAGATAGGGAGAATACAAAATTGGAAAGGAGAAAGAAAGAGATAATTAAATAGAGAGGGAGAAAGAAAAGAGAGGGGGAAAGGAAAGAGAGAGAGAGAGAGAGAGAGAGAGGGAGTAAAAAAGAATAAAAGGGATAAAGAAGGAAAGAACAATACAATAAAAGAGAGAGAAGAGAGAGAGAGAGGGAGAATAAAAAAGAGAGAAGGGGGGAAAGAGAGAGAGAAGGAGATGGATAGAGATAGGGAAAATTAACAAAATGGAAAAGGGAGAGAAAGAGAGAATTAAATAGAGAGGGACAAAGGAGAGAGAGAGGGAGAGAGAGAGAGAGAGAGAGAGAGAGAGAGAGAGAGAGAGAGAGAGAGAGAGAGAGAGAGAGAGAGAGAGAGAGAGAGAGAGAGAGAGAGAGAGAGAGAGAGAGAGAAATAATGAAAAGAGAGAGAGAAAGAGAATGAAAGAGAAAGGAGGAGACGATAGAATAAAAGGGGGGGGGGGGGAATAAAAAAAGAGAGAATTAGAGAGAGAGGAGGACATGATTAGACATAGGAAGAAATAAAAAAAATGGAAAGGAGAGAGAAAGAGGAAATTGAATAGAGAAGAGAGGGAGAGAGAGAAAGAGGGAATTGAATAGAGAGAGGGAGAGAGAGAAAGAGAGAATTGAATAGAGAGAGATGGAGAGAGAAAGAAGGAATGAAAAAAGAGAGAGAGAAGAGAAAGTAAAAAAAGAGAGAGTAAGAAGGAGAAAAATGGAAAAGAGAGAGAGAGTGAATATAACGCAATGCAAGGCATATTATATTATATGTTTGCAAGTTAAAAATGCAATAACTAAAAGCAGAAGGAGAAAGGAGAGAAAGAGAAAATAAAGAAGAAAGAGAGAGCGAGAGAAAGAAGGAGAGAAATATAAAATAAAAAATGAGAGCGAAAGAGAGAGCATGAAATAGATGAAGAGAGAATTAAAAAGAGAGAATGAGATAGAAAGATAGATAGATAGATAGATAGATAGATAGATAGATAGATAGATAGATAGATAGATAGATAGATACAGAAGGAGAGAGTGAATAACAAAAAAGGGGGGAAAAAAGACAGTAAAGAGAGAAAGAAATAAAGAGGGGATAAAAAGAGAGAGAATGAGAGAGAGAGAGAGAGAGAGAGACAGAGAAAATAAAAAAAGAGAGAATGCAACACAAGACATATTATACATGTGTTTGCAAGTTTAAAAAATGCACTAATTTAAGAAAAAGGAGAAAGGAAAGAAGAAAAAGAGAGAAAGAGAAAAGGAGAGAAAGATAGAATAAAAAGAGAAAGAATAAAAGAGAGGGAAAGAGAGAGAATGAGGTAGATAGAGAGATAGAGAATTAAAAAGAGGGAGGATGAGATTGATAGAGAGATAGAGGGAGAGAGAGAATAAGAGAGATAGAGATAAGGAGACAATAAAAAAAAGAAAGCAAATAAAAGAGACAGAGAAAATGAGAGAGAGAATAAAAAAGTGAGAGCGAAGGAATGAGAGAAGGAGAGAGAGAGAAGTAGAGAATAAAAGAAGATAGTAAAAAAGCGAGGGAGAATGAGAGTGATTTAGAGGGAGAGAGAGAAAGATGTATAGAAAGACATAAATAAAGAAATAGTGAGAGAGACACAGAGGAACGAGAGACATAAAGAGAGAGAGCAAAAGGGAGAGAGATATGAGAAGAAATATTCTGAGATTTAACATTTTGGAACTCTAAGATGTAATATTCTATGGGGTTGATTTACTAAAACCGGAGAATGCAAAATCTGGTGCAGCTGTGCATGATAGCCAATCGGTTTCCAGGTTTTATTGTCAAAGCTCAATTAAACGTATTGAAGCTAGAAGCTGATTGGCTACCTTATACAGCTGCACCAGATTTTGCACTCTCTAGTTCTAGTAAAGCAACCCCTATGTTGTGGATTTTGTGCCCGGTAGTGATCTGTCCTTGTATATTGGATCCCTCCTGAATGTACTAATAGGGAATATGACAAGTGTGAGTCGGTGTTATTTTCTAGTACACGGCTAGTAGGAGGTTTTGTTCGATGAAAAAACTTTCCATCTTCAGGAATAATGACATATTTACCTGCTATGGGCACAATGATGCTAAACTCTATTGGGCTGGGGCTCCATACACTATGAAAGTCTGATTGTATGATTGCATAACTAGGAATCTTCAATGACCAGTCCTGGTATCTTCCATGATCGTCCATGTTGGCTCCCTCTCTCCCAACCACTACGCAGCAGCCATGCCTGATAATGATTTTTCCCGGTCTGTGTGATTGGTCCATATCTCTGCTATAGTGTTACGGGTCTGGTAGAGAATCCATAAGACAGAAGAATACTTTGTGGGTGAGATTCCAATGAATGATGAACAATCTGCATGTAGCCCCGCCTCCCTGTTATTCACAAAGCATTAGTGGCCACTGCCGATGATATGAAAGCCGTACCATTTTTTATTGAATTGGATAAAGCCCAATAAAACTTTCAGTTTAAATCACCTGCTTACGTTCCTGGTGCATCAAGACAAAATGTGTGCACATTTTTACAGTTCATTTTTTTTAGAAAGCAACCACAGCCAGAGTAAAAAAAAGCCTGTCCCCTGCCAGCATGCTGCAGAGAAGGACCCCTGCCCTTGTGTGGAAGCAGCAGTCTCTCTGAATAGGTCCGTCACCCTCCCCCCCCCCCCACACACACACACATACACTGAATGAGAGCTAGAGTTCTCCAATCAGCAGGAAGCATGAGATTTGCTGATTGCAGAGCCGATAGGTTTAACACAGCAAGGGGTGTGTCAGATCTCTGCATAAAGACCACTGCTTCCACAGGGAGAGCAAGAGCCCTTCTCCACTGCATGTATTTTTTTAAAGAAAATGTATCCTGCCAGCATGCTACAGCGAAGGATCCTTGCTCTCGCTCTGTGGAATCAGCAGTCTCTCTGCCGAGGTCCAACATACCCCCGGGATTTTACATACTTTTTTTTTTAGGATTTGTGCATCTATCCTCCAAATAGAGAGAGGACCCCGAGGTGTGATCCCCCAGGGGGCGTGTCCATGACAGCCTAAACCAGTGATGGCGAAAGCTTGGTGCCCCAAATGTTTTGGAACTACATGTCCCATGATGCTCTTGCACTCTGCAGTGTTGTTGAGCATGATGGGAAATGTAGTTCCAAAACATCTGGGGTGCCAAGGTTCACCATCACTGGCCTAGGCTCGTAGGAAATAGGTTGGTCTCCACTGTCCATCGTTTGACTTGGAGGATGAGCGGCGCCGGACCTCAGAGTGATGAGTCAACCAAGTGACCTTCCCAAGGAGAACCTGGTAATTATAAAATTGCAAAGCAGCACCTTTGAACTTTAAGGTCAGTAATTGGAGAGCGAAGAACGAATGAAGGCGAGGAGTCCGAGATGTCTGCTCCCGATCCTCTATCCTGCTTTTAAAAGCCCAATTGAACTTTTAATTTAGATCAACTAAATACGTTCCTGGGCCATCAAAACAAAACAAGTTTTTTTTGTTTTTTGTTTTTTTAGAAAGCAGACGCAGAGTAAAAAAGCCTGTGCCCTGCCAGCAGCTGCAGAGAAGGATCCCTACTTTATGTGGAAGCAGCGGTCTCTCTGCAGAAGTCCAACAAACCCACCCCCACTCAGTCAGAGTTCTCCAATAAGCAGAGGTTTTTAGACATGTGCAGAGTGAAAACATTTGTTTTGTTTCGGATTAACTTGTTACGTTACTAATTTTGTTGCATTTGTAACGAAATTCGTTTAGTGTTGTCTATTAATTTTTGACTGGATTTGAATTTTTCCATTGGAGTCAAAGTATTCAAATTGAATTCAAAGTATTGAGAAAGGAGCGAACTGGCATGTTCCGAAACGCGTTACCTCAAACGCGTTACCCCCCTTTCGAAAGACGGCTTTATTCTTTCTATTTTATTCTAATCTATTCTATTACACTTTTCCTATTCTATTCTATTTCCTATTCTATTCTATTCTATTCTACTCTATTTTTTTCTACTCTATTCTATTCTTTTATTTTCTATCCTCTGTTCTATTCTTTTCTATTCTATCCTTTTCTATTCTGTTCTATTCTATTATTTTCTATTCTATTATTTTGTTTTCTACTCTATACTTTTATTTTCTATTCTATTCTATTCCGTTTTATTCTTTCCTCTTCTTTTCTAAATTCAAATTTTGGGAGACGGTTATATTCTAATAGCAAAATGTTTACATTTCAAATTTGATTTCGAGTTTGATTTTGTTTTCAAATTTATGCAAAAAAGGAGAAAGGCTGGTGCCATGGAAGTCGGCTAAAACATAGTTTTATTATTGCATGTGAACAACAGTGAAAAAGAAAGCCAACACGTTTCGGCCACCTGACCATGATTAAGGCCTGAGGGCCGAAACACGTTGGCTTTTTTTGACTGTTGTTCACATGCAATAATAAAACTAGGTTTTAGCCGACTTCCATGGCACCAGCCTTTCTCCTTTTTTTGCATGGACTATATGGAGGTTTACAGAGACTTCACAGGCTGAGTTCTGTGTTCTTGAGGCTCTCCAGGCATTGCACAGGCGGTAGTAGCTCGGATGCACCTGTTCTTGTTTTCAAATTTGTTTCAAATTCGATTTGGATAATTCGATATTTTTGACAAAATTTAGTTTCTTTATTTCATATTCGTTTGTAATTCGGAAATTCAAATACATCTGAATCTCCGAATAATGAAAACTGCATCCAAATTTCGATTCGGAATGAAACAAACCACACATGTCTAAAGATCATAACATTTGCTGAGTGGGGAGCTCTAGCTGTGACTCAGCAGAGGCAGTGTCAGACCTCTGCAGAGAGGCCGCTGCTTCTACTCGGAGAGCAAGGATCATGCTGGCAGGGGACAGGCTTTTTTAACCCAGATGTGGCTACTTTCTGGAGAAAACAAACTGTAAGACTTTGCAGAGCTTTTGTTTTGATGCCTCTGGAATGTGTTTAGCTGATTTAAACTGGAAGTTTGTAAAGGGCTTTAATGGCGAGCGAGATTTTCAGAGAGGTCACAATCTGGTACAGACCAACATTCGCCTCTTTTCTGTCCTCGGTGTAGCTGATAATCTGTCAGCGGTTTGCGGTTTCCTCACAGTGTAAATTCCTGAACGGCGATGCGACTTGTTACAATAAACAGGGATAAGGAGGATTTGGATGCCGAGATTTGTCATTGTTCCTTTCACACTCCGGGAACCCGGCTACATTCCCGGGGAGGTCCGGGGAGGGCCGGGACATCGACCTGCCTAAAGATTCATACAAAGAGTTTTGTTTTGGGACTGTGCTATACCTCACAGTCATACCTCCCAACTGTCCCTGATTTCGTGGGACTGTCCCTGATTTGGAGCAATGTCCCGCTGTCCCTCTTTCCTCCTCATTTGTCCTCATTTTGGTCTGATCTATATAGTTTTATATAAAATGCACTTTTTATGTTTCAAAAATTGTTTCCCAGTGCTAAAGCTTTCATCCAAATTCTAAATTGCTCCATTTGTATATTTCAAAAGCCAATATAAAGGAATAATAGTGGTAAAAAAAGAAAGCACTGGGTTTAATAATTTTTTTTGTATATTTCACCTTTAAAGGGGTGTGGCAGGGGGCGTGTCCTATGCCTACATACTTTTTGCAAAAAGGTGTCCCTCAATCCCATCTCAAAATGTTAGGAGGTATGCTCACAGTAGAGATTGCGGCTATTTTTGATGTTTTAGTTATTTTTGGACAATAGCGCAAACAGAAGCCGGTAGTCTGCTTTTTTTCCTTGTGCTGAATGCGTGAGGAGAAAAAAAATACACTGATTACCAGCTTGTGTTAACAGGACCTCGGTTCCATACAAAGAGAGCAACTGCTACTAACTAGTGCCCAGCAGTGCCACCTACCGGTGCCCACCAGTGCCACCTATCAGTGCCCACCAGTGCCACCTATCAGTGCCCACCAGTGCTGCCAATTAGTGCCCATCAGTGCCTCGTCATCAATGCCACCTATCAGTGCTGCCTATCAGTGTCACCCACCAGTGCCACCTATCAGTGCCCATCAGTGCCACCTATCAGTGCCCATCAGTGCCACCTATCATTGCCGTCTATCAGTGCTACTTATCAGCGCCTTCAGTGCAGCATATCAGTGCCACCTATAAGTGCCGCCTATCAGTGCTCATCAGTGCTGCCAATTAGAGCCCATCAGTGCCCTATCATCAGTGCCACCTATCAAGGCTGCCTATCAGTGTCACCCACCAGTGACCATCAGTGCCTCATCATCAGTGCCACCTATCAGTGCTGTCTATCATTGTCACCCACCAGTGCCACCTATCAGTGCCCATTCGTGCCACCTATCAATGCTGTCTATCAGTGCCACCTATCAGCGCCCTTCAGTGCTGCATATTAATGCCAATCGGTGCCACCTATCAGTGCCCATTAGTGCCGCCTACCAGTGCCCATTAGTGCTGTCAATCAGTGCCTTATCATCAGTGCCACCTATCAGTGCTACCTATCAGTTTCACCCACTGGTGCCCATCAGTGCCACCTATAAGTGTCCATCAGTGCCACCTATCAATGCTATTTATCAGTGCAACCTATTAGCCCCTTCAGTGCCACATATTAGTTCCACCTATCAGTGCCGCCTCATCAGAGCATCTTCATCAGTGCCCACAAATGCAACCTCATCAGTGACCATCAATGCCACCTATCAGTGCCCATTAGGGAAGGAGAAAAAATACCTTATAACAAACTATGAAAACTGTTTTTTTTTTAGCAAAAATTAGTGGTGATTAAATACCGTCAAAAGAAAGCTCTATTTGTGTGAAAAAAAATTATAAA
Source organism: Lithobates clamitans (assembly GCA_037952925.1). Lineage (NCBI taxonomy): Eukaryota > Metazoa > Chordata > Amphibia > Anura > Ranidae > Lithobates > Lithobates clamitans. Next base: position 419,814 of record JBBGZY010002335.1, read on the forward strand.
AATGTAATTTGGGTACAGTGTTGTATGACCGCGCAATTGTCATTCAAGGTGTGACAGCGCTGAAAGCTGAAAATTGGCCTGGGCAGGAAGGGGAGAAAGTGCCCGGTAAGCAAATGGTTAAGGATATGAGAATCTGATCGGGTCGTATCGGAATGTTGGAAGGTCGTTTTTTGTAGGAAGAGATTTTCGGGAATTATTGTGTAAGCTCTGTGTATGGCTCTCCCATTGTGTTGGGTAGATAGAATTCAGCACTCAGTTTCTCTCCGAATGATTGGATCACAGTTCAGCATGAATTTGTGTTTTGTATTATTTTAGGATACGCAGTAAAACATCCGGAATGATTCATTTAGGTTATTATTGTGAGTGGATCTCGTTTTCATTGAAATCTAAAACATTCCCTGAAAAAACTACATTTCCTGTAAAGACGATTCTATTGAAAATGATATATCTGTACAAAGTGAGTGATTGTAGACATCAACTTCTTCCTGTGTACAGATTTATTAAAAAAAAAAACATAATGATAACCATGTGCAGTAATCCATGGCAGCCAATAAGTAATAACCTCTTTTCAGGTCTCCCTACAGCCAATCAGAAATAACCAATTCATAGATCGCCATGCAGCTAGTAAAAAATAAACCCCTTTCAGTTCTCCCTACAGCCAATCAGAAAAAAAACTATTTATAGCGTCTCACTGCAGCCAATCAGAAAAAAACTATTTATAGCGTCTCACTGCAGCCAATCAGAAAAAAACTATTTATAGCGTCTCACTGCAGCCAATCAGAAAAAAACTATTTATAGCGTCTCACTGCAGCCAATCAGAAAAAAAACAATTTAAAGATCTCCCTGCAGCCAATCAAAAAGAACCAATATAGTTTTCCCTGCAGCCAATCAGAAATAATCAATTTAAAGATCTCCCTGCAGCCAATCAGAAATAACCAATTTAAAGCTCTCCCTGCAGGCAATCAAAAATAAAAAAATATAAAGATCTCTCTGCAGCCAATCAAAAACAACCAATTTATAGATCTCCCTGCAGCCAATCAAAAACAACCAATTTGAAGATCTCCCTGCAGCCAATCAGAAATAACCAATTTATAAATCTCCCTGCAGCAAATCAGAAATAACCAATTTAAAGATCTCCCTGCAGCCAATCAAAAACAACCAATTTAAAGATCTCCCTGAAGCCAATCAGAAATAACTGTAAGCTCTGTGTATGGCTCTCCCATTGTGTTGGGTACATAGAATTCAGCACTCAGCCTCTCTCTGAATGATTGGATCACAGTTCAGCATGAATTTGTGGTTTGTATTATTTTAAGGTACGCATCAAAACATCTGGAATGATTCATTTAGGTTATTATTGTGAGTGAATCTCGTTTTCATTCTAAAATCTTTAGAGGTCTCCCTGCAGCCAGTCAGAAATAATCAGTTCATAGATCTCCCTGCAACCAATCAGAAATAACTTCTTTTCAGATCTCCCTACAGCCAATCAGAAAAAAAGCAATTTATAGATCTCCCTGCAGCCAATCAGAAATAACCAATGAATAGATCTCCATGCAGCCAGTAAAAAATAAACCACTTTCAGGTCTTCCTACAGCCAATGAGAAAGAACCAATTTATAGATCTCCTTGCAACCAATCAGAAATAATCCGTTTATAGATCCCCCTGTAACCAATCAGAAATAACTTATTTTCAGATCTCCCTACAGCCAATCAAAAACAACCAGTTTACAGATCTCCCTGCAGCCAATCAGAAATAACCAACTCATAGATCCCCATGCAGCCAGTAAACAAATAAACTCCTTTCAGTTCTCCCTACAACCAATCAGAAAAAAAAAAACTATTTTTAGGTCTCATTGCAGCCAATCAGAAATAACCAATTTAAAGATCTCCCTGCAGCCAATCAGAAATAACAAATTTAAAGATCTCCATAACTGTAAGCTCTGTGTATGGCTCTCCCATTGTGTTGGGTACATAGAATTCAGCTTCTCTCTGAATTATTGGATCACGGTTCAGCATGAATTTGTGTTTTGTATTATTTTAAGATACGCAGTAAAACATCCGGAATGATTCATTTAGGTTATTATTGTGAGCGGATCTCGTTTTCATTCTAAAATCTAATTTATTCCTTGAAAAAACTGCATTTCCTGTAAAGACGATTTTATTGATAATGATATATCTGTACAAAGTGAGTGATTGTAGACATAACCAATTTACAGATCTCCCTGCAGCCAATCAGAAATAACCAATTTACTGATCTCCCTGCAGCCAATCAGAAATAACCAATTTATAGATCTCCCTGCATCCATTCAGAAATAATCAGTTTACAGATTTCACTACAGCCAATCCTAAATAATCTCTTTATCGATCTCCCTGCATTCAAGCAAAACACGATTGGCCGCTGTAGCTCGCTGCGCTCAGACGTTCAGCATGACTCCATTTGCGATGGTGGTGATGTTAAGTTGATGTGGGTGTCAGTGATGTCACAAGTAATAGCTGAGCTCGGGGGTCATTCCCCTCCCCCCCTCTCTCCTGACAGTCAGGGCAGTTTAATTATCTTGTGATGTGCAGAGGGTGACAACCTCTGGGGATCGGTGACACTGAGCATAATAAGGCCGCAGTTCAGCCTGAAGACAATCTGCCAGGTAGTGACAGCCGAGGCTGAGCCGCAGTTTGGTCCACGTCTCCGGATGCTCCAGACAGACACATTATAAAGCCATGTCAGGCATATTGTAACAGTGAACTGAGGATGCTTTGCAGGAAACACTGCAGCTGTGCTAAAGACCAGAAGCCCATTCAATTCACAATTAAGTAGAACTCCAGCCACAGCGTTTTTTTTTTGTTGAGTTTTTGCATAGAATGGAGAAGGTTTAGGACCTCTGTTAGATCTTTATTTCTGTCTATGTCCCCGCCAGGGAGATTCACTCCTACTTCCTGTTCTAATGACACAACAGGGGAAATTCCCTTAGTGGGGACACAGCAACAAACATCTCATGAGGTTCTCACCTTCTTCTATGTTACTGGTAGTGTAATGTGTGTCTATTGGAGATGTTCTATTCATTTACTGTCCCAGTCAGTGGCGGCCTGTCCATTAGGGGCGCAGGGGCGCCGCCCCCCTAATCCATGCGCCCGGTATCCAATCTGCATACAGGGCACCAGACGCATGGATTTCAATGGGCTTTTTTTTTTGTGAGCACATGATTAGAGCCTGAGGCTCTAATTGGCTTAAAAAAAGGGTGTGCTCTGGGCGCAGAACACTGCGCCCTGAGCCCACCCAGTCGTGTGACATTAGTGAATTAATATTTGCTATTGTCTTCCTGCTTCTCCTCCTAGCCAATCAGGAAGCGGGTCCTGAGACCCGACTGGCCAGGAAGTCTTAGGAATGATTGCCGCTGCCCGTCTCCCGCAGGAAGGGGGGGTTAGGTTTGTTTGCCCCCCCCCCAAAAAAGATATTGAGCACCAGCTGCCACTGGTCCCAGTAGTGTAGAATTCTCCCCAGGAAGGACACAGACAGCAGTAAAAACCCTACAGGGGTTCTAATTCTTTCCTATTCTATTAAAAACTTTTTCAAAAGTTTTGACTAGTTCTACTTTGATTTACATTTTAAACCTTATGTTGCAGTCAGAATCAGCAGGTTTTTCACAGTGCTTCCAAGCAGGAACATGGCTCTGCAGCTAGGACTCCAGAGGTGTTTGACAAGGGGGGGTGGGGGTCCTGCCAGAGAGGGACCCTCCTTGCAAAGCACCTTGTCCCCATGTTAATGAGAACAAGGGCCTCTTGCCGACAACCCTGGCCTGGTGACTGTTGGGGGTGGGGATCTGTATGGGGGGGGGGGTCCTGGAATGTAGAAGTCCCTCTAACAAAAAAGGGGCACCCAGATACCACCTTTCCCCCATGTGAATGAGCAAGGGAAACATACAGTTCTGTGAAAAATTATTTGCCCCCTTCCTGATTTTTTAAATTTTTTTTGCATATTTGTCACACTTAAATGATTCAGATCAAATTTTATTAATACACAAAGATAATCCGAGTAAACACAAAATGCAGTTTTTAAATGATGATTTCAATTATTAAGGGAAATAAGCTGTCCAAACCTGCCTGGCCCTGTGAGAAAAAGTAATTGCCCCCTAAACTTAATAGCTGGTTGTGCCACCCTTGGCACCAACAGCTGCAATCAAGCATTTGCGATAACTGGCAATGAGTCTTTCACATCGCTGTGGAGCAATTTTGGCTCACTGTTCTGTGCAGAATTGTTTTAATTCAGCCACATCGGAGGGTTTTCCAGCAATGAATGGCCTGTTTAAGGTCATGCCACAGCATCACAATTGGATTTAAAGCGGGGTTCCACCCAAATTTTGAACAATATCTGTATGTATTCTCTTCCTTGCCTAGATGCTGACATGCCGTTTAAAAAAATTTAAATCGCCGTAATTACCTTTTATTTTTCTATTTTTCTATTTGCACTTCCTGGTTCTCCTCCCGTGGGAGTAGGCGTGTTTCTAGCCTCTCCCAGACTCCTGGGAGCTAGTCTCAGGCTTCCCAGGATGCCACTGAGCATGTGCGGGAACGAGCGGTGAATGCTGGGAGCACAGCATTCACCACATCCAGGAAATAAATGCTTGTGGGCTTCCAATGCCCACAATGAAGATGGAAACCGCCTGCAGTGAATAATATAAGTTATTCTTTCTGACGAAATCTGACACAGGCGGACATATTACACACAATATGTGAGAATGTAATGCTGAGAAGAAAAGTTTGTGAATGAACTCAAAAAAAAAAAAAAACGATAGATAGGTGGACCCCCGCTTTAAGTCAGGACTTTGACTAGGCCACCCCAAAACCTTGATTTCGTTTTTTTTAGCTATTCAGAGGTGGACTTGCTGGTGTGTTTCGGATCTTTGTCCTGCTGCATAACCCGAGTGATCTTGAGGTCAGGAACCGATGGCGGGACATTCTCCTTCAGGATTTTCTGGTAGAGCGTAGAATTCATGGTTCCATCAATTATGGCAAGTCGTCCAGGTTCTGAAGCCACCCCAGATCATCACACTACCACCACCATGTGTGATTGTTGGTTTGATGTTCTTTTTATGAAATGCTGTGTTAGTTTTACGCCAGATGTAACGGGACGCACACTTTCCAAAAAGCTCAACTTTCGTCTCATCAGTCCACAGAATATTTGCCCAAAAGTCTTGGGGATAATCAAGATGTTTTTTGGTAAATGTCAAATGACCCTTTGTGTTCTTTTTGGTCAGCGGTGGCTTTCGCCTCGGAACTCCACCATGAATGCCATTTTTGCCCAGTCTCTTTCCTATTGAATCATGAACATTGACCTTACCTGAGGCAAGTGAGGACTGCAGTTCTTTAGATGTTGTTCTGGGTTCTTTTATGGCCTCCTGGATGAGTCGTGGTTGTCCTCTTGGAGTCATTTTGGCCGGTCAGCCACTCCTGGGAAGGTTCAACCTTCCCCCATTGTTCCAAGTTTTCTCCATTTGTAGATAATGGCTCTCCCCATGGTTCACTGGAGTCCCAAAGCCTTAGAAATGGCTTTGTAACCCTTTCCAGACTGATACATGTCAATGACTTTGTTTCTCATCTGTTCTTGAATTTCTTTAGATCGTGGCATGATGTGTTGCTTTTTTAGATCTTTTAGTCTGCTTCACTTTGTCAGACAGTTTCTATTTAAAGAGTAACTACAGTCTGCTCACATAATTTATAATAAAAACATCTTTGCCATTATTAAGCTTCCCTCCGACCACTTTGCATATTACTTTATATATACTGTGATTCTGTACTTGCCAAATATGCTGCAGAAATCTCCCTCCACTGAGTCTGGCTGCAGCCATTTTAACTGTGGGCAGCTGAAGCTGCTGCCTGTTCACTTCCTGGATTTACACAGACACACAGAGGCAGTGAGGCACACCCCTGGCTCTGCAGCTTTCATTGACTCTCTTATGACTCATCCCCCCTCCCTTCCTGCCAAACTCTGACGAGAGTGAAAGGGAGAGCGCTGTGCATGTTTTTATAAGCCTAGGCTAAAAAAACAGGAAGTGGGCTGTAGAAGGTATATACTGGCAGAAAAAAAAATGTTTTACTATCCAAAGTTAAAGAGGAGGTCCGCCCACCGCTGCAGAAATTAAAAGCCAGCAGCTGCACATACTGCAGCTGCTGACTTTTAATAATCGGACACTTATCTGTCCTGGAGTCCAGCGATGTCGGCACCGCAGCTGATGTTTCCATCAGGTGTTGGGTGCATGCCGCCTCCATTGCGAGTAAGGGAACCCGGCAGTGTAGCCTTTGGGCTTCATGCCGGGAACCCTACTGCGCATGCGCAAGGCTCTGCTCCTCTTTGCTCCTACTGGCCTGGCGACAGGGGGAGGAGGAGGAAGGAGGAGTGACCCCCAGCCGTGATGTCAATATTTGCGGCTGAGGCTCCCAGAAGTGGGGAAAGCATACCTGTGAAAGACAGGTATGCTGCCCCCCCCCCCCCCAAAGGTGCCAAATGTAGCACAGAGGGGGGGAGGAGTATAATGAGCTGGAAGTTCCACTTTTGGGTGGAACTCTGCCTTTAAAACAACAAGGGCAGAAGATTTAATAGATGGAAAGATGAAAAAATGACTGAAGTGATTTCTTGATTCACCAGGTCTGGTAGTAATCAGGCCTGGGCGTGGCAAGTGAAATTTAAGCTTTCCAAAAAATGTGGTTAATCACAGCTCATTCATGATTTATCAAGGAGGGGAAATAACTGTTCACAGCACTGTAGTACCCCTTCTTATTCGCACACAAAAAATGTAAAGTGCAAATAAAAACGCAAACCAGTTTTTGATGAGCCCTTTAAAAAAAAAAGCCCCACAGTGTATGGTAGATCTTCACCAATCATGATGCCCGACGTCAACCAAAAGGAAAAACCTGATGACCAAATGCAATAACGCCACTCGCTGAACCACACCTCCCTGAGCTATCATTCGCATTATATGGGAAGGGGCGGGGATAATGGTGACATCATTGCCCTATTATGGCCATAACCAAATGTGGGCAATCCTATTGCCTAAATATAACCATGTAGCCATATTTAGGCAATGATGTTACCCCCTATCTCCACCCCTTTGCTTACTGTTCGTGACTGGGGAGTTAGAGCAATGTAAGTGAATGGGCCAAATCACGTCAGTGCTGGGTAAGGATGCGGCGGGTGCCAGCACCCGCTGCTTCCTTAGCAATCATTGATACCAGGAAGCTGTCACCTTTGATCATGCTTAAAGTTCAGAATAAACGCTCAGCTCATCCCTAGTGGTCCACCCAGCAGCACGGACAGGGTGAGAGTCTCTTTAAGGCTGGATTCAGACCTACCCGCCTCTGTTCTTGAGAATTTTATTTATTTTTTTTACTGATCAGGGTAGGTGAGTTGACATGCACTGCCATTCAAAAACTACTAGATCTCATGCACATGGGCACACCGAGTTATAAAATGTAAGACGCGGCTGCAGGGGCGGACTGACCATTCGGGCAATCGGGCACTGCCCGAGGGCCCCATGCCACTAAGGGGCCCCATCAGGGTTGCCAGCCTCAATAAAACCAGGGACAGTATGTAAAAATCTGTGTTTTTTTAAAAACCCCAAGATTATAGCTACCCCGCCTCCTTATTACCTTTTCAGTGTGTGTGTGTGTATACTGTGTGTGTATACTGTGTGTGTATATTGTGTGTGTATGTGTATTCTGTGTGTATATACTGTGTGTGTGTATATTGTGTGTCTGTGTGTGTATACTGTGTGTGTATACTGTGTGTGTGTATAGTGTGTCTGTGTGTGTATACTGTGTGCGTGTATATTGTGTGTCTGTGTGTGTATATTGTGTGGCCCCACAATCTATTGCTTGGGGGCCCCATAATCTCCTATTGCCCGGGGGCCCCATAATCTCCTATTGCCCGGGGGCCCCATAATCTTCTCCTATTGCCCGGGGGGCCCATAATCTCCTATTGCCCGGGGGCCCCATGAGCTGTCAGTCCGCCCCTGCGTGGCTGTATTTTGGTGCCCTGGAGCCACAGGTGTTGCGTACAACCGTGTGTACATATGGCCTAATTTTACGTTTTATGACCCAATACGCCCAATGTGCATGATATAGCGCACATCAACAGATGTCAACCTAATACATAATTAGCACCATTACAAACAACGGCAAACCTCTACCGATGCCTTAATGCGTGTTAAATGCGTGTGTTGAAATGCATCGGTGTGAAATGGTCCTATGGGGTTTAGTAAGCAGTTAAGCCAACTGCAGAAGATCAATGAGGGTTGGAGCCATCGATCGGGGAAATGCTAAAGGAAGAATTCATGGCTTCCCCGTGCAAGTTTACATTCGTCTTTATTTGGTATCAGCTTTTCATTTGCTGCCACTGTGATCGATGGTCGTATCTACTGATGCATTTAGCAAAAAAGCACCTTCTAAAACCATGGCTATCCTATATACAAGCAATCGATGAATGTTGTGAATGAGCCCCAAATGGTTACCGACCGGCTCCTGTACATATATACGTCGGCAGTTTGGAGGTGGATATCCCGGTAACGGCAGCAGCTGCTGCCACAACGGAGGTATCCATCTTTAGAGCCGGCGGTTCCGTTTACGATAACGGTGGTCTCCGTGGCAGATTCACCGCGAGATCACTGTTATCGGCGGTGGGAGAGGTGCCACCCCCCTCCCACCTCTCTCCCGCGCCCTCCGCCGCTATTGGCGGAGGCGATCGAGTCCTTTAACGTCTGTGATATGGAGATAATTGTTTAAACATCTCCTATGGAGATTTTTGAGGGTAAAAGTTTGACGCCATTCCACGAGCGGGCAAAATTTTGAAGTGTGACATGTTGGGTATCAATTTACTTGGCGTAACATTATCTTTCACAATATTAAAAAAAAAATTGGACTAACTTTACTGTTGCCTTTTTTTTTTTTTTTCAAAGAAGTGAATTTTTAAAAAAAAAAAGTGCGCTTGCAAGACCGCTGCGCAAATACGGTGCAAAAAAAGTATTGCAATGACCGCTATTTTATTCTCTAGGGTGTAAGAAAAAAAAAACAATATAAAATGTTTGGGGGTTCTAAAGAATTTTCTAGCAAAAAAAACTGTTTTAAACATGTAAACACCAAAGTCTCAAAACGAGGCTGGTCCTTAAGTGGTTAAAATGACCCCGTACTTTGCCCAGAGGGGAAAATGGGTACATTATATGCTATGTTGCAAAAGTGGCATGAACACTCCTTTCACCTGCTCCCCGTCTGTTCTGATCCACAGCTGGCCCACCCAGGTTATTTGATAGCCACATTTTTTCAGCATTACTGCCAACTAGAAGGCAGCAGGGGGCGCTAGAGAAACATTTTGCTGGTTATTTGATAGCTGCAATTTTTCAGTGTTACAGCCAAACAGAAGACAGAAGGGGGGCACTAGAGAAGCTTTTTATTGGCTGATCAACATGTGTTTTCAGTGTCACAACAGAAGGCAGTAGGGGGAGCTAGAGAGGCTTTTTGTTGGTTATCCGATAGTAGCATTTTTTTCAGCGTCACAGCCAACCAGAAGGCAAGTGGCGGCGGTTTGCTAGAGAAGCTTTTTTATTGGTTATTTGATAGCCGCATTTTTTTTTCAGTGTCACAGCCAACAAGAAAGCAGGAGAGGCGCTAGAGAAGCTTTTTTTTTGGTTGATAGCCACATTTTTTCAGTGTGAAAGCCAAGCAGATAGCAGGAGAGGGCGCTAGAGAGGCTTTTTGTTGGTTATCTGATAGTAGCATTTTTTCAGCGTCGCAGCCAACCAGAAGGCAGGTGGGGGGCGGCGGGCCACTACAGTAGCTTTTGATTGGTTATTTGATAGCCGCATTTTTTTTCAGTGCCACAGCCAACCGGAAAGCAGAAGTGGGCGCTAGAGAAGCTTTTTGTTGGTTATTTGATAGCTACATATTTTCAGTGTCACGGCCAACCAGAAGGCAGGAGGGGGCGCTAGAGAAGCTTTTTACTGGTTGATCAACACGTTTTTTCAGTGTCACATCCAACCAGAAAGCAGGAGGGGGCGCTATAGAAGCTTTTTGTTGGTTATTTGATAGCTACATTTTTTTCAGTGTCACAGCCAACCAGAAGGCAGGAGGGGGCACTAGAAAAACTTTTTACTGGTTGATCAACACGTTTTTTCAGTGTCACAGCCAACCAGATGGCAGGTTGGGGCGGGGCACTAGAGAAGCTTTTTATTGGTTATTTGATAGCTACATATTTTCAGTGGCACGGCCAACCAGAAGGCAGGAGGGAGCGCTAGAGAAGCTTTTTACTGGTTGATCAACACGTTTTTTCAGTGTCACATCCAACCAGAAAGCAGGAGGGGGCGCTAGAGAAGCTTTTTGTTGGTTATTTGATGCCCACATTTTTTCAGCATAACAGCCAACCAGAAGACAGGAGTGGGTGCTATAAAAGCTTTTTGTTGGTTATTTGATAGCTACATTTTTTTCAGTGTCACAGCCAACCAGAAGGCAGGAGGGGGCGCTAGTGAAGCTTTTTACTGGTTGATCAACACGTTTTTTCAGTGTCACAGCCAACCAAATGGCAGGTGGGGGCGGGGCACTAGAGAAGCTTTTTATTGGTTATTTGATAGGCACATTTTTTTTCAGTGCCACAGCCAACCAGAAAGCAAAAGTGGGCGCTGCAAATTGGACAAAAGAGAATGCTATTTTCTCTTCTGAACGAATGTTCTTTCATTGGGCAGTGGTAAAATACTACATTATGGGTACTTTATAATGCACAGGAAATACAATGTAACAATTCTAGAGAATGCTAGAGGGAATTAGCAACCATCGTTTACATTTATTTGCTAAAAAAAAAATCTAGCCATCTAGTGGCCAAAATGCAGTATTTCACTAATACCCTGAATAAAAAAAAAACAAAAAAAAAAATTTGTTATGAAGGGAAAATAGCCTAAAGAACGTTAATCTTTTTTCTAATTCATGCAAAACGAATGTACACGCAGATTTTCTGGAAGAATGTAATTTTTTCTTTATGAATACACCCTTAGTGTCTGGGAAGTCAATCATTTTGTATGCTGTCACATGACAGAAAAGGGGGGGGGGGTCACAGAGCCCCCCGTGTAAATCTGTAGGGGAACAAGAAGAAGGGAAATGTCACCTATTTCCCCATAGAGTAAAGTGAACCTGTTATTTTCCTAGTCTGTACAAAGGACAGGTTGACTTTAAATAAGTCCACTCTTGCTGTGTGGATGGAACCGCTCGGCGTGGAATAAATGATTGCGCCAGCTTGGTGCTCCTTATGCTTTGGCACTGCACTGACTCAATCCATCAGGACCATTGCTTGGAGAGGCAGATATAATTGATCGCCCACCTTGTCTGCCAAAGCCCTATCAGCCAAGGAAATCCTTTGGAATATTAACAAAGATAAAATCAACAGCTCCTTGGATAAAACAGCCATAATGAATCGCCTTCATTTTTACCGTGCTGCCTAATGAACCTCATTATCCCGTAATCATTCCTAAGTATCTCGGTGCCTGTTGTACATAACTAGAGGAGATAATGGCTCAATTCAACCCGCCATCTTGTCTTTAGGAAAAGGACACATATATAGTATACTGTATGTATAAAAAAGGAAAAAAAAATCTACATATAATAGAGTTTATATACTGTATGACACGATTACCAGATTAGCATTGCAGGTATAGGCTTGCTGAAAGATCTTTAGCATTGTGCACTTTTCTGGGTGTATTGGATGCCACCCCCCCCTGCACTCTTTGGTTCCTTCCATTGGCACCTACATTACTACTGTGTACTCCAGTGACATAAGGGAGGGTGTATTGGATGTCTGGTCCCCAGCTGCACTTTTTGGTTTCTTCCGCTGGCACCTACATTACAACTTTGTACTCCAGTGATGTAGGGGTGGGTATGCTGGATGCCGGATCCCCCCACTGCACTCTTTGGTACCTTCCGCTGGCACCTAGATTACTACTGTGTACTCCAGTGACGTAGGTGTGGATGTATTGGATGCCTGGTCCCTCACTGCACTCTTTGGTTTTTTCGCTAGCACCTACATTACTACTGTGTACTTCGGGGACGTAAGGGTTGGTGCGTCGGATGCCTGGTCCCCCACTGCACTTTTTGGTTCCTTCCACTGGCACCTACATTACTACTGTGTACTCCAGTGACATAAGGGAGCGTGCATTGGATGCTTGGTCCCCCACTGCACTCTTTGGTTCCTTCCACTGGCACCTACATTACTACTGTGTACTCCAGTGACATAAGGGTTGGTGTATTGGATGCTTGGTCCCCCACTGCACTCTTTGGTTCCTTCCACTGGCACCTACATTACTACTGTATACTTCAGTGACATTAGGGTTGGTGCATTGGATTCCTGGTCCCCCACTGCACTTTTTGGTTCCTTCCACTGGCACCTGCATTACTACTGTGTACTCCAGTGACATAAGCGAGGGTGTATTGGATGCCTGGTCCCCCACTGCACTCTTTGGTTCCTTCCACTGGCACCTACATTACTACTGTGTACTCCAGTGATGTAGGATGGGTATATTGGATGCCTGGTCCCCCACTGAGCTAAATGCAAAACCAATAAACTGCAAAAACAGAAAAGGCTAAAACTGAAAAAGTAAAAAGAAACCAAAGTAACCTAACGAATCGATGGCAAAGTGGTGGTGAGGAGATTCGCAGCTGTTGACACCAACCAACTAGAAAAGGAGCCAGAGGGAGGATGGATCCAAGAGGAAGGGGAACCACAACTAAAGATCTGCAGACAGATCCAGGGAAGATCCAAAAGCTAGCAAAAAAACATAAAAAAAACAAAACACAGGTGCCAAGGTGCTGAATCAATAAACGTAACTTAATTTTTTGGAACAAACATATCCAGACTTACACATGGGCACAGGTAGAGCACACATGGGCACAGGCAGAGCAGCAGGCATTGGGTATACTGGATGCCTGGTCCCCCACTGTACTCTTTGGTTCCTTCCATTGGCACCTACAAAACTACTGTGTACTCCAGTGATGTAGGGGTGGGTATGCTGGATGCCGGATCCCCCCACTGCACTCTTTGGTATCTTCCGCTGGCACCTAGATTACTACTGTGTACTCCAGTGACGTAGGTGTGGATGTATTGGATGCCTGGTCCCCCACTGCACTCTTTTGTTTTTTCGCTAGCACCTACATTACTACTGTGTACTTCGGGGACGTAAGGGTTGGTGCGTCGGATGCCTGGTCCCCCACCGCACTTTTTGGTTCCTTCGGTTGGCACCTACATTACTACTGTGTACTCCAGTGACATAAGGGAGGGAGTATTGGATGTCTGGTCCCCCACTGCACTCTTTGGTTCCTTCCACTCTCACCTACATAACTACTGAGTACTCCTGTGACGTAGGGGTAGGTGAACTGGATGCCTGGTCCCTCACTGCACTCTTTGGTTCCTTCCGCTGGTGTGCTTCAATGACTCAGGAACATGTGTATTCAATGCCTGGTCCCCCACTGCACTATTTGGTTTCTTCCACTGTCACCTACATTACTAATGCATACTCCAGTGACATAGGGGTAGTTGTATTGGATGCCTGGTCCCCACTGCACTCTTTAGTTCCTTCTTCTGGTGTGCTTTAATGACTCAGGAGCAGGTGGATTTAATGCCTGGTCCCCCACTGCACTATTTGGTTCCTTCCACTGGCACCTACATTACTACTTTGTCCCTCAGTGATGTATGGGCCGGCGGACGAAACCACAGAGTGCAACAGGGGATGCCGCATCAGACACCCCCCCCGAAAGTGTTAAATGGTTCATTTTCTTCAGCAATACTTGGAATCTCAAAGAAGTGAAGTCCAGCAGTGAGGGCAACAGGACAGGTAAGTATGCATTGCTTTCTTTGCAGGCTGATGTTCATTTCAGACAGAAAACAGACATTAATGAAGATTTATATTTAATTATATATGATTAAAGAGGAATTCCACCCAGGGGGTCGGGTAAAAAAAAAAAAAAAGGAATTAAAAGTCAGCAGCTACAAATACTGCAGCTGCTGACTTTTAATTGGACACTTACCTGTCCCTAGGTCCAGCGATGCGGGGGATCGAAGCCCCGCTCGTCTCCCCCTCCGTGATTGGCCGCTCAGTCACCTGGGACCTGTAATGGGTCCCAGATGATTGACAGGAGGGAGGGAGCAGAGCCGAGCCCTTCCTGTGCCGAGGGGGAAGTGATGTCACCAGCCCAGGCACTGGAAGGGGCAGACTACGAGGGACCCCCTAGCTACAGGCATTTAGAGGTAAGTTAAAAAAAAAAAAAAATATCCAAATTTTTTTGGGTTTTTTTTTAGGATTTTTCAAGTATTTTTGTTTTTTTGGGTGGAACCCCACTTTAAGTGCATTTTTTTTAATGCATTTTTAATGCAAGAAGTGGAAATACCTTCCTATGACTTGAGGGAACGATTAGCATATCAGTTCATGTACGGACGAGAAGCATGCTTATAGGAAGGGAGAGCAGAGTGACCGAGAGATGAGATCATCACGGTGCTGCTTCTCCTTTAACTGTGCAATTACAGGCTGGGGTTGGGATCAGGATGACCTGGGCTCAGAGGAAGTGAGTTGATTGATGCTGGCCATCAGACTAAGTCCCGGTTCACACCAGAATCACACAGGAATGCAGTCCGCGTTCCTCTGGAATTCCTGTGCATCCCCCCCCCCCCCCCCGCAGTGCAATTTGGCAGCCTATTCATTTGAGCGGGCTGCGGATCACACCGGTACACACAAAAAGTAGTGTATGCACTACTTTTGAAAAAACATGCTGCACCAAATTGCATACTGTCGTACTATGGGATCTGGTGCCTGTTTGTGATCTCCATTTGGGGTGACATTAACAAGATTTTGGCACCCGTAGCAGATTGCAATGGCAGTGGGCATACCTCTCAATTTTTTGAGATGGGAATGAGGGACACCTATCAGCAAAAGTATGCAGGCATAGGACACACCCCTTGCCACGCCCACTTAAAGGAGAATTGTACAGAAAAAACAAGATTGGTTAAACCCACAAGTGCTTTTTTTTTTTACCACTACTATTCCTTTATATTGGCTTTTGGAATTTACAAATGCAGCAATTTAGAAATCAGATGAAAGGTTTAGCTCTGGAAAACACTTTTTGATAAAAAGTGCATTTTATATACAACTATATAGATCAGACCAAAATGAGGGACAAATGAGGAGGAATGAGGGACATTGCTCCAAATCAGGGACAGTCCCTCGAAATTAGGGACAGTTGGGAGCTATGGCGGTGGGTTATGGCTTTCCTGTGCAAACCGGCCCTGAGGACATCTAGTGGCAGAAAAAAGGTACTGCAAGGGAGCTGAATAGGCTGGTCGAAAAGGACTATTTAGTTTCATCTTACTGTTTTTGCCTGGGGGTTCTATGCTGTACTTTCCCTTTAAGAGCTGTATGTTTTCTAATGCTGTAAAAGGGTTATATCTCAGATATTAGCAGCCTTTCCAACAGAGCCCTTTAAGGCTGCATTTGACCCACATTCCGTGCATTGCTTTGATTCCCTTCCTACATAAAAGCACCCTGGGAGCATGAAGCGCAATAAAAGTGATGCGTCATAAATGCGGCGTGTCTATTGTCCTTCCATTCTTATTTGTGCAGAGACTATTGACTGGATCCAGAGATCGATAAGAACACGCAGCACAGCTACGGACATTGTGGCTGCTGTTCAGGATGTGAAAGGCCTGCGGGTTCAACTGACCTTCCTGACAAGTGTGAAGACCCCCTCCTATGGAGGACGGATCAATACAAACCGACGCCTGTGAGGGCTGCGCTGAGGTCATTAGGCAACATGCCGAAAGTAATCTGCACCCCCCTTCTGTAACATGCATATATTATCCAAATGAGAACAGGTGCTGCTGATTATAACCAGCTCATATATATATATATCTATATATATATATATCTATATAGATATATATATATATATATGAGCTGTTTTACCTGCCAAATGATTTGTACTTCTGTCTATCCAGTTATGAGATTTACACAGCTCTGCCACTCAGCTCAGCACAGCCCCGTCAGGGCGGGAGAGTTTTTTTTTTTTCTCTATCTAGGGGTGACCATACTTTGCTGGAGACTTATTTCAGCCCCTTTCCATCTACTTTATAGCTGATAATTAGTGGCTCTTAACACTACATGGCACCCTTGACTTGCCTGCTTGTGCATCTGGTCCATCCGGGTCTTTTCTGGCCCCTCTGGGGCCTCTTGGTCTCTGTGTCCACTTTGGGGGCTGGATTTGGTGACATATATTGTGCTATCCAATATATCCCCCCTGAGGAAGCCCATGGTGGCGAAACATGTCGGGATAACTTCAATACCATCACCTTCTATACGATAAGATACTCCCACATGTATACGGCATATCACAAAACAAGTTGTATTGATGTGCATGTTTGTTTCCTGATAACAAACTTTTTATATTTTGTATGTAGGCCGATATTCGCTTTTTTAGAAGTATCGGTATCTGTCAAAAAACTGACCGATAATACCGATATTGCTTCAAGGGGTTTTACCAGTGTGATGCATACAGCTGCAGACATCGCCCCGGTACCGTTCTTTAGAGCGGACGGTCGGCTTTATTGTAATAACAACCGATGCGGCTCAGCGGGAGACATTCCCCCCTCCACCGCTCGCCCACTCGTCCCACCGGGAGGCCCCGAGCAACCAGTCGGCACATCCACCAGCTGGCCCCGTAGACCCGAACAAAGCCGATGCTTCGTTTGGGTCTCGAGATCTAGTCATTCGGAAGCGATGTCATGACGTCACTTCCTGGATTCCTGTCATCTTGAAGGCACCAGTTTTAAAAAATAAAGTATTCAAAATCGCAGATCTTGAAGTTTTGAATACTTTGAAGTGCAGAGGAGGGGGGGTTTGGGGTCTTATAGACCCCCCGATCTCTCCATAAAGAGTACCTGTCACATGTCTAACACTTGAAGTCATATGACATACTAGGTATGTGATTTGGCGGCAAATGGTTAAACCCAATATGTTGTGCAAGGTCCTCCATGATCGCATACAAATTGATTGGATAGTAATCAAATGTTTTTCATACAGAATAGAGCAGTGTTTCTCAACTCCAGTCCTCAAGGCTCCCCGACAGGTCATGTTTTCAGGATTTCCCTCAGATTAAACGGCTGGGGTAATTACTAAGGCAGTGAAAATGATCAAATCACCTGTGAAAAATAATGGCGAAGCCCGAAAACATGACCTGTTGGGGCGCCTTGAGGACTGGAGTTGAGAAACACTGGAATAGAGTGAACCAGGAAATACCCTCGTTTTGGCCACTAGATGGAGCCGATGATCATAGGAAATAATTACTAATTTGCAATGATAGCCAGCTCCATCTAGTGGCCATAATGCAGATTTTTCTGATTTACTCTATTCTGTATGAATAAAAAATATTCGAACCGGCAAGTAGCCTATTAACATTTGTTTTTGCACAGAATGAATGTACATGCAGTGTCACAGGATGAAGAGCACTGCGAATTTCGGATGTCCTTTGTGTATTTCTTCCAGATCTATGCAGTAATCCAACATAAAGACCGCTCACTGCTCCTCTCTCTCTAGACATGTGCGCTCCATTGTAAATCGAAATTCGGTCAAGTTTTTTTTTCATTATTCGGAAATTTGGATGTTTCCCGAATTTCCGAATTGCAATAATAACGAATTTAAATGAATCCGAAATAACGAAACGAAAATTTGGGATGAAATTCGAATTTCAATAGTTTTCTAACCAAATTCGAATCGCTTTCAAATCAAATTTGAATAGTTTTCTAATCCAATTTGGATTTCAGAAGAGAATAATATAGAATAGAAAGTAAAGGATTATAAAATAAAATAATATAATACTGTAGAGTAAAACAGAATAGAAAAAAAAGAAAAGAAAAAAAATTGTGTAGAAAATAAAGGGATAGAATAGAAAATATAATAGAAAATAAAAGAAGAGAATAGAGTAAAACAAAACAAAACAGATTAGAAAAAAAGAACAGAGTAAAACAGAATAGAGAATAAAGAAATAGAATAGAATAAAAAAAAGAATAGAATAGAATAAAAATAGAAAGAATATAATTATCTTCTATAATTCGAAATTTAAAAAAAATATATTTGAATTCAAATAAAATAGAAACAAATAGAATAGAAAAAAAAACAATAGAATAGAATAGAATAAAATAGAAAGAATATAACTATCTTCTGAAATTCAAATAAATACATTTGAATTCAAATAGAATAGAAATGAGCAGAATAGAAAAAAAGAATAGAACAGAAAGAATGGAACCTTCTTCCGAAATTCAAATTTCAAATAAAATTAATTTGATTAGAAAAGAAAATAATAGATTTGAGTAGAATAGAAAATAAAAGAATCGAATAGAATAAGATAGAATAGAAAAAAAAATAGTGTAGAAAATAAAGGGATAGAATAGAAAATATAATAGAAAAGAAAAGAATAGAGTAAAACAGTACAAAATAGATTAGAAAAAAAAGAACAGAGTAAAACAGAATAGAGAATAAAGAAATAGAATAGAATAAAAAAAAGAATAGAATAGAATAAAAATAGAAAGAATATAACTATCTTCTAAAATTCGAAATTTAAATAAAATATATTTGAATTCAAATAAAATAGAAACAAATTGAATAGAAGAAAAACAATAGAATAGAATAGAATAAAATAGAAAGAATATAACTATCTTCTGAAATTCAAATTTTAAATAAAATACATTTGAATTCAAATAGAATAGAAATGAACAGAATAGAAAAAAAAAGAATAGAATAGAAAGAATAGAACCTTCTTCCGAAATTCAAATTTCAAATAAAATTAATTTGATTAGAAAAGAAAATAATAGATTTGAGTACAATAGAAAATAAAAGAATAGAATAGAATAAGATAGAATAGAAAAAAAAAATAGAATGAAATAGAAAGAATATATGGAATTGGAATTTCAAATAGAATACATTCGAATTCGAATAGAACAAAAATTGCATAAAATAGAAAATAATAGCATAGAATAGAAAATGAAATAATAGAAAAGAATAGAATAGAATAGAAAAAACAATGGAAAGAATATAACAATATAACGATCTTCTGAAATTAAAATTTTTAATTAAATATATTTGAATTCAAATAGAATAGAAATGAGCAGAATAGAAAAAAAGAATAGAACAGAAAGAATGGAACCTTCTTCCGAAATTCAAATTTCAAATAAAATTAATTTGATTAGAAAAGAAAATAATAGATTTGAGTAGAATAGAAAATAAAAGAGTAGAATAGAAAAAGATAGAATAGAAAAAAAATAGAATAAAATAGAAAGAATATATGGAATTGGAATTTCAAATAGAATACATTCGAATTCGAATAGAAAAAAATTGCATGAAATAGAAAATAATAGCATAGAGTAGAAAATGAAATAATAGAAAAGAATAGAATAGAATAGAAAAAAAAATGGAAAGAATATAACAATATAACGATCTTTCAAAATTCGAATTCTGAACCGAAAAACTTGAATTAGAATAGAACAGAAAAGAGTAGAAAAGAATAGAATACAATTGAAAAGAATAGAATAGAAAATAAAAATAGAAAATAAAAAAAAATAGAATAGAAAAAAATAGAATAGTATAGAAAATAAATAAATTAGAATGGAATAGGAACAATATAACCATCTTCCAAAATTTGAATTTTAAATAGAATAAATTTGATTTCGAATGGAATCGATTAAATTTTTTTCGAATTCAGGTGAATTGAGTTCAATATGACCGAATTCTGAAAATCTGAATCGATTCGAACTGGAATAAGCGAAACGAACTAAAACAAATTTAACTAAAATCATTTATGTAAATAACAAATCGAAACAAAACTAAACAAATTTTTTCGTTCTACACGTGTCTATCTTTCTCCTTGTGCAGGGTGACTGGTCTTGTCTCCGCCCCCCCACTCTTATTCTTTTCTGTAATGGGTGGAGCCTGCTTGGCCCCTCCCACCCCATTGCTTTCTGCACAGGCTATGTACAGCACAGTGATGATGATGATGTCACTGCTACTTTTACAAGGTAATATCTGGGTTTGCAAAGACATTTATTGCCCAATAAGTGAATTTTTATTCTTTATGGCTATTAAGGAAAATATATATTTAAATGAAATTTTTTTTTTATGTGTCCGGAGTTCAGCTTTAAATCCTTAAGAATATAAATAGCATTGTGCGGCCGTGGCCGGAGGTCTCTGTAGCGCCGTCGTTCCGAGGAGCTGCTGCACGGACGTAAAGGAGCGGCGGAGAATAAACCGGGGCGCGCCACCAAGGCTTCACTCATCTTTATTAACAGCGACAGTGTGCCCGTTAGCACCGGGCTGATAAGTGTCCTTATCGGGATCGCGGCTCCAACATCTTAGCGTCTTCCGACCTGACAGCATTATCTGCGCAGAAAAATGTAATTCTCGCCCATAAGGAAACCTTCGTTGTCACCGCCTGTCAGAGCGCGGCTTATAAATTGGTGCAAACTAGAGCGGAGACACGGGAACCACGTTTGCCGCAAATAGATAGGAGGCTGTGGAATTTTAATCAGCCGATTTCTCAGCTGTCGGAACACGAAGCGCGTCCGCCCGGCTCGTTATATCCCAGTTAGAGTTAATAAGGGACATCGACCAAGTCAGCGCGCTCTTTAATAGACAACAAACCGCCGAAGACGCACAGCGGTGAGGGGGAGGGCGGCTGGAGATATTGTTTTTACCTGCAATGTACACAATTGCTACAACGTCCTTCTTCCGCTATAAACATCCATCAGAAAAACGGATGCATTGGTGTCTGTGCAATATTTCTTCCCGCACCCGCTCTGCTTTATACATGTAGATGTCAAATCCAAGACATCGGAAATTCAGTGCAGTGTTTGCTTCCAATAAAATATTTGTAATTCACTTGCAATAGCTCTCTCCACTTCTGGGAAAATGTCCAATTGCTGTCTGTGCTGGCCCAGCTCCTCTGCCCCTCCACTTAGCTTTCTGCAAAACGTTTTAGATAGCTAATTTGGGAAGGAGTGTTTGGGATTAAAGAGCAACAGAGGTTGCTAGGGGTTCTAATGACAAATGGATCCCCCCCCCCCCCCCTACATTGACAACCAATACAAAGCAATGGCCAATTTTCCACTGACCACCACAGTAACATGGCCAAGTAGTGTTAATGGAGACCACCACTAGTGTTAGAGAACTCCACTGCTATTGTTAGGGGACACCAGTGTTAGAGAACACCACCACTTCTTTCAGAGAATACCACCACTTGTGTTAGGGAAAATCATCTCTAGTGTTAGAGAATATCGCCACTTCTGTTAGAGAACACCAACATTAGTGTTAGAGAACACCACCATTAGTATTAGAGAACACCACCATTAGTGTTAGAGAACACCACCATTAGTATTAGAGAACACCACCATTAGTGTTAGAGAACACCACCATTAGTATTAGAGAACACCACCATTAGTGTTAGAGAACACCACCATTAGTGTTAGAGAACATCACCATTAGTGTTAGAGAACACCACCATTAGTGTTAGAGAACATCACCATTAGTGTTAGAGAACATCACCATTAGTGTTAGAGAACACCACCATTAGTATTAGAGAGCATTACCATTAGTGTTAGAGAACACCACCATTAGTATTAGAGGGCATTACCATTAGTGTTAGAGAACACCACCATTAGTGTTAGAGAACATCACCATTAGTGTTAGAGAACACCACCATTAGTATTAGAGAGCATTACCATTAGTGTTAGAGAACACCACCATTAGTGTTCGAGAACACCACCATTAGTGTTAGAGAACATCACCATTAGTGTTAGAGAACACCACCATTAGTATTAGAGAGCATTACCATTAGTGTTAGAGAACACCACCATTAGTGTTAGAGAACACCACCATTAGTGTTAGAGAACAACACCATTAGTGTTAGAGAACACCACCATTAGTATTAGAGAGCATTACCATTAGTGTTAGAGAACATCACCATTAGTATTAGAGAGCATCACCATTAGTGTTAGAGAACATCACCATTAGTGTTAGAGAACACCACCATTAGTGTTAGAGAACATCACCATTAGTGTTGGAGAACACCACCATTAGTATTACAGAGCATTACCATTAGTGTTAGAGAACATCACCATTAGTATTAGAGAGCATCACCATTAGTGTTAGAGAATGCCACCACTAAAGTTATGGAACATCAACACTAGTGTTAGAAAACATCACCAATAGTGTTAGAGAATATCACTACTAGTGTTGGAGAACACCACCACTATAGTTATGGGACATCAACACTAGTGTTAGAGAACATCACCATTAGTATTAGAGAGCATCACCATTAGTGTTAGAGAACATCACCAATAGGGTTAGAGAGTATTACCATTGGTATTAGAGAACACCACCACTAGTGTTAGTGAGCATCACCATTGAAGTTAGAGAACATCACCATGAGTGTTAGAGAACACCACCACTAGAGTTATGGAACATTAACGCCAGTGTTAAAGAACACATTTACAATTGTTAGAGAGCATCGCTATTGGTGTTAGAGAGCATTACCATTCGTATTAGCGAACACCACCACTAGTGTTAGAAAACATCACCCTCAGTGTTAGAGACTACCACCAATAAAGTTATGGGGCATCAACACTAGTGTTAGAGAACATCACCATTAGTATTAGAGAGTATCACCATTGGTGTTAGAGAATATCACTATTAGTGTTAGATAACACCACCACTATAGTTATGGGACATCAATACTAGTGTTAGAGAACATCACCAGTTAGAGAATTTACATTGACAACATGTGTGAATTGTAGCATTTTATTAGCACCACATCACTTGGAAAACTGATATACAAAGAAATCAATGGGACTTTTTAGGTGCTTAAAATAGACAGTAATTCACTACATACAGTATCTCAGGAAAGTAGAGTAAGGAGAGTACACCCCTCACATTTTTGTAAATATTTTCTTCTATCTTTTCATGTGACAACACTGAAGAAATGACACTTTGCTACAATGTAAAGTAGTGAGTGTACAGCTTGTATAACAGTGTAAATTTGCTGTCCCCTCAAAATAACTCAACACACAGCCATTAATGTCTAAACTGCTGGCAACAAAAGTGAGTACACCCCTAAGTGAAAATGTCCAAATTGGGCCCAGTTAGCCATTTTCTGTCCCCGGTGTGATGTGACTCGTTAGTGTTACAAAGTCTCAGGTGTGAATGGGGAGCAGGTGTGTTAAATTTGGTGTTATCGCTCTCACTCTCTAATACTGGTCACTGGAAGTTCAACATGGCACCTCATGGCAAAGAACTCTCTGAGGATCTGAAAAAAAGAATAGTTGCCCTACATAAAGATGGCCTAGGCTATAAGAAGATTGCTAAGACCCTGAAAATGAGCTGCAGCACGGTAGCCAAGACCATACAATAGTTTAACAGGACAGGTTCCACTCAGAACAGGCCTCACCATGGTCCACCAAAGAAGTTAAGGTCACATGCTCAGCGTCATATCCAGAGGTTGTCTTTGGGAAATAGACGTGTGAGTGCTGCCAGCATTGCTGCAGAGGTTGAAGGGGTGGGGAGGTCAGCCTCTCAGTGCTTAGACCATACGCCGCACACTGCATCAAATTGGTCTGCATGGCTGTCGTCCCAGAAGGAAGCCTCTTCTAAAGATGATGCACAAGAAAGCCTGCAAACAATTTGCTGAAGACAAGCAGACAAAGGACATGGATTTCTGGAACCATGTCCTGTGGTCTGATGAAACCAAGATAAACTTATTTGGTTCGGATGGTGTCAGGCGCGTGTCGCAGCAACCAGGTGAGGAGTACAAAGACAAGTGTGTCTTGTCTACAGTCAAGCATGGTGGTGGGAGTGTCATGGTCTGGGGCTGCATTAGTGATGCCGACACTTAGGGAGCTACAGATCATTGAGGGAACCATGAATGCCAACATGTACTGTGACATACTGAAGCAGAGCATGAACCTGTCCCTTCAGAGACTGGGTCGCAGGGCAGTATTCCAACATGATAATGACCCCAAACACACCTCCAAGACGACCACTGCCTTGCTAAAGAAGCTGAGGGTAAAGGTGATGGACTGGCCAAGCATGTCTCCAGACCTAAACCCTATTGATCATCTGTGGGACATCCTCAAACGGAAGGTGGAGGAGCGCAAGGTCTCTAACATCCACCAGCTCTGTAATCTCATCATGGAGGAGTGGAAGAGGACTCCAGTGACAACCTGTGAAGCTCTGGTGAACTTCATGCCCAAGAGGGTGAAGGCAGTGCTGGAAAATAATGGTGGCCACAAAAAATATTGACACTTTGGACACAATTTGGACATTAAGTGGTGTACTCAATTTTGTTGCCAGCGGTTTAGACATTAATGGCTGTGTGTTGAGTTATTTTGAGGGGACAGCAAATTTACACTGTTAATAGGAAGTAATTACTGCGCTGAACCATAAAAATCAAGAAAAAAGAGAAAAAAGCAGCTACATAAAAAATGTGACAAACATGTGAGTACAGAAAATAGCAAAATGTAGCGCTGAAAATGTACACAAATGTTAATCACCATGTGTGTTATTAATGAAATACAACTAAACGTAATATGCAAACGTCCATCTGCAAACAAAATAATTTGATAAACCTTGAATAAAAAAAATATATGTTATCGCAAAGTGAAAGGGAAAGTTAAAAAAATCCAGTATTGGTGAGGAGAATCGGGGACACAACTCAATCCACGATGGAAACATCTAAAAGGGAGGATCATCCAAATATAGCGAGATGTAAATGCTCTTACCAGATACTGTGGACTCTAATACCAGCAGTATAGAGTCAAACAGGCATTGTGCCACGTCAGGCAAGTGTATGGATGGGCTCCAAGATGGAATCCCCAGGAATGATGAACAAAAACAGACTATTCCCCTATGGTGGGATTTTGGAGGCATTACCACAAAAAGTATATTAATAGTAAAAAATATTTTATTACAAAAACAGAAAATATAACACACAATGATCAAAGTATACCATAGCACACACAGAAATACAGATAGAGAATTGCATCGGGAGTGCAGGTAACATCAAAAGGTGGTATATATCACATACAACAGTAGATATAAAACAAACTGATATAGAGGGATGGAGTGGGTCTCACTAAACCAACGCGTTTCGGAGATTCCTTCGTCAGGGTTTGACGAGTGAGAGTCACCACCCAATGCAAGAAAAAATAAAAGACAAAACGAACAATCAGCGCATAAAATCAGCTCTGCTGTGGTGTCCCAAGTCGCATGCACATGCTAGGAGTCCAATAGTAGATAGGCAGGATACTATGAGTAGATCCGTGGAAGGAATGCTCTGCCCCTAAATGCTGAGAAGACACCGCGTCCAAATAGGGCGCAGTGCCTGTGCGCAGACTGGGGTCCAATAGGATCCTCGGACCTGCGATTTGGAGCTGGAAGGGACACCTACAGTGTGTAATGTAGGGAAGGGAGGAGAGGCTCATATGGCATTGAACCAGTTTGTGGGTTGGCCAAGGAATAAGAACCTGTAGCAGCCCAGAGCGCAGCACTGGTGCACCGTCCACCTCCGGTCACGTGACCGGAGGTGGACGGTGCACCAGTGCTGCGCTCTGGGCTGCTACAGGTTCTTATTCCTTGGCCAACCCACAAACTGGTTCAATGCCATATGAGCCTCTCCTCCCTTCCCTACATTACACACTGTAGGTGTCCCTTCCAGCTCCAAATCGCAGGTCCGAGGATCCTATTGGACCCCAGTCTGCGCACAGGCACTGCGCCCTATTTGGACGCGGTGTCTTCTCAGCATTTAGGGGCAGAGCATTCCTTCCACGGATCTACTCATAGTATCCTGCCTATCTACTATTGGACTCCTAGCATGTGCATGCGACTTGGGACACCACAGCAGAGCTGATTTTATGCGCTGATTGTTCGTTTTGTCTTTTATTTTTTCTTGCATTGGGTGGTGACTCTCACTCGTCAAACCCTGACGAAGGAATCTCCGAAACGCGTTGGTTTAGTGAGACCCACTCCATCCCTCTATATCAGTTTGTTTTATATCTACTGTTGTATGTGATATATACCACCTTTTGATGTTACCTGCACTCCCGATGCAATTCTCTATCTGTATTTCTGTGTGTGCTATGGTATACTTTGATCATTGTGTGTTATATTTTCTGTTTTTGTAATAAAATATTTTTTACTATTAATATACTTTTTGTGGTAATGCCTCCAAAATCCCACCATAGGGGAATAGTCTGTTTTTGTTCATCGTACTAAGGGATGTGGCATACCCATTTCTATTTGCTACTTCTGGTCAGAACTTTCTTTTTGTATCCCCAGGAATGATGGGTAGCTTCCGGATCAACTCGGTCCCAAGAACATCAAAACAGGATCTCGATGATGGGTGCATGGAACAAACATCCACTCACATCCAGATGATATGTGGGAAAAGAAGGATATGCTTCCACATGCAGTGCAGGTCAAAAAGGATTGTTTATTGCTAAAAACCACCATACAGCTAAAAGTGATCACAAACAATAAAAATGGTAGGCAATGCAGAGAGTGACAGCAGCCTTACGCGTTTCGACCAATGGGCCTTCAAAAGGGGCATGGAAATTTACACTGTTATACAAGCTGTACACTCACTACTTTACATTGTAGCAAAGTGTCATTTCTTCAGTGTTGTCACATGAAAAGATAGAATAAAATATTTAGAAAAATAT
The DNA here is from genome assembly GCA_037952925.1 of Lithobates clamitans. Taxonomy (NCBI): domain Eukaryota; kingdom Metazoa; phylum Chordata; class Amphibia; order Anura; family Ranidae; genus Lithobates; species Lithobates clamitans. The sequence goes on from JBBGZY010002335.1 coordinate 446,571, forward strand.
CAGGGGGTGTACTCACTTTTGTGAGATACTGTATATACATAAAAGGTTAACAATTTATTGAGTCACAACATTAACATTTCATGTTAAAAATGATGTAACAAAGGCTTGTTATCTTCGTTTTCCCACCGGCACCACAACTACGTATTTCTGACATGTTTCGCCCACTAGGGCTTCTTCAGGGGAGGTAACCACCAATTATCCAGAGACCTAGGATTTGTCAACAATCAATTAAAAATATAGTAATATCTTCCGTTGATGTCAAGTACTGGATCTACAGAATAACCAAAGGAAGTACATCACCACTATAGTTACGGGACATCAGCACTAGTGTTAGAGAACACCGCCATTAGTGTTAGAGAACTCCACCATTAGCATTAGAGAGCATCACCATTGGTGTTAGAGAACATCACCACTATAGTTATGGAGCATCACCACTAGTGTTAGAGAGCATCACCATTGGTGTTAGAGAACATCACCACTATAGTTCTGGAACATCACCACTAGCGTTAGAGAACATCACCGTTGGTGTTAGACAACATCACCACTATAGTTCTGGAACATCACCACTAGCGTTAGAGAACATCACCGTTGGTGTTAGACAACATCACCACTATAGTTATGGAGCATCACCACTAGTGTTAGAGAACATCACTACTATAGTTCTGGAACATCACCACTAGCGTTAGAGAACATCACCGTTGGTGTTAGACAACATCACCACTATAGTTTTGGAGTATCACCACTAGTGTTAGAGAACATCACCACTATAGTTCTGGAACATCACCACTAGCGTTCGAGAACATCGCCATTGGCGTTCGAGAACATCGCCATTGGTGTTAGAGAACATCACCATTGGTGTTAGAGAACATCACCACTATAGTTATGGAGCATCACCACTAGTGTTAGAGAGCATCACCATTGGTGTTAGAGAACATCACCACTATAGTTCTGGAACATCACCACTAGCATTACAGAACATCACCGTTGGTGTTAGACAACATCACCACTATAGTTATGGAACATCACCACTAGCGTTCGAGAACATCACCATTGGTGTTAGAGAACATCGCCGTTGGTGTTAGAGAACATCACCATTGGTGTTATAGGGCGTACACACGGTCGGACTTTGTTCGGACATTCCGACAACAAAATCCTAGGATTTTTTCCGACGGATGTTGGCTCAAACTTGTTTTGTCTACACACGGTCGCACAAAGTTGTCGGAAAATCCGATCGTTCTGAACGCGGTGACGTAAAACACGTACGTCGGGACTATAAATGGGGCAGTGGCCAATAGCTTTCATCTCTTTATTTATTCTGAGCATGTGTGGCACTTTGTCCATCGGATTTGTGTACACACGATCGGAATTTCCGACAACGGATTTTGTTGTCGGAAAATTTTATCTCCTGCTCTCCAACTTTGTGTGTCGGAAAATCCGATGGAAAATGTCCGATGGAGCCCACACACGGTCGGAATTTCCGACAACACGCTCCGATCGGACATTTTCCATCGGAAAATCCGACCGTGTGTACGGGGCATTAGAGAACATCACCACTACACTTATGGAACATCAACGTTACTGTTAGAGAACATCGCCACTAGTGTTATGGGACATCCACATTAGTGTTAGAGTACACTTGCATCAAAGTATCAATGTGTTGCTGTGATTTGATATGTTGATACAATAAACTATCAATCAGTGTGCTGCTACTCCTGTCTTGGATTACAGTACACAGAGGAGGCTGTGATTGGGTGATCCTCCTGTTGTCACACTACTGACTTTCCTGTAGGATGCATAAAATTGTGTCACAGCAATGTATATACAATATATGATACAGTAACAATGTAAAAGTAAATGTAAATGATTGTATGTGTATTTAGAGAAAAGTCTAATTCTCCTACAAAGCAGAGTTGTGTGTGTCTATATTATGAAAGTAAAATGACCCCCTTTGTACTATATCAGAAGATTAAAGGATTTCCATCCTTAAATCGCAGCTGAAGGATTATAACAGCAGCAAGGAAGCCATCTACTTTTTACCGTATATGAAAAGATTAAAGGATTTTCATCCATGCAGTTTTACAAACACAATGAAGCACTTTTCATATGAATCTCCGCACTCGCTCACACAAATCGTAGTTCTATGTTTCCGTTTGTCATTGTTCAGGGAAAGACAACACCGACTAATCAGAATCTGGATTTATGGTTTAAATTGGTCGCGGATAATAATCGGATTGGACAATTTATTCATTTTAGACAAAATTGCACAGATATTGAAATGTGTGTGGGCTCACGTCAAATCCAATTTATTCCAAAAAAATAATAATACTAAAAAAAAAATAAAAATAAACTTGGTTAGAACGATTGGACTGTCTGGAAAAAAAAATGTGTGAATATGGAGAAAGAGAAATTGCTCTTTATTCTTCTTTCCTTTTACTGAGGCTGCACCATTCTCCTCCAGCCAGCGGGGGGAGAGCTAAAGCCAAGCAAGCCCATAAACTTCTATGCAGAGCGCTGGGAGTTGTAGTTTGAGATGGCAGCTATGTAATGGGACAAATGGACTCCTTACACTACAGATTCCAAAATTCACTCTGCACTGGGAGGATAAGATTTTTTATTAAACTGCCCAAGAAAGTTCCTCCTCTTGGGACAGAGGGAGTTATAGAGAGAACACCTCTGTCCATACTGCACCCATACTGCACTCTATACCAGGGGTCTCCAAACTTTAGAAACAAAGGGGCAGTTTACTGCCCTTCAAACTTTAGGGGAGGCTGGACTGTGGCCAGTGGGAGTAAACAATGCCATAGACTTGGTGGTCAGTGGGAGAAAAACAAATTATGGGGGGGGTGGGGGGAGGGTTTGGGGACGACAGTGCCCCATCTTTGGTGTCAGTGGAAGGAATAATGCCAGATATAGGCAAGCAAAGGGCCACATCCAGCCCTCGACCTGCAGTCTGGGGACCCCTGCTCTATACCATACCAACACTATACCTAATGCTCCCAACTGTACCTGATTTCGAAGGACTGTCCCTCATTCAGAACAAAGTCCCTCTGTCCCTCTTTCTTCCTCATTTGCCCCTCATTTTGGTCTGATCTATATAGATGTATATAAAATGCACTATTTATCTATCAAAAAGTGTTTCCCAGCGCTAAACCTTTCATCCAGTTTCTGAATTGCCGCATTTGTAAACGTCAAAAGCCAATCTAAAGGAATAGTAGTGGTAAAAAAGCACTTGTGGGTTTAACCAATCTTTTTTTTTTTTTTTGTAAAACTCCCCTTTTAGGGGATGTGGCAGGGGGTTTGATTAGGGGGGGGAGCACTGGACACCTTTGCTGCCATTGTGCTATTTGCTGGGTGTCCAGTGCGCCCCTGTGACTTTAAGGAGGGCTGGGCTTCCTCCAGGCAAACCTGCCCTCAATCTATTCATTGTTATATATGTGCTCCCATTATGTAGGAAAATGTATGGAGTTAGGACTGCAGATGGTACCGGGGTGCCGTGAACTCTGCAGCTTACGCATATATTTGCAAATGTGTGCAAACTAAACCCCTGTTTTTAACGTGAACTGTTATGCCACGTACACACGAGTGGATTTCTCCTCGGAAAAATATATGATGGCCTTTTTCGATGAGATTCCGCTCAAGTTTGCCTTGCATACACACAGTCGTGCAAAAGTTTGCTGAAATTACGACCGTCAAGAACGCGGTGACGTACAACACTACGACGAGCCGAGAAAATGAAGTTCAGTGCTTCCGAGCATGCATCGGATTGTTTCCGAGCATGCGTAGGGATTTTGTGCGTCGGAATCGCCACAGGCGGTCGCATTTTCTGTTGAAAAACTCTCATCGGACGAAATTCTGATCGTGTGTATGCGGCATTAGACAGGACAATTCGATTTGTTGCAGGCTTTTTGGTAAGTTGAGCTCTGAATTTTTCTTTGTTGTTGCTTGACATGCATTGCCCTTCCATGTGCTCCTTGCTTTTAAGGCCAGTTATAAGGCAGTTGGGGGTGCCCTATGCCGTCATACTTTTGCTAATAGGTGTCCTTCATTCCCAACAAAAAGTTTGGAGGTATCACGTCCTATTGTGGTCAGAAATGGATGAATACCTGCTCCATGGCCGGTGTGTCAAGCTTCTGCTTTCTTGTAGAGGTACGGCCACCACTGCATTCCAACACTTCTTGTTGTGTCAGAGTGTGTGTTCCCTGCTGGATGAAGTGGTTCCTCACGCTGGTTTCACTGTCACTGGTGTGTGACATGGCAAGGCTGCCCTTGCAAAGCCTCAGTGTCAGCAAGAAGCTCCCACGCATTACTATAGCACCCTTAAAAAAGCTTCCTCCAATCTCCCTTCATATCTGCATCGGGATTGATTGATGCAGCCATGCAATATAGTACAACAGTGCACTCAAATGGCACCAATCTCAATGCAGCTGCGACTTGCGAGGATCTGCACTGTGTCAATGAGAGACTGTTGGCCAAACAGCAATCTGTTAGAGCATCTTCTTGCCACCTATGTATGACTCTCCAAGAAGGCAAGGAGCAACAGAAAGAAGACGTCCCTGAAACCTTCTCCCCCAAAAATAAGTCAGCCATGCCAGCTCCCACATTTTCTTCCTAATAAGATTCCTATTTAAACTTCCAGAATGTTTTAGCACACACAAAAAGAACATAAACACACACACTGAGAACAGATACATGTAGCTCCTTTCTCGCCCATCCCAGCATCCCTTTAAATAGTTCTGAATGCCCATGGGGGTGGGAAGGATTGGCAACCATGTGTAACGCTACCCCTGTAGAGGTCGCTGGTAGTCCTACAGAGAGCTCCTCAGTGGATTGCTTCAGGTTCTCCACAGGCTCTCCACAGACAGACAGAGCACTGGAACCATCCCCGACATGGAAAAAACACTCTCTCCAGGGCTTTAAACTATGTATTACCTCCACAACCGCCTTCTGGACACTCCCCTGCATGGATTGACTAGGGCAGAGGTCTTCAAAATTACTAAACAAACAGCTAGTTTATTGTCATTCAGACTTAAGAGGGGCAAAACTGTGGTCATTGGGAGTAGAAAAGGTCCTGACGTCAGGGGGAATAAACAATGCCCCATCGTGGGTGTCAGTGGGAATAATTGTTCCCCATTGTTGGTGTAATTGGGAGGAACTGTGCCCTATTATTGGTGTCATTGGGTCCCATTGTTGGTGTCATTGGGAGGACTTGTGCCCAATCTTTGGTGTTATTGGGAGGAATTATGTCCGATTGTTGGTGTCAGTGGATGAATATAATGCCCCAAGGGCCAGATAAAAGCAAGCAAAGGACTGCATCTAGCCCCCAGGCTACAGTTTGGAGACCACTGGGCTAGGGCATGATAAATATTCAGGATGGTCATTTGACTCTCCCAGCCTTATGTTCTGAAAACTTCTTCCAGAACAAGGGGGAAGCAGTTAATTTTTCAGCCTATGAAACCCTGAACAGACCAGAACAAACAATCACAACACCCTTGGCTACAAAAGGAGCCAAAAACCAAATTTGCGTAGCATACTACGCTAAGAGGATGCGACACATGTGACCACTGTCATAGTGGTCCCATGATAGGAAGATGGTTCCAATGGCTACCGATCTTGACCAAGTGTTGTCTTTGACAGCTCGGTCTTTGAGCATGCTCTCAGCACAGAAACATTGGCTGCCCTTATTATTTTAGCTGTACATATGTGTTGGGCACTTGCAAAGGGGTTAAAGTTGAAGTTTAGGTATTATCCAGCTTGGACCAATTTAACCACTTGCTTACTGGGCACTTAAACCCCCCCCCCCCCCCTGTCCAGACCAATTTTCAGCTTTCAGCGCTGATGCATTTTGAATGACAATTGCGCAGTCATACAACACTGCACCCAAATAAAATTTTTATCATTTTTTTCCCACAAATAGAGCTTTCTTTTGGTGGTATTTGATCAGCTCTGCGGTTTTTATTTTTTGTTAAAAAAATGTGAAAAGACAGAATAAATTTTTTTTTTTTATATATATATTTTGTTATAATATTTTTCAAACAGGTAATTTTTCTCCTTCATTGATGTACGCTGATGAGGCGGCACTGTTGGGGTGGGCACCGTTAGGTGGCAGTGATGGGCAATGATGGGCAGCAATAATGTGCACTGATCGGTTACACTGATAGGCAGCACTGCTAGGTGGCACTGATTGGCACCACTGGTGGGCATTGATAGGTGGCACTTGTGGGCATTGATAGGTGGCACTCATGGGCATTGATAGGTGGCACTGGTGGGCACTATTGGCACTGGCAGGTGGCAGTGGCAGGTGGCACTGGCCGGGGGTACTGGTGGGCACAGATGAGGCATAATTGCTTCTTCCTCTTCGATGTCCTTTGCAGATAAGCCGGTAATCGGCTTTTTTTGACAGAGTGAGGAGAAAGAAAAAACGATTACCGAGCTTTTGCTTACAGCATGTGATCAGCTGTCATTGGCTGGCAGCTGATCACATGGTAAGGGGCTGGGACCGGCCCCTTACTCGGATCTGTGATCACCCGAGTCTTAGTGACTCGGTGATCGCAGGGCACGCGCAGGGAGCGTGCAAAGGGAAGGCCGTCATATGACGGCCTCCCGGAAATTCAGGTCCCCGCTGTGGCCGTCATTCGGCTATAGCGCGGACGGCAAGTGGTTAAACATGTATATCACCATACCTGCAGGATCCCTGTGAAAGCTGGAAATGACTGTAGTGGGCACCACTACTACACTACTACTACAGTGCTCTCTACCTGCTTCCGGATCCCACAGGAGGCCAGCCGCTGGTCACGAGCACCATTCAGGGAACACTTTTGCATTTTTGCAACGAATGAGAAATGTTCTCTGATTGGACTAGGTAGAGGTCTTGATGTCACCAACCTGCCTTTCCACCTCATCCAATCAGAGAACGTTTTGCATTCATTGAGAAAATGCAAAGGTTCCCCTACATAGTGACCGCGGCAGGCGAGTGTGAGCTCTGGTGGTCACAATGCAGCAGCGCAGTAGAACCCTGAAAGAAAGTGGAGATCACTGTATTTGCGGTGCCCTATGCAATAATGGGCATTGATTGGTTACACTGATAGACAGCACTGCTAGGTGGCACTGATTGGCACCACTGGTGGGCATTGATAGGTGGCACTTGTGGGCATTGATAGGTGGCACTCATAGGCATTGATAGGTGGCACTGGTGGGCACCATTGGCACTGGAAGGTGGCACTGGCAGGTGGCACTGGCAGGGGGTACTGGTGGGCACAGATGAGGCATAATTGCCTCTTCCTCTTCGATGTCCTTTGCAGATAATCCGGTAATCGGCTTTTTTTGACAGTAGTTGCGGTGCCCTGTAGTAACGGTTCCAACGGGTATCACACATACATAGTTACATTGGTCCAAGCTGGTAAAAATTGCCACCTGGAATACCTGGAATTCTTTCATGCAGATGGTGGTGACCACAAGGGGTTGTCAGCTGAAAATACATAACCTCGAGAGGACCTGTATAATAGACCCAATCTGACTCATGAAGGTCCATAGAACATAATTGTCTTCTTAATTGAATTACTATCTGTGTGCGTCCTTTTCCCACTAATACATATTTCAAGGATCAGAGGATGAAAGTAAAAGCTTTGCCGCTTAGCCATAAACATTGGGTTTAAATGGCTTTCTAGGCCATACCCCGACAGCCCATACCACTTGGAGGATTAGCGTGTAATCTCTCCTCGGCTGTCTAGATAGAGGCCGGGCGCAGCGAGGCTTCACAGGCTGCAGATCCTTGGGCCAATATCATCGTAATTGTGACTGGGACCTCCAGCGACAGCGCCTCCATCTCACTTGCACGCATCCGCCTCATTAACTTGACAGATTGCATCCACCAGCTGAGATGATGCTACCCTTTGCCAAGTCCAGTCTGGAGAGCACTGAGATGTACATCACAGACCATAAATCTGTATGCATTGGCGACATTTCCTGTGTCTTTAGCTTAAAGCAGATAGATTGCGCTTTTAATTAACAGCCTATAAGCCCCTTGAGGTTATTAGAGTGCTTTCCGTCTGTTTCCAGGGTCAGGCCGCACTCTTCTAAAGTGACTGCTAATTAATGTGGCCCCTGCAAAGAAGAAAGTAAATAAATTCTCACCTCTCCCACTACCCAGGTCCCTAATTTCTCTGTCAATCTCCTGGTCCCCTACTGTCCTCTGTGGATCTTTCTCCTCGCCAATCCCCACATTAATAAAGGGTACAGTAGCAAAGTTATTCAATAACATTTAGGTTGATGAAGCACCGTGTATCACAAACAATTGCCATCCTTAAAAGCAGAACTCCAGCGAAAAACATCAAGATAAAAACAGTCTTTGCTACAACATTCACTTCCATTCTAAAGATTTTTCTCGGCAGTATATTTTTCTACCACTAGATGTCCTCAGTCTGATAGCCAGCATCATTCTCTAACCCATCCCGGACGTGCCCCCAACCTGTGACTGGACAGTGAAAGGAGAGGCAGCACAGTGATGAGTTTATCTCTCTGGTCACTCTTCTCTCTCCTCCTATCAGCATGCTTCTTGTCAGACCATGAACTGATTGGCTCATTGTGCTGTTGTCGGACTTTCCGATCGCGTGTACACAAGTGCGTCGGACAAAAGTCCAAAGTACAAACACGCATGCTGGGAAGCAGAAGTGATACTGATGGAGTTATTGCAAACTAATTTTCAAAGGCTTTTTTTTCTAGTGATATCAAGAATAATATTATTATGTTTTTTTTTTTTTATTTGTGTATTTAAAAAAAAATTAAAAAATAGACATGCTATCTGCCAATAGAACTTATCCAAAAAGTGTATTCTATGCATCCAAAAATATAGAAAATATACCAAATCAAAGCATTATTATTCAACCAAAAAAATAATGTCAAAGCAATAACTCCAAGGCCAATAATAAATAACACGTTATCTCCTCCGATTCCGCAACATGGCTGGTTGATGAACGGCCGTTCAGAAACTAACTGAAAAGCGCGAAATGAAAAGCGCGAATCAACACTCACCAAACTTCTACTAACACGAAATTAGCAGAAGGAGCCCAAAGGGTGGCGCTAAAGAGCTGAAAAACCACGTAGTACGTCTAGTAGGTCACTACGTCCATAATTGTTGGCCAACATTTGTGTGACCGTGTGTATGCAAGACAAGTTTGAGCCAACGCCCTTCGAACAAAATTCCACGTTTTTGTTGATGGAAAGTCCGATCGTGTGCACGGGGCTTAAGGCTAAATGCACAAGGACGCCAAAAGGGGGCGCTTGACACGTTCAGGTAAAGATATTTTTTCTTAGTCACATTGGTCCATCTTGGACCAGTGTAAGTATGTATGTGGCATGCCTGGCCGATCCCCTTGGAAGATGGAAATCATCACAGTAGACACCTCTACTCCAGTGATCTCTACTTGCTTCCCCATGCCAAGAAAATTGCCCTGTGGCATCGTGAAAACAGGAGGTTGTCTGTTCGACATGGGCGCCATTCAGAGAATGCTTTGCATTATTTCAATGAATGCAATGTGCTATCTGATTGGAGGAGGCGGAGATTGTGACATCACCACGCCCCGTCTCCGCTTCATCCAACCAGGGGAGGCTTTGCATTCATTGAGAAGATGCAAAACAGTCTCTGAAGTAGGGTTACCGCCTTTTCTTCAAGCCAAACCCGAACACTTTAGCAACCTGGGACACCATCGAGTGCCCAAAGGAGAGTAGTAATGCGGTGTGCATAGCATGCTGCAGTGAACAGTGGGTGTGGCCAAATTGCTCTTACTGACATCATCCCCCTGCCCCCCAAGTGATGCCAAACCTGCCCCCAGACAGATGCCCACTGCTCCCGGATGGCAACAGATTTGTGTGTGACTATCTTGGTTACTTGGGTAGCCACAGCTCAGTCTAAATAACGTGTCCGGGTTTCAGTCCACCTGAAACTCAAACACATTATTCAAAACCCGGACTGTGCGGGTGAATCCAGGACAGGTGGCAACCCTACTCTGAATGGCATCCTTGCCGAGCAAGAAACCTGTGTTCAGAATGCTGCAGGGCAGCTGCTTCTCACCCAGAAACTAGTGGAGATCATTGGAGAAGTAGTGACCTCTACCATAGGTCCCAACTGTCCCTGATTTCAAGGGACTGTCCCTCATTCAGAACAAAGTCCCTCTGGTCCTCTTTCATCCTCATTTGTCCCTCATTTTGGTCTGATCTAAAGTATATAGTTGTATATAAAATGCACTACTATCAAAAAGTGTTTCCCAGTGCTAAACATTTCATGCAATTTCTAAATTGCTGCATTTGTCCATTTCAAAAGCCAATATAAAAGAATAGTAGTGGTAAAAAATGCCGCCTATCAGTGCCACCTATCAGTGCTCATCAGTACTGCCTCATTAATGCCGCCTCATCAGTGGCCATCAGTGCAACCTGTCAGTGCCAATCAGTTTAGACTATGATTGCCCATCAGTGCCGCCTATCAGTGCCCACCATTGCCGACTATCAGTGCCCATCAGTGCAGACTATCAGTGCCCATCAGTGCAGACTATCAGTGCCCATCAGTGCAGACTATCAGTGCCCATCAAAGTCCATCAGTGCCGCCTCATCAATGCCACCTCATCAGTGACCATCAATGCTGCCTCATCAGTGACCATCAGTGCAGCCTCATACGTGACAATCAATGCCGCCTTACCAGTGACCATCAGTGCAGCCTCATCAGTGACCATCAGTGCTGCCTCATCAGTGACCATCAGTGCAGCCTCATCAGTGACCATCAGTGCAGCCTTATCAGTGACAATCAATGCCACCTCATCAGTGACCATCAGTGCAGTCTCATCAGTGACCATCAGTGCAGCCTCATCAGTGACCATCAGTGCAGCCTTATCAGTGACAATCAATGCTGCCTTATCAGTGACCATCAGTGCAGCCTCATCAGTGACCATCAGTGCAGCCTCATCACTGACCATCAGTGCAGCCTTATCAGTGACCATTAGTGCAGCCTCATCAGTGACAATCAATGCCGCCTTATCAGTGACCATCAGTGCAGCCTCATCAGTGACCATCAGTGCAGCCTTATCAGTGACCATCAGTGCAGCCTTATCAGCGCACATCAGTGAAGGAGAAAAATTACTTGTTTGCAACATTTTATAACAAACTATGAAAAAGTTCGTTTTTTCTTCTTCAAAATTTTCAGTCTTAATTTGTTTATTTAGCAAAAAATAAAAACCCCAGTGGTGATTAAATATCACCAAAAGAAAGCTCTATTTGTGTGAAAAAAAGTGATCCAAATTTTTGTTTGGGTACAGTGTTACATGACCGCGCAATTGTCATTCAAAATGCGACAGCCCCGGAAGCTGACAATTGCCCTGGGCAGGATGGGGGTATAAATGCCCAGTAGGCAAGTGATAAAGGGGGGCGTGACAAGGGGGTGTGTCCCATGCCTACATACTTTTGCTCATAGGTGTCCCTCATTTCCACCCCAGTTGGGAGATATGACCGCTACAGTGATTTCCAGAGGGATCCCACAGGTATGGTGTATGAATTAGTTACATTCATTCAAACTGGATCAATGTAAATATGTCATTTTATCCATACCTGGAATTTTGTTTTTTAACAATAGGGGATGAGGATGAATTATCACAGGGGGTGGAGCTTAATGTCAACGAATCAAAACAATTTTGAAAATAATAATCACACAGATGCTATTGCCTATCTCCTCTTTTACATTGTAGCGTTTCCTCCTCCTGTTGCAGGTGCTCTCCTGGGTGTTCTTACTTTAATTGCTACATAGAAAATTCTATAGAGATTGGAAACATGTAAACCTGCCCAGGCAGAGCCAGAGACGTGTCACCCCCGGGTACAATTATCTCCCATTATACCTCTCTGCACTCCCTGGACACAATTCTACCGTTTATTCAGTTCTGAGTGGCCAGCTTTGGCCAGATCTGCGATGTTCTTTTTTTTTTTCCTCCAACAAATACAGCAATTATGTACTGATACTTCTTCTGACGCCACATAGAATGTTTTTATCCATCTGCCTTTGCTCCCAATTAGACGAGGTTCAAGTTTAATACTCCCATGGGTTCAAAGCGACAGCAGCATGGGTTAGAGATTCTCAAGATAAAAATCAATAGCAGTTCAAAGAATAAAATAAACCCAAGGTATCGCCACGATCTTCATCCAGAGATTTTCCTAGCCATACTTGTTTCTGCCACTAGATGTCCTCAGTCTAATGGGCAGCGTTATTCAATCTATCCCGGACCAGTCCCCAACCTGTGACTGGACAGTGAAAGGAGAAGCAGCACAGTGATGAGCTCATCTCTGTCAGCCCACAATTCGATTGTGTCAGAAACCATGAAATCAGGCCGAGACAGCAGTACAGTTAAATCACACTTGTTTAATAATAAAAGTAAATAGAACAAACGTGGTCAAAACATCGTCAGAGTTCAGGAACCGGAACGGATAGTCAGAAAAGTAGACATGTGGGCCGTAAATAAATTTGTTTCGTTCCGTTTCGTATTAAAATGAATTTGTAATTCGTGTCCGAAATTCAGTTCGGATTCGTACGAAATGCGAATTTTCGTTAGGTTCGTAAACTTTTCGTAACAATAGCGAAAGTTCGTTATGATAAATTTATCATTATGAGGGGCTCCCACCATCCCTGTGCTGTGCTCATTATGAGGGGCTCCCACCATCCCTGTGCTGTGCTCATTATGAGGGGCTCCCACCATCCCTGTGCTGTGCTCATTATGAGGGGCTCCCCCATCCCTGTGCTGTGCTCATTATGAGGGGCTCCCCCCATCCCTGTGCTGTGCTCATTATGAGGGGCTCCCCCCATCCCTGTGCTGTGCTCATTATGAGGGGCTCCCACCATCCCTGTGCTGTGCTCATTATGAGGGGCTCCTCCCATCCCTGTGCTGTGCTCATTATGAGGGGCTCCTATCATCCCTGTGCTGTGCTCATTATGAGGGGCTCCCCCCATCCCTGTGCTGCGCTCATTATGAGGGGCTCCCCCCATCCCTGTGCTGCGCTCATTATGAGGGGCTCCCCCCATCCCTGTGCTGTGCTCATTATGAGGGGCTCCCCCCATCCCTGTGCTCCATATGAGGGGCTCCCCCCATCCCTGTGCTGTGCTCATTATGAGGGGCTCCCCCCATCCCTGTGCTGTGCTCATTATGAGGGGCTCCCACCATCCCTGTGCTGTGCTTATTATGAGGGGCTCCCACCATCCCTGTGCTGTGCTCATTATGAGGGGCTCCCCCCATCCCTGTGCTGTGCTCATTATGAGGGGCCCCCACCATCCCTGTGCTGTGCTCATTATGAGGGGCCCCCACCATCCCTGTGCTGTGCGGACTTCCTGGGGTTTTTAACTTTTAGGTTCGTAAACTTTTCGTAACAATGACGAAAGTTCGTTATGATAAATTTATCCGAAGTTCCAAAACGAAATTTCGCATTTCGTACAAAGTTCGTATGCATAAAAAATTCGAATTTCGGATCCTCACGAATGTACGAAATTCCGGAAATTCCTACGAATGTCCGATTTGTACGGGACTAATCGCACATGTCTAGAGAGAAGCAAAACGTCAGGGAGCCGGAGATGAGCGTAGTAAAACAGCAAGCAGGATCCGGAGCCAGAAGGGATGTCAGCCAAGCAAGTCTTTTAACAGGAATGCAGGAGATAGTCTCTGTGATGTTGACCAAGGCGAAGGCAGAGATCCTCTGGGCTGGACGGCTTAAGTAGGCAGGACTGACGAGCAGGATATCATCAACAGCTGAGTAACTGTGGAGAGATGGGAGCTGGCAATCAGCCAACAGGTGAGCGGCCAGGTCAGAGAAGGAAGGGCTGAGCCCAGCCCTGACAGATTGGCTTTTAGTGCTGGTTCTTACTCTCACACTCAGCTCTGCTGTACAGGGATTGCAAGATGCTGTGACCAAGTCACATTCAGGTATTTACACTGTTGCACGACTTGAGGGCTTTTAGGAGGAGTTCTGAGGCAGGCTGCTGGCTCCTCCCACCAGCCACGATCTGCCTGCATTTCACAGAGAAGCACAGAGACCAACTGATGACATCACTGGGTCTAAAATAGGATATTCAATGAAAACTGAATGATTTTGTCCAATAATTTCATTAGAACATTAATGAGGGGGAAAGGAAGAATCAGGCAAACTGTAATCAGAATAAACTTTAGCTTTAAGGCTATGTTCACATGTATGGATTTAATGCAATTGCAGATCTCCAGACACACTACAGTCCATTTAATCGTATTTCCTATGGGTTCCCGTTCACATCTATGCAGTTTCCTGCAATGCGTTTTTTGGAAGGATGCAGGGACTTTTATACATGCAGCACAGTGCATTTTGGCTCTATAGACTTCAATGGAATGGAAACGCATATACACGCATTTTTGATGCATTTTCCTGCATGACAACAGATGCCTCCTTCCAAGCAGCATCAACACATAGAGGTTGATTTACTAAAACTGGAGGGTGCAAAATCTGGTGCAGCTCTGCATAGAAACCAATCAGCTTCCAGGTTTTATTGCCCAAGCTTAATGGAACAAGCTGAAGTTAGAAGCTGATTGGCTACTATGCACAGCTGCACCAGATTTAGCATTCTCCCATTTTTAGTAAATCAACCCCATACACTATATTACCAAAAGTATTGGGACGCCTGCCTTTACACGCAAATGAACTTTAATGACATCCCAGTCTTCAAAGGGTTCGATATTAAGTTGGCCCACCCTTTGCAGCCATAACAGCCTTAACTCTTCTGGGAAGGCCGTCCACAAGGTTTAGGAGTGTGTCTATGGGAATGTTGGACCATTCTTCCAGAAGTGCATTTGTGAGGTCAGACACTGATGTTGGGAGAGAAGGCCTGGCTCGCAGTCTCCACTCTAATTCATCCCAAAGGTGTTCTATTGGGGCCATTCAAGTTCCTCAACCCCAAACTCATTCATCCATGTCTTTATAGACCCGATCGGTCCGTCAGTGTAAAAGGGGCCTAATGCCCCGTACACACGACCGGTTTTGCCGTTGGAATAGACTCTGAAGGTTTTTATGATGGAGTTCCCACGGAATTCCGCTCAAGCTGTCTTGCATACACACGACCACACCAAATTCCGACCGTCCAGAACACGTACGACGGGACTAGAAAACTGAAGTTTAATAGCCAGTAGCCAATAGCTTCCGTCTCGTATTTACTTCAGAGCATGCGTCGTTTTTGGTCCGTCAGAACAGCATACAGACAAGCGGGTTTCCTGATAATAATTGGTTCAGTTGGAAAAATTTAGAACATGTTCTCTTTCTAGGTCCGTCCGAAGTTTCGACGTAAAAAGTCAGATGGGGCACACACACGATCGGAATATACGATGAAAAGCTCCCGTCGGACGTTTTCTGTCGGACATTCCGCTCCTGTGTACGCGGCATTAGTGTTCCACAAATAAAATGGAGAGAATTATGTAATTAAACGAGAATTATTTTGTATTTATTCGATGTTCGAATGCGGCTCGATCTCAGTTCCGCTTGCAGCGCTATCACATTCACTCCTCTTTTCTTCTATGGCTACGTAACTGGACTGAAGGGAGTTTGCTTATATAATTGCCTGCAGCTCTGCACCAATCAGAGTGACGCTCTGCAGAGAAGAGATGGTGAGCTGACGGAGGCAGGCTTAGAACAATGTCTAACCATCGGATCCTCCACTCCCATACCAGACATGTCTGCATAGAAAACAAGGTCACTGTCTCGCATTCTATATCTCCCTGTGGCCATGCAGCCAGTGTGCGCTGTGTTCTGTTATTTCACTCCACTGACTATGTAGGTTATGCGCAGCTACGTTACCGCCAGTGTCCGTACCGGACTGACACCGTACACTGAGGGTTCTGGTCACTTTCAACTTGCAAGCGTCACTTTCCATCAACTGCAAAAAATAAAAATAAAACACGCGCAAACTGGACATTTAACGCCGCTGTTAAGGGGCATTTGGCATTTTTTTAGGCCTCTAAACGCCACTGCATCTTGGCCTATGTGTCCCCGCACATGTAGGCGTTTAGAGGCATAAATAATAAACACTACCAGGGCATCCAGGAGCTCTGCCGTGGTAGGGGAGAGTACTGATCACCACCGTCCGCCTCCCCGTGGTGGGGGGGAGAACTTATCACCAACATCCCTCTCCCGTGGTGGGGGGGGGTACTGATCACCACCATCCGTTTCCCGTGGTGGGGGGGAGAACTGATCACCACCGTCCATCTCCTGTGGTGGGGGGAGAACTGATCACCACCGTTCGTTTCAACTGGTGGGGGGAGAACTGATCACCACCGTCCGTCTCCCGTGGTGGGGGGGGAAGAACTGATCACCAACATCCTTCTCCCATGGTAGTGGGGGGGCACTGATCACCACCGTCTGTCTCCCATGGTGGGGGGCAGAACTGATCACCACCGTCCGTTTCCCGTGGTGGGGGGAGAACTGATCACCACCGTCCGTCTCCCGTGGTGGGGGGAGCACTGATCGCCGCCATCCATCTCCCATGGTGCGGAGGGGGGGGAGAACTCATCACCTCCGTCCGTCTCCCGTGGTGGGGGGGAGAACTGATCACCACCATCCGTCTCCCGTGGTGGGGGGGAGAACTGATCACCACCGTTCGTCTCCCGTGGTGGGGGGAGCACTGATCGCCGCCATCCGTCTCCCATGGTGGGGAGGGGGGGAGAACTGATCACCACCGTCCGTCTCCCATGGTGGGGAGGGGGGGAGAACTGATCACCACCGTCCGTCTCCCATGGTGGGGGGGAGAACTGATCACCACCGTCCGTCTCCCGTGGTGGGGGGGGAGAACTGATCACCACAGTCCGTCTCCCGTGGTGGGGGGAGCACTGATCACCGCCATCCGTCTCCCATGGTGGGGAGGGGGGGAGAACTGATCGCTACCATCTGTCTCCCATGGTGGGGGGGCACTAATCGCCGCCATCCGTCTCCCGTGGTGGTGGGGGGGAACTGATCGCAACCGCCTGTCTCCCATGGTGGGGGGGAGCACTGATCGCCACGATGCGTCTCCCGCGGTGGGCGGGCACTGATTGCCACCATCCGTTTCCCGCGGTGGGGGGGGGCACTGATCGCTGCCGTCCGTCTCCCACACGGGGGGGGGTTAAATTTGTTTGATGCCCCCCCCCAAAAAAATATTGAGCACCAGCCACTTAACGCTAGGTGCATCAAGCCCTTGAGTGTTAATTAATTTCAATAAAAATATACAATAACTGCAGCACTCAATAATTGCAAAAAATCTTTTAAAATGTATCCATGCAAATATTTGGACTCGCCTGAGCTGGAATAACTAAGTCCCAAGATTACACGTAATTAAACCATATGCCTAATAAAACCTTGAAATACAGATGTCTGTGTTCAAATAAATAAACAACTCCTGTATGGTGACAATACGCAAAAGCCGCAAGTAAACAAACAGTGGTAAATCAGATACTAAAAGAGGGCTGGTGCAAATAAATAAATGAATTTTAAAAAAATCACAAATTAACCACTTAAAGACCAGGCATTTTTCTAACACTTGTTGCTTACATGTTAAAATCTGTATTTTTTGTTAAAAAATTACTTAGAACATTATCAATATATATATATATATAGATATATATCTATATCTATATATCTATATATATATAGATATAGATATAGATATAGATCTATATATATATATATATATATATATATATATATATATAGATATAGATATATATATAGATATATAGATATATATATATTAGCAGAGACCCTAGAGTAAAAAGGCTTGACTTTAATCAACTTGATTTAAATCATAATTTTTAAAGAGGAACTGTCATCTCTGTCCCGCTGAGGCTCCTCCTCTGTCCCGCTGAGGCTCCTCCTCTGACCCGCTGAGGCTCCTCCTCTGACCCGCTGTTGACTCTCCGACAGTCTCTTTCACTTTAATGGGACGGCTGGTGATGTGGCAGTGACACAACAAGGTGAGGGACGTGGCGGCAGCAGGTGAGTGGACGCCCGCTAACAGGCGCTGCCATGATGGATCTGAAATGACAGGTGCTCTTTAAATGTAAGGACTTATTCTTGCTGGGAGTTAGAATCTTTAATATCTGCAAACAAAATTAAGGTTTCCTATTTAGAATAATAAGCTGTCAGGGTAGTAAAACAGCGATATCAGAACCGATTTTAGGTTAATCACACATAGTTGGAGAACTACTCAATTTTTTTTATTTCATTAAAACAATAACATTATATTACATATTCCTGTATTTGCTTAACCACTTCAATACCGGGCACTTTCGCCCCTTCCTGCCCAGGACAATTTTCAGCTTTCAGCGCTGTCACACTTTGAATGACAATTACGCGGTCATACAGCACTGTACACAAACTACATTTTTATCATTTTCTTCCCACAAATAGAGCTTTCTTTTGGTGGTATTTGATCACCTCTGGGGTTTTTATTTTTTGCTAAACAAACTAAAAAATACCAACATTTTTGAAAAAAATAGTTTTCCTTACCTTCTGTCATAAAATGTTGATTTCCCCTTCACTGACGAGCACTGATAAGGTGGCACTGATATGTAGAATTGATGGGCACTGATAGGGGCCACTGATATGCAGCACTGATGGGCACCAATAGGTGGCACTGATATGCAGCACTAATGGGCACTGATAGGCGGCACTGATGGGCACTGATATGCAGCACTGATGGGCACTGATAGGCGGCACTGATGGGCACTGATGAGGCAGCACTGATGGGCACTGATGAGTTGGCACTGATAAGGTGGCACTGATATGTAGAATTGATGGGCACTGATAGGCGGCACTGATATGCAGCACTGATGAGCACCAATAGGTGGCACTGATATGCAGCACTGATGGGCACTGATAGGCGGCACTGATGGGCACTGATATGCAGCACTAATGGGCACTGATAGGCGGCACTGATGGGCACTGATGAGGCAGCACTGATGGGCACTGATGAGTTGGCACTGATAAGGTGGCACTGATGAGGAGGCACTGATATGTAGAATTGATGGGCACTGATAGGGGCCACTGATATGCAGCACTGATGGGCACCAATAAGTGGCACTGATATGCAGCACTAATGGGCACTGATAGGCGGCACTGATGGGCACTGATGGGCACTGACAGGTGGCTGTGATGGTCACTGACAGGCGGCTGTGATGGGCATTGACAGGCGGCTGTGATTGGCACCAATAGGTGTCACTGATATGCAGCACTGATGGGCACTGATAGGCGGCACTGATGGGCACTGATAGGTGGCACTGATGGGCACTGACAGGCGGCTGTGATGGTCACTGAAAGGCGGCTGTGATGGGCACTGACAGGCAGCACTAATAGGCGGTACTGATTGGCACTGACAGGTGGCACTGATGGGCACCACTGATGATGAGGTACTGACAGGTGTTACTGCTGGACACTGATTGGCACTGTAATGGGCACTGATTGACAATGTGGTGGGCACTGATTTGCACTGTGGTGGGCACTGGCAGACTTTATTATTGGGGCACTGCTAGGCACTGATTGGCAGCCGATTGGCACATCTAAAGGGGCTGTGCTGATAATCAATGTGCTGATAATCAGCACAGACCCCCCTTTGACAGGGAGAGCCGCCTGTCAGCGCGAACCGAGGAATGCCGTTTACGGGCACTTCCTGGTTCACGTGATGATCAGCTGTGATTGGTCTCAGCTGATCACGTGGTAAGAAGCCTCTGACAGAGGCTCCTTTGCACGATCGGAGATGCGGCGTGTCAGGCTGACACGCCGCACTTGCGATCGCCGCGCTGCGTGCCCCTGAAGGGGCGCGCCGGCATGTTTTCCTGCTGGACGTCATATAACGCTCAGTCAGGATGACAGAACCACTTACCGGCCATCCATCTTCTATAGGCCGGGAGGGAAGTGGTTAAAAATCACTGTTTAAATAAAAACAGCATAAAAAAAATAGGTTTGAAAAAAACAAACAAACAAAAAAAACGAAAACGGAATATATCAGCTGGGTCCACATCAAAAAAAACTTTAAACACGGTCCTTTCATCACAGCACGTCTTCTCATGATGTTGTTTCATTCGGCTATGTGCAGAAAAGATCACAAGGTTTATAAGCTGCTTAGAAGGTTTCACTGTCATTTTTACTGCTTGCCCTTCCTCCTCACACTTAGAGCCTGGTACAGATGCATTCCTCTTCAATCATACAGTTTGTAGTGTACATAGATTTGCAAAACAATGGGATAAAGGAATATTCCCGAACCTTGTTTTATCTCGTGGTTACTGTGAAATTGTGTGAATGCATCAATGCAGTGCATGTTTTCTCAGCTTGCAGAGCTTGGATTCATTAAATGAGTTTACCAAAAGTGTAAATATTGCAGAATATACAGCCTCGTGCTACATAACTAAGCTCCATTTCATGCTGAATACACTAAATTATTAATGTATCTTAAATAGAAAACTATCCTATAGATGAATTTTTACTCCAAAAGCATTTCATTAAAATAAATGTGATAAAAATCAAAAAAATAGATTTAAATAAAAAATAAAAAAAATCTGAATTAAATAAAAAAAATCAGATGATCCTAATGTAGAACTATAGGCAAAACTTTTTTTTTTAATTTTGGATAGCGTAAAAGAGGGTTATAAACCCTTTCAGATTTTTTTTTTCACCATTTCAGAGATTTCCTTTTACTTCCTGTTTGGCTATGGGACAGGAAGTGAAGGGAAATCTCTGAAATGGGACACAGATGGTGAACCCCCCCCCCCCCCAACCCCTGTAAATTAAGGGAACCTACTGGGGCCCTCCAGGTCCCCAATGGAAGATGCCTCCTCTATTAATTTTCGGGGAACGACCCAAAATTTTGGATTTTCTTTTATTTTCACTTTCAATGATAATAATAAACAGGACTAATAGAGAGGGGCGAATCTCCCTAACTGGGGCACAGACAGCAATAAATACCTGACAGGGGGTGAATCCCTCTCCACTCTATCCAAAACTAAAAAAAAAAAAAAAAAGTTTTGCCTTTAGTTCTACTTTAAGCTGCCTGACTTATAAAGGTCACATCTGACTGAATGAGGACAGGTTCCCTTCACAGATGCTGAAATTCTTTATCTGATGAAGCAAAAATAGTGATTAGTAAAAGCAACCACATTCTGGGGACTGAAGAGACAGACGGGATGCAAACCTGCTTGGCTGCGATATCCGTCCATATGGGAGCGAACGTCTATCTTGTTCTAGAATGCAGAATTATTGACGTGACAGGAGGTGGGTCAGCTGACTCCATGAAAACAGTTATTGTGCTGCTGGTTTCATGACACCCAACCCCCCCCATCCCCCGGCGCGTTGCGGCCCTGCTGCTCAGAGATTGAAGAATCAATGGAATGATTTTTAAAGAAATGGTTGGAAGATATTTTATTAACCGCTTCAATACCGGGCACTTTTACCCCCTTCCTGTCCAGGCCGATTTTCAGAGCTATCACACTTTGCATGACAATTGCGCGGTCATGCAACACTGTACCCATATGCAATTTTTATCATTTTGTTCACACACACACATAGAGCTTTCTTTTGGTGGTTTTTAATCACCTCTGGGTTTTTTTTTGCCAAATAAATAAAAAAAGACTGATTATTAATAAAAAAAAAAAAAAGTTTATGTTTCTGTTTTAACATTTCGCAAATAACTAATATTTCTTCATGAATTTAGGCCAGAATGTATTCTGCTACATTTCTTTGGTGAAAAAAAAAATCAGTGTATATTATTTAGTCTGTAGGAAAGTTATACAGTCCACAAACTATGGTGTATATATCTGAAAATCGATCAATCCTGATGTACTGACGGCCGATCTAATTTCTTGAGGCCCAAAAATGTCAGGACAGTACAAATATCCCCCCCCCCCCCAAATGACCCCTTTTTGGAAAGTAGACAATACAAGTACAAGGTATACAAGGCGACCCTCTTGCCAGCCTGCTCGCCCACCTGTGGCGCCGCCCCGCTCAGCAGCCTGCTCCCTCACCCGCTGGCCCACTGAGTCACCTGACAGCCTGCTCACTGACCCGCCCGCCAGCCTGCTCACTCACCCGCCTGCCCGCCAGCCTGCTCACTGACCCGCCTGCCCGCCAGCCTGCTCACTCACCCGCCTGCCCGCCAGCCTGCTCACTCACCCGCCTGCCTGCCAGCCTGCTCACTTACCCGCCTGCCCACCAGCCTGCTCACTCACCCACCTGCCCACCAGCCTGCTCACTCACCCGCCTGCCCACCAGCCTGCTCACTCACCCGCCTGCCCACCAGCCTGCTCACTCACCCACCTGCCCACCAGCCTGCTCACTCACCCGTCTGCCCCCCAGCCTGCTCACTCACCCGCCTGCCTGCCAGCCTGCTCACTCACCCACCTGCCCGCCAACCTGCTCACTCACCCATCTGCCCACCAGCCTGCTCACTCACCCACCTGCCCACCAGCCTGCTCACTCGCCCGCCTGCCCGCCAGCCTGCTCACTCACCCACCTGCCCGCCAGCCTGCTCACTCACCCGCCTGCCCGCCAGCCTGCTCACTGACCCGCCCGCCAGCCTGCTCACTCACCCACCTGCCCGCCAGCCTGCTCACTCACGCGCCTGCCCGCCAGCCTGCTCACTGACCCGCCCGCCAGCCTGCTCACTCACCCACCTGCCCACCAGCCTGCTCACTCACCCACCTGCCCACCAGCCTGCTCACTCACCCGCCTGCCCGCCAGCCTGCTCACTCACCCACCTGCCCGCCAGCCTGCTCACTCACCCGCCTGCCCGCCAGCCTGCTCACTGACCCGCCCGCCAGCCTGCTCACTCACCCACCTGCCCGCCAGCCTGCTCACTCACGCGCCTGCCCGCCAGCCTGCTCACTGACCCGCCCGCCAGCCTGCTCACTCACCCACCTGCCCACCAGCCTGCTCACTCACCCACCTGCCCACCAGCCTGCTCACTCACCCGCCTGCCCACCAGCCTGCTCACTCACCCACCTGCCCACCAGCCTGCTCACTCACCCGTCTGCCCCCCAGCCTGCTCACTCACTTGCCTGCCCGCCAGCCTGCTCACTCACTCGCCTGCCTGCCAGCCTGCTCACTTACCCGCCTGCCCGCCAGCCTGCTCACTCACCCACCTGCCCGCCAGCCTGCTCACTCACCTGCCTGCCCGCCAGCCTGCTCACTCACCCCCCTGCCCGCCAGCCTGCTCACTCACCCGCCTGCCCGCCAGCCTGCTCACTCACCCGCCTGCCCGGCGCCTGCCAGTCTGCTCACTCACCCGCGGCCCCAGCCTGCTCAGCATCCTGCCCGCCAAGTCACCCGACAGCCTGCTCACTATTTTCTCTGGTGGGGGGGGGGATTTCCCCGTTGCCCCCCCCCCTGGATCTTTTCCCTTTGCCCCCCCCCCACTGGATCCGCCCCTGCTATCACTGTACTAATGACACTGGCTAGGAAGGGGTTAACATCTGGGGCGATCGAAGGGTTAAATGTGTGCCTAGCCAGTGTTTATGTGTGTACACAGTGAGGTGCTTTCACTAAGGGAAGTGCCGGATCATTTACTAGGTACGTTGATCCGGGGCAGGAGAGCCGATTTGCCGCCGTACATCCTTGTGATACGGTTGGCAAGCAGATAATATGTCAAGAAATGTATTTTTTAAAAACAAGATATATAAGTACCTGACTTTGACCTGGTATCAGCTTCATGCAGTCCCTGCACGGCAAAGCTCAGACTGGGAGAGGGAGGGGTAGCAGAAGGAGCCAATCAGGTGTGCTGCAGAGCAAGGAGCATGCTGATAGGGGGGGGGGGAGCAGGGATAAAGAGAGACGAGCTCATCAATCTGCTGCTTCACCTTCCGCAGTCCAGTCACAGGATGAAGATGGGGAGTGGGCCTTTAAGTGAAAGTGAAACTGCAGCAGAGAAAGAACAAGTCCCTGCATGACAGGACTGTGTGGTAGGGCAGAGCTGTGTGAAATTAGGGACTGGCTGGACAGAAATACCAATCCATTGGACAATAAAGCAGCTCCCTCCATTTATACAGTATTTCATCCCTGTATTTCAACTTCAAGGAGCATGCTGCAATATATTTTTGGTTCACGGGGTTTAGACTGAACACAACCTTTTGAAATGTTAAAGCTTATTTTAGATTGAAAGCGGTATTAAACCCAAAAAACACGCATCTATTATATTGCAGCTTACCAATTCTTAGATGTGATGGCTGCCTTTGTTTTCTTTTTTAGTCTTTCTTTCTTCTATTTTCATCTGGTGATCTGGCCAGAAAGTCTGTTGTTTTTAAAAAGAACAAGCTCTCCAGCAGAATGTATCAGTTACAGAGATGGGACAAACCATTTATCACTGGCAGGGGTGCTTACCATGATCAGCTTTTAATTATTTATGTAAAACCTTTATCCCAAAAGAAAAAAAAAAAAAACAGTTTGCTGTAACTGCTTATAAAGTGTGAGCTGGAGTTGGGCTTCAATTTGTTAGTGTATTTAAATCTGCCAGTACCTTCCTGGTCGTTTACGTCCACCTATATTATGCCCCACGCTATCACATTCTTTAGCAGTCTGTGACAGAACACGCCACCGCAGCCCCTTTATCATCCCCACATACACCACTAGCTCCCGTATTTTTGTAACCCAGAGTTTCCACCCGGCCCGGCACCACGATTGTTCCAATGGTGACTTAAAGTGGTGTTCCGGCCAAAATTATACTTTTAAAATAAAAATACCCCTATAATACACAAGCTTAATGTATTCTAGTAAAGTTAGTCTGTAAACTAAGGTCTGTTTTGTTAGTTTATAGCAGTAGTTTGTTATTTTATAAACTTACAGCAGGTCGTGGCCATCTTAAGCGTGGGCATCTGAAGCCAGACTGTATTTCTTCCTGGATCTCATCCTTGCAAATCTCGCACATGCTCAGTGCAGCACAAGCAGTGTAATAGGTTTCAGGTCAGGTTTCCATAGCAACGGCAGTTTCAGAGGGTTGCCGCCCCACATGCTCAGTGCAGCACAAGCAGTGTAATAGGTTTCAGGTCAGGTTTCCATAGCAACGGCAGTTTCAGAGAAAGTTGCTGCCCCTTCCCAGAAGGCATTGCAAACAGGAAATGATGCGATGGGCCGCGGCCAGGGAGGAGGAAGTGAAAAATGAACACAGTAGGTGCTGAGAAAAAATTTTTTTTAAATATCCAATTTGTTTACAGTGCGCAGTTTAGTGAAGGATTCTGAAGAGTTGTAAAAGTGAGTGGAACTCCACTTTAATAAGAGGTTATTAAGAATTGGCGACCTTCTTAATGGAGATCAAATATACACTTTGCAACATTTTAAAGACACGTTGCTAATGCCTCCTAGTGAAATATTCCAATACAACCAAATTCCATCCCTCGCCAAATCTAAACTTAAAGAGGAAGTAAAGCCTCTGAAAAAAAAAGAAAAGAAAAATACACCCTGCAAGACAAAGGCATAATGAGCTAGTATGCATAGCATACTAGCTCATTATGAATTACTTACCTGAGATCGAAGCCCTGGCATCGGCCCTCGTTCGCCTCCTCTGACGGCGCTGTAACTGGCCGGAGCCGCCATGACGTCACTCCCCGCGCATGCGCGCTGGTTCCGCCACTAACGGTATGATCGCTGTTAGAGGCGGCACACTCAGTGCGCCTGCGCCCGATGCTTCAGTGTCATTGCTGCCTTGTCATTGCAGCCTTTCAGTTTAAAAATGGCGCCACCGAGATACAGAGCCGGCTTTCGGCCGCTCCCGGCGGCTCTTGGCGGCTTTCGACGGCTTTCGGCCGCTCTCAGCAGCTTTCGACGGCTTTTGGCCGCTTTCGGCGCAGCCCGTGGAGCCCCCTATTGGCCTGGGTCCCATGGGCTTGAGCCCCGTCAAGCCCAATGGAAAGTCCGGCCCTGGCCGTAGACATCGGTGCCGCTATTTCTGCAAATATCTCCTAAACCGTGTAGGTTTAGGAGATATTTCTTGCACCTACAGGTAAGCCTTCATCTAGGCTTGCCTGTAGGTTAAAGTGGTTGTAATGGGTTTATAACCACTTTAACCTAGTGGAGGGACCCCTTACGCTCACAACATTTGAACTATCATGCCAAGCCAGGGGCTTTCAGAGGGGACATGTATCTGCGGCATAGGCGTGCGCACAGGGTGTGCCAGGTGTGCCTGGGCACACCCTAATCACCCCGTGTGGTGCATATCTCCCCTGTTAAGACCCCTAATATTTCACCAAAGACCCCTAAAGGCTCCAAAAATGTTTTAAGATAAAGTAAAAAATTGTAAAAAAATAAAAACTACTGCAAGCAATCTCTTCCCTACTGACACCGTTAGTATATATGCACATGCAAATGTGTTTGAGTTTTGGGGGTGCACACCCCAATGCAATGATCTGTTGTATACGCTTCTCTCAATGAGCCAGATTTAAAACTTGCCTATATGGACCAGGGGGAAAGGGACCTGAATCTTACCTTTGATCTGGCTGATTGGCAGGACATTGCTTATAATCTATCTAAAATGTCCATCAATACTACCCTTATAGGGGCCAATTATAAAACACTCCTGCGTTGGTACCTGGTCCCGACTAGGGTAGCTAAAATGCATCCTTCTACCTCGCCGAATTGTTTCCGACGGTGCGGCCAGCTGGGGACAATGCCCCATATTTGGTAGCAATGCCCCCCTCATAACTTGGTTCTGGATTAGGATATTCAATTTAATAAACTCAGTAACGGGGGGGGGTAAACATTCGAAGGTCTCCAGAAGCCGCTCTTTTTCACGAACCGCCTCATGAAGTACCCAGAAAATCAGTAAAATTGATCACTTACTGTATATATTACTGGCGGCGAGAATTATAATTGCTAGGCATTGGAAACGGTCGGTAATTCCTCTTGAACATGTTAACCACTTCAGCCCCGGAAGGATTTACCCCCCTTCCTGACCAGAGCACTTGTTGTGATTCGGCACTGCGTCACTTTAACTGACAATTGCGCGGCCGTGCGACGTGGTTCCAAAACAAAATTGACGTCCTTTTTTTTCCCCACAAATAGAGCTTTCTTTTGGTGGTATTTGATCATCTCTGCGATTTTTATTTTTTGCGCTATAAACAAAAAAATAGCAACAGTTTTGAAAAAAATTGCATTATTTTTTACATTTTGCTATAATAAATATCCCAAAAAAAAATATAAAAAAATATCTTTTTTTCCTCAGTTTAGGCCGATACGTATTCTTCTACATATTTTTGGTAAAAAAAAAATCGCAATAAGCGTTTATTGATTTGTTTGCGCAAAAGTTATAGCGTTTACAAAATAGGGGGGATAGTTTTATGGCATTTTTATTATTCATTTTTTTTTTTTACTAGTGATGGCGGCGATCAGCGATTTTTATTGTGACT